>JAOQGH010000001.1:192887290-192953671 GCA_025769975.1 Gallinago jamesoni
GGCAGGGGAGTTGGACTAGATGATCTCTATGGTCCCTTCCAACTCCAAAAAAAAATTCAGTGAAATTCAGTGAAATACAGCCATAGTAACCACCCATGAGTAAAGCTCTCACTATTCTTCAGCCAGTGGAAATCAGGCTGTGAGTTACTGAAGTTGTACTCAAACTTCCAGACATGGTGCTCCAAATTTTAGTATTTTATAGAGACTCAGAAAATTCGCAGACTTGTAGTTGGAAGTCAGAAGGTTTCTTTAATCTTATCTCCTGAATGTCACAAATCACTAAATTTCATTGAACATAATTAGCTTTACAAAGCCAACATACAGTCCTATATGGAATGATATCCACTATTTATTTGAATACATCAGCAAGAGAAAAATCATTATTTCTCTTATTACTTTGCTGCACTGATTACTTAACCTAACAAAAAAACCCTTTATTTTGAGTGTGTGTGGTTTCATCTCTGAAACATACTCCTTACAATACCACTCTGTTGTTGCAAAATGGTTTTCTTTAACAGTGTTGCCACTGTTAAAGTGTATGGAAATGAAATCACCTTTTCTTTCCTTTGTAAAAAAAAAACAGACTCATCTCTTTCTTCAGCACTCCAGTTACGTATATCTGTTTCTCTTTAAAGATAGTTGTGGAACATATGATGGGTGTGGATCATATGACCTCTTTTTTTAACCCTTCCTGTATCACCACGGAAACTTTATAGCTTGCTCATTATTAATCTTACATTACTTTCTTGCTGACTGTTTTCAAATTTTGGTGTCCTGTAGGTTTGCTTTGAGGACTCTTTTACAGCTTGTATCGGTCTAATTTATAAGTTTGCTTCCTATTGGAAGTTACTTTACATATTTTTCAATTAGAAGATTAAAAGAACTTCTTATCTGACTTCAACCTGCTCAATTCTAAATACAAAGAATAAATACGATACTTATGCTCTTTCTTGAGTGACTTTCTGGAGATTTTGTAACTCTTTTGTTTTGAGTTCAGCTTTAAGTGAAGGCTCCCTATATGCTTGTCCTCTTTCTTTACGGAACAGAATTATGTCACAATTGTTGGCTGCAAAACAGCCACCATGGCCAGGCAAAGTTTCATTAATCACTATTGATCACAACACAGGTCCACAGTGGAAATATTTTATGCTGGTACAGTGTAATGCTACTCAGCAACTGATGTTTTATGAATGAGAAAGGTATGCAAGCATACTTTATTTGGCACCATAAGAGTGCCTTTCTTGTTGCCCATTATTGCTTATTTGTCCTTGAGCCCTACTTCCAGTAAAATCAATGACAAAAATGCTTTTGCTTTATTGTCATGGAAGAAAACTGGTGCTGCTGAATAGAATTGTTAAGTGGATTTTTTTTTTCATATACACTCACATAAACCATGAAAGTTGTCTCATTTGGCTACTATGAGATTATTTAGAAATTCAGGTATTTGGAAAAATTCTTTTAAAGTGTATTTAACTATTTTTTTGAAATTTGCTTTCTTTCATGCTACAGAAAGTAAATGTGTATAGCATGGCAAATAGAGAGGAAACTTGTTCTCTGAATCATTAGAAAACATTTTAAAAAAAAAACCTCAATTTTTTTCTTCATCAGTATGAGTTAATAAGTGGAGTTTTTCAAGGAGATAAAATTATTTTAGCTGTATAGATTTAATGATTTCAAAGGAAAGCACTCCCAAACTGCAAATCACTATTCACAGTCAACTTGTAGTGCTATTTAATGAAGTTTCTTATTTTCCTTGCATAACTTACAAGTGAGGTATGAATTTTACATCTGAAACAAAAATATATCCGTACCTATGTCTCCTCTGTGACTCGTGTGAGAATGAAAGAAAGAAATATGAATGAGGATGTGAAAGAATGGAATTGTCTGACTGTTCTAGAAAACTCATAAAATCCACCATAAAACCTAACATATGCACATATTGTTCATCTTTTCAAATGATCCACAGCTTCTTTAAAACTAAAGCAACATCAAAATTATCTCTAACATTAATATAAGTTTAATGTAATATGCATAATTGTTAAATCTTATAATCATTATAATCCATTTTCATTTTGGTCTCAGCAGACATTTATGGGAATATAGTTTCCTTTTTTATTATAACCCTGTTCACTTTCAACTCCTATGAGTAACTTTATCCAAGTTAGAATTGAGTTCAAAGATAAGATTTCTCCTCACTTTTGGAAATTAGCTGTTGAATACCACTGGTAAACCTTAGAACCGCTGAGAAAAAAAAATTCCTATCTGATTTCAGAAATACCGTCATTTTTTTCACTTTGAATTTGAAGAAAATACAAGTTATAGTTTTACATTTACATCTAGATGAGATTATAGAGTCAATTTTCAGCAGTATATTAATTGGGATGAGTGCTATTGAATTTGTTGGGAATTCTTCAGAAGTTTCATTGGAAGAAGGAAATTTACAGAATGTGGAAAAAAGGACTGGCCACTTGGGAGGAGTATCATAATGTTGTCAGAGTAGGATGCAACAAGGAAACTAAGACCCACTTGAAATTAAACTTCACAAGGGATGTTAAAGACAATTAGAAGGGCTTCTTCAAATACATCAGCAGTAAAAGGAAGACTAAGGAAAATGTTGGCCCCTCTGTTGAATGAGGTGGGTCCCCTGGTGATAGACAATGCAGAGAAGGCAGAGTTATCGAATGCCTTCTTTTCTTCTGTCTTTACTGCTAAGGCCAGTCCTCAGGAATCCCAGACCCTGCAAGTAAGAGAGAGAGTATGGAGAAAGGAAGACTCTCCCTTGATCAAGAAGGATTGGGGTAGAAATCGTTTAGGCAAGCTTGGCACCCACAAGTCCATGGGCCATGATGGGATGCACCTGTGAGTGCTGAGGGAGCTGGCAGATATTGTTGCAAATCTGCTCTCCATAATACTTGAAAAGTCATGGGGAACAGGATAGGTGCCTGGGGACTAGAGGAAAACTAATTTCACACCAGTCTTCAAAAAAGGAAAGAAAGAGGACCCAAGTAAGACCAGTCAGCCTCACCTCCATCTCTGGAAAAGTGATAGAACTGCTCATCCTGGATGTCATAGAATCATAGAATGGTCCAGGCCAGAAGGGACCTCCAAAAGTCATCTAGTCCGGCCTCCCCACAGTCAGCAGAGACACCCCCAACTAGACCAGGTTGCCCAGGGCCTCGTTGAGCCTCACCTTGAAAGTCTCCAGGGAAGGGGCCTCAACTGCCTCCCTGGGCAACCTGTTCCAGTGCTCCACCACCCTCACTGTAAAGAGCTTTTTCCTAATATCCAATCTAAATCTGCTCTTTCCCAATTTAAAGCCATTGTCCCTCGTCCTGTCACTGCAGGCCATTGTAAACAGACTGTCTCCAGCCTTCCTGTAGCCCCCCTCAGGTAGTGGAAGGCTGCTGCCTGAGGCTACCCCCCTCAGGTACTGGAGCCTCCTCTTCTTCAGGCTGAACAACCCCAGCTCCCTCAGCCTGTCCTTAGAGCAGAGGGGCTCCAACCCCTTGATCATTTTTGTAGCCCTCCTCTGGACCCTCTCTATCAGGTCCATGTCCTTCCTGTATTGAGAGCTCCAGACCTGCACACAGTACTCCAGGTGAGGTCTCACCAGAGCAGTGTAAAGTGGCAGAATCAGCTCTCTGGATCTGCTGGCAACACTTCTTTTGATGCATCCCAGGATGTGATTGGCCTTCTGGACTGCAAGTGCACACTGCCTGCTCATGTCCAGCTTCTCATCCATCAGCACCTGCAGGGTGCAACCTCAGGGCTGCTTTCTAATACCTCATCCCCTACTCTGTATTGATAGTAAAAATTGTTCCAGCCCAGGTGCAGAACCCTGCATTTGTTTTTGTTGAACCTCATGAGGATCACCTGGGCCCACCTCTCCAGCCTGTCCAGGTCCCTTTAAATGATAGATCACATCCATAGGTTGTCCCTTATCTAGTGACTTAGTCATCATAGAAGGCCACTAAGCTATTCAGGCAGGACCTGCCCCTAGCAAAGCCATGCTGGCTATCTTGAATCATCTCTGTGTCCTCCATGTATCCAAGCAGGGCGTCTAGGAGGATCTGTTCCAAGATCTTCCCCGGTATGGAGGTGAGGGTGACAGGTCAGTAGTTCCCAGGGTCTTTGAAAAAAAACAAAAAACGTATTGGAAGCAATTTTATGCTTTTTTTTTCTATTAGCAATTTAATTTGAAAAATAATTTAATTGGATTTATAAAGCATATGTTTATTTCAGAAACAGTGTGAGGTGTAATTGAGAGTAATGTCTGAATTTTAAAATATCTTTTCCATGGATCTGAGCTCCTAGTTTTTCAGTAATATCTTAATTAAGAATGCATAAATTACTTTTTCTATTTTGAGTTGGTTCAAATTGATGTGGTCTTTTGAAATATTTTACCTTGTACCGGAATTTCAATTCCTCTCCACACTATTTCTTTTTACCATGCATCACTGTTCTGAGCTATGCCTTCAAACCCACAGGTTCACATCATAATTTATCTTGAAAACCTCTGCATGCCCGTGCATTTGAGACTAGAGAAAAAACTTTTTCTTTATTCCCTGCAGCCTTGCAACTGTGTTAAATATCTTCTAATTATTACAGGATAATTATTCAGGATTAAAATGTTGAGGAGTATCATGAAATCCTCTCCATCAGATACTTTGCAGAAATGGCCATCAACCATTACCATGATTCTACTTTTAGAATGTCCCATATAAATCTATTCTGGTCAGATTCAAAGATTTAGGAGACAAGATAATAACTTTTCCTTTCAGTTGGTTATTAAAATATAGTTAGTACTCATGAAATATAGCAGCTGTGAGTACTGGTGATTTAAGAATAGAAATACAATAGAAGGAAATGATGATAAGTTTGAAACCTGTGTGCAGGAACAAGTCCAGGTCTGCAAGTCACATCAACACACATATATGACTGTACTAAAAAGGTCTGATGCCATGTATCAGTGTCATGTACTGATGTGGATGTGCTTTCCTACCACTGCTGGCTTGTTCTTTGTGGCACAGAGCAAGGACACTGTGCTTGCTTGGCTGAATGTCCAGGTCCATGTCATTTTCTTCACACTAAGTCCTAACATGTTAGAGCATCTCTAACATCAAAAATACCTCTATAGGTAATGATTTATTGTCTATAATGATTAATGAATTCATAGTGAATTACACTCCAGAGGCTTTGCTTTACCAATTGATAAGACTCTAACTATTAGCTCAAATTTGAACCTTAACAGTTTGATAGCTGAAGTTAGAGAATGCAACTGACTCTTGTGATTCCAAAGATTTTTCCAAACTTTTAAATTCAAGTTAATCATGAACCCAGGAGTCATCTGATTAAGATGTAATCAAACAAGAGAAATAAAGATCCACAATAGGCAAGGTATTGGTTTTCACAAGGAGCAAGTAAAGGGGAAACACTTCTCTGCAACATTTTGTTTCTCCATTTGAAAGTTAGATAATGGTGTATACTCTTAATGAAATCTCAGCAGTAGAGCTAGATGATGAAAAATTTAATACAAAAGAGCTGAACATCTCCTGTGGATTCGGTGTTGGCCACATTGCAAAATTCCATATTATGTTTTTTTCAGGATAGTATAGCAACTGTTATATTGTGGGATGGAGGAGGTGTTGAGCTACTGCAACTGTTAAATAAGGACAGTAGTAAGCCCAGTTTTTTCTTTAGCCATTGAGTGACCCTTTTTCTGTGTCTCTGTATCACACCCTACCTCAGCTTGCTGGCTGGGGCACTCTGAAGTAAGTAGATATTCTTCTAAAAAGCATTAAAGACATAACAGTAGGTAAATTTTCACCAGCTTGTGACTTGATCAAGGCTGTTGAGAAGAGAATCTGATGCAACTTCAAAAGCAGAAGACATATATGACATCTACTGTGTTGGTATGGGGGATAATACATGAAGAATACACAAATTTAATTTTGGGAAGACAAATGCTTTGAAACAGAAATTTGCCTGAAAAGGTGACGTTTTTGACAGGTATTCATATGGATTCTCAAGGTTGCATTTCTACAGTGCCACTGTGTTTACTTGCCCTGTGTAAAGCTATTTTATAGCTGAACTTTCTCTCATGTCATTTTTCTCTGTTCCAAATTTTGCCCAGGCAGAATTTCTGTATCTGAACATTAATTTAGGATTAATTAATCTGATACATTAATCTAGGATTTCCTAACTCTGCTGTACAGATATGGCCAGTTTATGTACATAAATCACTAGTTACAATGAGTCCAGGACTTCCAGAAACAACAGGTCTACCACTAATCATGATGCAAATGAGAAGCACATGTAAATCCAGTGTGTCTGGGGTCTGCAAGATGGCTTTGAGCCTGCTGATCAGCTATGGAGTTTGAAGACAGTGAGCATGGAAGTGCTGGATTTCAGGCTTTTGTACCACACAGCATTATATCCATTTATTTCTTTATGGGAAGTCCTGAGAGAAATACCACAATGGTAACTCTGGGGACTTACTATTGACAATTGACAGAATTTGTTTCCTTCTGATTGTCTCAACCTTTGACACAGAGAGAAAGCCCACATATGTGCTTCTGGATAGTAAGTTTGGAATGCAATAAAATAGTCCTCCAAACTAAGGCAAAGCTGTCTAAATTATTGAACAGAGTTTTTAGTAGTATTTACAAGTTTTCTTTGATGATTGTGAGAGAGAAAGGGAAGGGACTGGTAATACTGCTTCTTCAAGAATGACGTTCTACTGACGGGGACTTCAGTTTGGTGTGTTTGGTTTTTTTCCCTATGCCATATGGTAAGAGCAATTAACTGTAAATTGTTAGAATTAAGTATGAAGATATTATTCATAGTGAGGCAGAATGAGGGTTGGAAGTGCTACTTGTGATTTACCAAAGAATTTTTATTACATTGCTCTGAATGAACACAATATTTGTAACAGCATTATGAAGTCCATTCAAGAGAAAGACCCCTTAAAGGAAGCAGAAATCAATCCAGCCTTAAAAATAGGAACAAAATTCAATCTTATTCTAGCACCTTATGACAAAAATTCTTATTCAGTATGAGCTAAAAATTAACTGTAGATTGATGAAAGTTTTAGAAAGATTTATTTGATGTAAACAATATGGAAAAAAATCAACGGAAAAAAATCCTGGATCTATTCCTGTCTTACCGAAACAAACTCAGTTTGAAGATGCCATGTTCATGTTTAAGAAGGTGTCTTCCTCTCATCACAAGCTCATCTCCAAGGGAAAGGACATCTCTGCTTACGTCATTGATAAATGTTGTTCTACCGAGAGTGTTCATTTCCCTCTTGGGTTTGTTTTTTTTTACCAGTAAACTTTAAGACTAACTTCCAGGTTTGGCAACTGATAAAATTAACAACGTCTTTTTCCTTAAATGCAGGGGGATGTGAAGGGGCATGGAGGAACACAGTTTTTTGTTCTATGTGACTTAGAAACTTATATTTCTATACCAGTTTTTCTCTCTATCCTGCAGTTCGATTTTGGGCCAATCATTCTATTTTAATACCCTGTGCCATAGTTTTCCTGTTTTAAAATGATAAAACAGCTGTTTTGGCTCTGTGACCTGTAGATGAAAAACAGAACACCATGATAAAAATTGTTTTTGAGGGTGAAGGTAAATTACTACCTGTATACTTCTCCACTGTGAATTTGCTTAATAGTTGACGATGCTAAGATGCTAGCAGTCCTTGTTCCCCTAGTAATTGTCCTACATGTAGGAAAAATATTGAATATTTGAATCCCAAGCTCCAACAGGAAATTGGATGTATAGCATCTAAAATGATTTGCTCCGTTTAATGCAAGACAGGGATCTTGGCATGTCATTAAATTGTGAGTACGATAATACATTTAAAAGACAAGACAAGATTAGCTTTCTTTTTACCTGCAAATTGTATATTAAATCTGGTTAGAATTCCTCAACCCTCCAACTTTCATTTATCAATGCTGTGATTCATCACGTACTTTCATACTTTGTTTTTACCAGCAGTTCCCATGTTGGGGATAGCAATGTACTTGCTACTATCACAGCATTCAGTGGAAATTAAGGTGTTAATGTGCTCTGAACACACTGTAAAATAAAAGGTGTTTCTCTATGTCACCATCATTGTGGGAAGAAGCAAGAAGTGGTTTACATTTGTGGAAAAGTACAAGGTGACTTAGTAATTTCCAAAAGACAATACCTGGAAAGGGGCAGCTGCTGGAGTGACCATTCCACTTTAGACATTTTGGACTTACATCTCTTGACTGCCACCTCACTGTAAAGATCTGCTGACATATCCCAAAGAAATGGCCAAAGGACTGTCCTACTTGGCCCTAAAAACAGTGAAGCTTCTTTTATATGACAGATGTTAGTTTCCTTTTATAATCATGCTATATTCCAGTCTTTCTACTCAATAATACTCAGCTGCTGCTTGCTTCCTTGACACTCACTCCTCTTGATGCCTCTGGGATACTGTGTAGTGCAATTAACAGAGGTTAACTTTAAATTTCTTTTCAACTGTGGTCAGTGCATTAGGGCTGCTACTCTAGCATAATACTAGGGCTGGAGTGAGAGGTGGATTCATGGATTTGTATTAGGAAAATTTATGTCAGAAAATAATTTGATCTCAGAGTAGAAATCCTCAAGAGGTCTTTTTTTGACACTGGGTAAATGGGAAGGGGTCAGGTTATGGGAAGTTCTTGTCTGCTTCTCCTGACAGTTTATAGCAGGCCTGAAGCCAGGAAGAATCTTGCTGTCTACAGCCAACATGAACACCAGTTCTGAAACACTCTGGACCATTACAAAATAGGCAATATTGGATTTGCCAAGATCAGCCAATAAAAGGATAAAAGTCATGGAGGAAGATATGGAAGACAGGGCATAATTTTAGTTGGTGGACTGAAAGGAAAAAACATATTTTACAAATCTGAAGAGCAGAGAGGGTTAAGTTTTGTCCTTTGCAGTTAAGAAACAATATGGTGCAATGCTGGAAACTTCTGTTCCCCTATGTTGAGGGACCAGATGGCTAACTGCATGTGTTAGTCAGAGAAGTGTGCAACCTGGATCTGTGACTCATTATAGAATTATCATTTGTGTATTTTGTGTTCCTGGCAAAAATCACATACAGCTAAAGTTCAGAGGAGGAAAAGAAGGGAACCAGGCACTATGAAACCTTTGAGTAAAGGTGCACTTCTTGGGTGCCTTTAACCTTCCTTCTTTTCTGAAATTACTTTCTTCCTCATTACATTGTTTGCCAAAGACTGACCAGACCTTACAGAAACAGCCTTTTAACACATGGACTTACACCTCCAAACAGATTTTCAATATCTAGAAGCTTTCTTTATAGCATTATCCTATGTCATTGTCTTAACGAGCAACACCAGCAAAAAATAACTTCTTCAGATACCACATGCAATTCTCCACTGTTACAGCCAAATGCCCTTCACTGCTTGATAAAGAATTTTATTATCGCTACCCGATCTTTCTTATGTATGATATTAACTTATCCAAATGCTTTCTGCTTTTATTTGTGCATACTGAAAAATCTCCAGTAAGTTCTCTCTACTTGTACATAGACTGCCATGAATATATTGATAGTTACATAAAATAAATAATAGCAGTTATAATAAAACTTTGTAGGATCATTAGAAAAGTCTGTTAAAAGAAAATCAGATCAAGGAGATAAAATAAAATCCTATATTACATGGATTTAAAACTTCAGGATATTTATTAATCAGAATTGATTCAGAACTCATTGTTTCAAGAGAACATTTTAGAACATTTACTAGATTATAGGTCACTAAATTTTGTTCACTTCTATGACTTAAATATATGTAACTTCACTTTCTTTAATAATATTTTATTTCATGTAGAAAGCAAGATTTAAAAATTGACTGTCATGTGAGTTTTTGCAAACCGTATCACAGATGGGACAAATGTTTCTAACTGAGCTATAAATCTCTTCAAAACAAAGTTTAAAATAGAATTATTAAAGCCACATTAAAAATAGCAGCATGAACAAGACTTCTATCATAACAGCCTCATAATAATTCAGTAATCATAGGAAGTCTATATGTCTTTTTTATTCTTATCTTTAAAAATATTTCACAATAAAAACATAGTCTTGACATGACTAAGCGACATAAGATAGCATTTAGAAAGAATATTGATATACTGTGTAGACATTACTATTGTACAGAACTAGCACATGCATAAAACAGTCTCTCAAAAATACAGAAAAGCAAGCATATGTCTTGTAAGAATTGTCTGTCACCACTGTTCTCTATTGAGTCTTTTGATGTTTATGTGTTGATCTATGTGGTTAAAAAATAACCGTAGTTAAAAAACCAAAAAGGATGCCTAAAACTTTATTTTTCTTAGCAAAACAATCTTTTTGGCAGTATACATGGCCCAGGGATGATATTTTAAAAGCAAAGATTGAAAACTTTGGTATTCTGCAAGAAAAGCAATAGCCCTACATCCTCTAATTTGTTCTAATGAGAAAAAAATATGATTATTCACTCAAAATTGGCTGTTGGCATTGGCACTATTATAATATGAACTGTATATTTATTTATTTTTTCTGGGTGGAGCCAGAAAACCAATGA
Source organism: Gallinago jamesoni (assembly GCA_025769975.1). Classification (NCBI taxonomy): domain Eukaryota; kingdom Metazoa; phylum Chordata; class Aves; order Charadriiformes; family Scolopacidae; genus Gallinago; species Gallinago jamesoni. The sequence goes on from JAOQGH010000001.1 coordinate 192,897,895, forward strand.
AATATGAAGTTTATATGGAGAATAAAATAGAAGCTTTTGTATGACGTGATGCATGACCAAAAATGTAGTGAGGAAAAGGCTGAAGTATGAGGGCTAAATAGGGTAAGTGTATTGTACACAATGTTACATTAAAAAAATGTGTGAAAGAGTGAATGCAGAAGAATTATTTGAAAGGGGGCGGGGGGGGAAGTCAGCTTAGAGTTACACGCCAGAAGAAAAAAAGAAAGAAAAAATGGAAAAAGGAGTGATAAATTTCTGACGCTTCTTTTTTCTTTCTTTCCTCTGAGGGCAGGAGTCTGTATTCATTGAGGAGTGTTGCAATTTACAGCTTTTCATGCAAGCTTGGAAAAACCAGTCCCATATCATTGTTCAAACTTATAAGGTGACTATAATCCAAAGTCAGGAAGTGTTAAAGAACATTCAGATGGTCATCACTGGAAGTGCTTCATTAGTGAATATGTCATGTGGTGGGGACAGAATTTAAAGTCCTTTTACTTAATACCACCGTTAGTTTCATAACTTTTTAATGGGGAGTAAAATGAAGACATCAGAATTATTCCTTTTTAAAAAGTACATGAAAAAAAGAAAAGAAAAAATGAACTAGTTGCCTCTAGATATTCTTGGGAGCAAAGTCAGTAATATTTGAGAGAAAAATAAAATGGCAACCTGCTGTCACAGAAGGCAGTGTCCGAGAGCAGGAAAAGCCAGGAATACTGTGATCTGTGCAAGACTGTCAGCTGGGAAAATGATGGTTTCTTCACCAGAACGAACCCAAAGAACAAGGTCATGATCTGTGTTCCTCATTTACATAATAAACAAGTTCTGACAGTGAAATGATGACTTAATTTCTAGCAATGAAACGAATGACTTGTTAGAAAGCCAGGATCATCCAGACTGCAAACAACAACCTCATTACCAATAAGCTCTTTTATTAGTTTTACCAAGAAATTACGTGGTCTTTTTAAATAACAGAAGAGACAAGCAGTGAAAATTGTGTTACTTAAAAGCAAATATTAACATACTGCTGCTTAGATTTAGTTTTTTTTAATGTAGATGTTTTGAATTCTTCCATTCAGTAAGTTTTAGAGGAGATTTTTAATTTTTTAATTATTATTTTATGATTTTAACAGTGCTTAATGTAAATCTTAATCAGGATTTATCAATTACGTAAATTAAAAAGATGTAGTTCTTCTTATGAAAAGTTCAAAAATTAGAAAATATTAATACTTTGTTATTGCCAGTGGGTTTTTTGTTATTCTTTTAAAAAAATAGATGATACTCTGCCTTATTAGGAAACAAACAGAAATTTAAGTGTTCCTAATAAAAATGACATGATTTAATGAGTGGCAGAAATCATATCTGTACACTATATATACAAAGTATATAAAACATAGATGTAATCCAAACACGAGTTGTTGTGCAGATGTGACAATGAATATGGCTATAACAACAACGTTTCAACAAAAATGAGCCAGCATAAATATCCAGCACAAATCACAATACATCACTAATTGCAAAATAAACAGTCTGGTATACAATGCAGTACATTTTGACTCCTCTGTCTGTCACACCTCAGTAGTAAATCATGGATATATGTAGTATCTTAGCCAATGACTGATGCTTATTATAAGGAGAAATAACATCATTTTATGTTTCATCACACCTGTATTACTTTGAATTCTTTCACATATCCAAGGTCTATTTATAAGGGACATCAGTAGCGTAATATTTTCACTTACAACTGGACCAGCTACAACTTGGGCCAAAACAAAATCCTTCTCAGAAAATGTCTGTCTGTCAAGCAATTAAGATATTTGATTTTAGTTTGGAGACAAAAGCTGCACAGCTCCAATTTATTTAATTCCTACAGCCATAGTGACTGGCAGTTCTAAATAAATGCCATTAATATATCATTAATCTGTAACTAAAGTCTAGGCTCTTTCTGCAATATTTGCCAAATTCCTACTTCAGGAAATCTTGCTGGAACGTCTGTCATTCTCACATTTACAGCAGAGAGAAAAGAGCGAGTCTTTCAGACAACTAAATTAAATCATAAGAAAAACAGAAGCACATTGGTTTTGAGACTGGAATAACTCCTGTGTTATTTACAATAGGAATTCAAAACACCAAATCTGAAAATACTAAATAAAGAAGGAACAAATTAGTTGCTGATTCAGTTTGGTAATGAGGACCCATGGCAGTGTAACAAAAAAAGATCCTTACAAGCAATTGGCAATGAAAGAAGGAAAAAAAATGAAAATGATGAAAATGAATAGGAGATCTGATGCATTTTTACTTCCCACTTCAGCCTCCAGGTTTCAAGGCCTGAAATGTCATTCATGTAATTATTACCATATTAGGCTGAAAGCAATTTCAACTCAGCTGATTTGATTGTGCATTAATGGCTGTGAAAAGAAGATAAGGAATGTGCATTGTAAAAATAGCTGCCCATTACAATAGCAGCAAATGGGGTCAACTTATTAGATAACCTTAAATTCCTTGATGGTTCACATTGTTTTGGGTTTTTTTTTTGTTTATTAAAGGTTAATACCAAATATAAATGTGGAAATAAGCTAATTGAAGCTGTTGCTGTCAACCTTCGCCTTCCTTGTGTGGCTGTTTGAATACTGACTGAATACTTTTTGAGAGAGTTTACTTAATCCCAAGGTGAAGATGATGGAAGGTATCAGTAGCTGCATTTCTTGCCTGTCAGTGATGGTTGTGAAGGACAACACATGGCATACGTGGAATGGTAACACATGGAACATGACAATTGACTTGTAATTTGTCAGGAACTGAAATTTAATTCCAGCAAAATGAGGAAAACAGAAATTAACCTGTTGGTTACTGCTTCAGCCATAGCAAAGACTCTAAAAGGACCTCGTTGCCAACTATTGACCTGACAGAAAATTGGTTAGTGTTGCTGACAGGAAAGAGCCTGGAGCCACCAACCTCTACAGAACAGCACTTTTCCTCATATATTTCAGCATCTCAGAGAATCTCTGCATATTTTTGTCCTCTCTCGTGTACCTCTTTCATGATCTTTACTTTATAAACCATAAGACTTGTGTTTTACTCTACAAAAGTTCTCCTCTCACATTTGCTCTCTAAACTACTGCTTACATTTAAGCAGGGAGTGAATTTACAAAAGGTGGTGTCACTCCACAATGCCACATTAGGCAGTCTCCTAGCCCTGTACATGATTTGTGGTCTCCCACATTTTCTTTGGACTGATTTGGCTATGTACTGTCTCTCCTTCAACTTCACTGGGCCTAAATAGATACAATTAAAATACTTTGTCAGAATTCCTCTGTAATTATTTATTAATATGTTCTGTTGACCTGCTCAATGAGAGTATCTGGATGTTGGTCAACCAGGAAAAACAGGCAAGAAAGGAAGCAGGTTTAAGATATTGCTCAGCTGGCCAGTAAACAGGACTTGTTAAGAGAAAAATCTGCACAAAAAGTCCAGTGACCAATGACACATGAAGGTCAAAATGACTATAAAGACATTTAAAAAGCCATCTCAGGTCATAGAGACCGATGTCAAAAGGTTGTCCTGGGAAGACAGACCTGCCCAGCAACCTGGAGTGGTGATTCTCAGGAAAATAAATTATTGCTTTAAAACTCCTTTCCTCTTATGTTTTGTTCCTACTTAGGTAAATAAGTAAGAAAAACTGGTGTGGAGGATTTGTGAAGTTCCTCAACAGGAGTTACAAATCCTTCCACTATTTCTTAATCAAAGCCAGGTTGCAAGGAACCTGTATGTGCTGTGAACTGAAACCCAAGCAGGGTATATGATATTGAACAAAATTACTTCAGGGGGTGAGGAGGCGATGCCCAAAAAGAACATGACTATCAAAAGGAACTGAAAGGAATTCAATACAGTGAGATTTCTTTCAACACCACCCCCCCCCCCCCCAAATTTGATGGGGTATTTTTGAAAAAACCCTACCATTTGTATACGTTTATAAGTCTCTAGTGAAACATCACTGGTGGAACACGTATTTTTAGCTACATATATGTACAGAAGAAGGAATAATTGCTTCTTAGTTCTGTCTGACTGTATACTACCCTTGCTACCCTTATTCTTGGCAACAATAATAATAGTAATAGTAATAATAATAGTAACTGAAACAAAGTTGAAATGCTATCAATTTCATCCTATATTCTGTAATCTGAATAGTAAATAGAAGTAATTTCACTTCTTATTTAATTTGTAGAAAATATCAAAGAGGTATTTCTAAAATCTTTCTGTCTCTAAACTAAGGGAGAGAAATAAACACATTCAAGAACCAATTTGTAATCAATAAACATATTAAAAAACCCTTGATGTGAATAATAATAGAGACTAAACACCTGTTCTCTAGTACTGCTATTATGTCAGGTAAAAATTAGACAATTGGCACTCCCACAAGGTGTGTTAGAACATGTTTAAAACATTGTGGTCTTAGCTCCATATATAAACTAGCATCTGGGGAAAAACAGCTACTAATCTTGTTTGTTCTCCAACTATGATTTTCTGGCAGAATAAAATCTAATTTACTGATTTATCATCACAGTGAATAAATGCGTGTCTGGTAACATTTTCAATAAAATTGAAACTTAACTTTCTGTTTTCTGTTTACAAGAACGATACTCTTGATTTTGACAAAGAGTCCTTTATCATGAATGAATTACTGTCCACAGAAATGGCTGGGCAGGGAATTCATAATTGTCGACTTAGTCAATTGGGTACTTTGAGTGTGCATTAAGGACTGTCTGTGAAAATGAAATCCAGTAAAATAATGAAAAAACAAATTAGGTAAGTCACATCTTAATAAACAATGATGTCTAATTATGAAAGAATGTACTTACTTGCCAAGTGCAAAGCATTCCATCTTAACAGTAGTTCCCCTTGCAGCTGTAACTGTGTAAGGAAAATGGACTTCAATTTTTGGTTCATATTCCCCCATCACACCTGGAAAATAAGGAATGTTTAAAATATGAAATATCATCAGTTTTCCATTTTTTGAGATTATCACATAAAAGCCCTGTGGCTTATTTTTTGCAAGGAGTACAACCAGTAGTTGATGGAGATAATTTGTTTGATCTGATGTGCTTTGCTCAGGTCCACTATGTATTCTAAATTACTTGCTCTTCAGGGATACCAGCAGTATAACAGTGAACTTAAGAAATATTTTTTTTTCTCAAACTTGGGTTAATATTTACATTTTGAAAGATTAAAGCAGACAATTTTTGGAGGGTAAGAATTTTCATAGTTGAAGTTTTATCTATTGCCACCAGTGCAGTGACAATTATGACAATAAATCAATATATCATGCTCTATTTGACTGAGGATCTTGAGTACTGTGTTTAGTTTTGAAACCCCCACTACAAGAAAGACGTGGATGTGTGGGAACATGTTCAAAGAAGGGCAACGAAGCTGGTGAGGGGCCTAGAGAATAAGTCTTATGAAGAGAGGCTGAGGGAGCTTGGGGTTGTTCAGCCTGGAGAAAAGGAGGCCGAGGGGAGACCTTATCACTCCCTCAACTACCTGAAAGAAGGTTGTAGACAGTTTGGGGTTGGTCTCTTCTCCTAAGTAACAGGCAATAGGTTGAGAGGGAGCAGCCTCGTGTTGTAGCAGAAGAGGTTTAGATTGGATATTAGGAAAAAGTTCTTCACTGAAAGTGTTATTAAGCATTGGAACAGGCTGCCCGGGGAAGTGGTTGAGTCTCCATTCCTGGAGATCTTTAGAAGACATATAGATGTGGTCCTTAGGGACAGACAGGGTTTAGTGATAACTAGCTAGTGCTAGGTTAAAGCTGGGACTCGATCTTCCAGCCTTAACAATTCCATGATTTTATGATTCTAAGCTCAGCAAGAAAAGCTCAAATGATGTAAAAGCATTTGTGTACACAGATATAAATACAGAAATGGAGATGCATACAAAGTTCAGTTACTTCATTCTCGGTGGCCCTTTTAATTTGGGAGATGATTAATTTTATCAGGACAACACAGTACTGTAAGATACAACTAGAAAAACATTCAGGAATATGAAAAAATATAAACATTGAAATCAGTAGAGTTATCTGGAATTTTCTATGGAGTGACTGACAGCCTTGGAGAATCACAAGAGTTTAGGAAATTACAAATGGGCAGGGAAGGGAGACAGGTTTTATAAGGTGAAGTGAGAGATTTGTATTTGATGTGACAGAGGAAATGACATAATCAGTATGGCAGGAGTATGACTATAATAGCTATGTTTGGTTAGACAGAAAGTGGGTTACTGGGGTAAGTGATACTCAGGACCTAAAAGCTATATTAATACAGTAAGATTGTTGTTCAGATTTTTAGATGAGGAAAACTGAATTAAATCTGACTTGTGGACACAGTAGCAACAAGACAAGTCTAGTCTAAATCTATAAAAATCAGTCAAAAGTCTCCACAGAATGCTAGAGCAAGCAAATAGGAAGAAGAGAGAAAAAGAAAGGAGGGAAAAGAAATATCTTATGCAAGAAAGAGAAAAGAAAGGCGCATAAGGAGGAACATCAAAATAGAGGAATATGAGATGAGATTTTCAGCTGAGAGAAAACCAGCTGGCAGATGGAAAAACAACCCACAACCTATTAGAGCAAAACAATAACAGAAAAGGATGAAATGGCAAAATGTATACTTCCAGCCCTTCAAATGTTCCTCATGGGTCTCAGGAGTTTCCAGTGGGGCTGCATTGTCTTCTTGCTGCTGTCCCACAGGCTCTTGTGGGTTTGTTTTGGGGGTAGTCTGAGCATATATACATTTAAACATGTCATTGAGGGTTTAAATTTAGTTAATCTAAAAATCCAAATGTTTCTGATATATGAATCAAATAAGAGAAGCAGAAAGCATAAAATGCTTTTCATTCAAACAATGTAATTCCATAAATAATATGGATTTAAAAGTAGATTTATTTTTTAAAAAAATATAATCATGAAAGTACTACATGTACTAACAATAGTGACCTATTTTTGATCAAAAACATGACTAAATGAATGTTTTATTTTATAAGCTTGTGGAGAAATACTACCCCCTATACGAAAAGGCAAATCCTTAATCAGTTGTGTCATTAAAACTTTAAAGGTATTTTTGGTTTTGTACAAAAAGGGAAATAAATGTTTGTATCCTGGGTATTAAAATAAAGTGAGAGCACCAACCAAATTGAAGCCGATTAAAATTTTCCCTAGCCTAGACTGAAATAATCCCTGGCCTGATTTGTCATAAGAATATATTCCCCTGGCTTGTAGTGTAATAATAATAATAATAAATTTCATATTTTAATTACATTCCTTGTGTATTCTTTTACTGTTTTCTGGCTTTGTGTGTGTGTGTGTGATTATGAATAAAAGTTTCGGATTCATCTCAGTTAAGTAATTCATGATTTTTTTATCTGTAATACCCTTTTTAGCTATGTCTTTTACAGGCTGAAAAATCCCAGACTATTTAATAAACTTGAACCTTTAATAAACTTGCAATCATTCCTAGTGTCCATGTTGCACCATTTCAAATTCCATTCTAACATTTTGAGATGGAAAAGGAGAACAGCACAGAAATACTGAAGCTGTAGATCTTTCTATTGCAGTTTTTTTAACTTGTGGGTTTTTTTGTTGTGTTTTTTTGTTTGTTTGCTTGCTTGCTTGTTCCCCATTGTGTTCCTCAAGATTCAATTGTATTTGCCCTTTTTCACTTAAGCTAGTGTTCATCCACCATGGCACTCTAACCTTTTTTCTAATTAATTCTATCTAATACAGGTAGTATATTTTTATATTTAAGTATTATATAAAATTGTACTGGGTAATATTATTTATCACCTATCCAGTCCATTATCACAATATGCTTTTGCAGCTCTTCACAATTAGCTTTAAAATTAAAGCTATCCTTAATAATTTTATATCAACAAGATTTTTATCTCCCTGTTCATTTGTTTTCCAGATCATTTATATGTTGAATCGTGAAGTCCCAGAAAAGTGTTCTATGGCTTCACTGACAATCTCACAGTTGTTTAAACTGTTTAAATTCTCCTACAACAGCTGGATTCTTTTCTTTGTTGTTAATTCAAAATAAGGTTGTCCTTCAACCTCTCTCAGAATTTAATTTCTTTGACAGCCTTTGATGAGCAACCTTGTCAAGAGCTATTTGAACTTCAACTACACATATTGTCCCTGAGTCTTCAAGAAAGTTGCATATAGATGGAAGTATGAATCATGGAGAATCATAGAATCGTTAGAGTTGTAAGGGACTTTAAAGATCACCTAGTTCCAACACCATTGCTATAGGCAGGGACATCTTCCAATAAACCAGGTTGCTCAAAGCCCCATCCAACCTGACCTTGAACACTTTCAGGGATGAGGCATCCTCAACTTCTCTGGGCAACCTGTTCCAGTGCCTCACCACCCTCACAGAAAAAAATTTCTTCCAAATATCTAACTCAAATCTCCACTTCCCATCTCTCCTATAAGCTCCCTTTAGGAACTGGAAAGCTGCTGTAAATTTTTTCTGGAACCTTTTCGTCTCCAGGTTGAACAATTCCAACTTTCTTAACCTGTCTTCATAGGAGAGGTGTTCCAGCCGTCTGAACATCTTCGTGGCCCTCCACTGGACTCGCTCCAACAGGTCCATGTCCTTCTTATGTTGAGGGCCCCAGAGTTGGATGCAGTACTCAAGGTGGGGTCTCATGAAAGCAGAATAGAAGGGTAGAATGCCCTACCTCGATCTGCTGGCCATGCTTCTTTTGATACAGCCCAGGATAAATTTGCTTTCTGGGCTGTGAGCACACATTGCCAGCTCATGCTGAGTTTCTCATCAATGAAAGACTTCCTTAAAAGCTCTGTTCATGGTATATTACTGCATGGTGAGATTACTGTATAGTAATGTGATAAATACAGTTGTATTAATTGTACTTTTCTATGTATTTTCTATCAAAACATTTGACACACAAGTCAGACTGTAGGGCCTTAGGTATTCCTAGGAGTCCATTTCTTACAAAAACCCATTCTTTTCTATGAATACTTCTAGTCCTGAAGCCCGCCGGAGGAAAATAGTACATTCTGGTTCCTTCTGTATATGAGTTTGGCCTTTGAAATTTGTTAGTATTTGTAATACAATTTTTCTTCTAAAATTTCTGCTATTGAAACTTCAACTAGCAGAACTTCAGTCTTGATAGGAGAACCTCCCTAAGTTCCCTTCTAGTAAACACTACTGAAAATAGTCGTTGAGGTTTTATGATGCAACCTTGTACACCTGAGGTGTTCCTTTTAAATCTCTGGCATCTGTTGATTGCGTATACACACTGACAGATTTTGTGATTCAATTAATTTTTAAAAGGGTTTTTTAAAAAAAAAACTTTGTGTAAAACTTTGTTCCTGAAAATTATTGTGATGTATTGTCATATACTATTAAATATTTGCCATTTTTAACCCTCAAAAAACACAACTTAAAATAGGATTATATTATTCTTGCCTTCAAAATCATACAGTGCTTATGAACATATCTGAGGGACAATTTTATCTTTCAGGTCTTATGTTTTTAACTTCTTTAACTCTCTTTAGTAGGTGCAATCTGTACAAGTATTGAATGTTCTTTGTGAGTCATGCCATCATTTCATATTCCTAATGAAACATGGATCTACTAATGCTTTTTACTGCATCCTGTTCTTCTGGGTTAGTAGCAAGCAACATACCTGAAGCAACTGGCAGAAAGACATAGAAAAATTACTGAGCAATTGCCTGGTGTGCCTATGAAAATTAGGAAACAAATGTCTATTATTGCAAAGGGATATTTTTCATTCTTATTTTTTATGATATTTGAGACCAAGGAGGCCATTACAGTTGCATAGTCATCAAGAGAATTATCAAGGTCTTACCTTCCCACATTACACTGTAATTGCTTTGCTATGGCTGTTGTACCTCCAGGTGCTTCATCTTTCCCAATTTCTGTTTTGGTAACTATGAGTCAGTAGTGGTAAAACAACCACCACTTGTATCTTCATCAAGATTTTTGTTCATTTGTATCAGGTGCTAAAAGGAAACTGAACTTTTAAGAAACACTGAGGCCTTGAGTTATGCGCGTTATAATCAATCTCTCCTAGACCTATATACATGACTCTCTTTTAGTGCTTTTGTTAAGGCCATAAAAAATTTTCTCAGTCATTTTTTATTTCCAGTTATCAAACAAGAAATATAGCAATAAATAAAATTGATCAGCATAGAATAAAAACATAATATATGATTTTCAAACAGGTAACAAATCACAGAGCTCATGTGGTCTGAGCACTCTGGGGGAATGGGGAGCCAATCACAATGTTCCTGTGCTCTGCCTTCCCATAAAAATTCCTCCTATTGAAGAATCTTTTACCTTCCCAGATATGACCTCCATGATTCCCTCTTTCTTAGGCTAATTATTTAGTTTACTACACTCTCTGATTCACAAGCTGTGCCTTTCAGATGAGTTCAGATCTGAGTATGAAAGTGCTGAATTTGTGAACGGTATGCACCACTTCAAAATAAATCTAACTTACCAGATCCTGAAATTTTGTCTTTCCTGTTTGTTTAATGAAATCCTGCCCCTGGGCTTTATTCTGAAACAAGTCATCCCACCTTACATTTTCCAGTGTCTGGATATTTGCTCTTTCAGAGTGAAAAATTGAACTGAGATGAAAAACTAATAAACCTTTAGTTATATCTCTGATTACTGAAAAAGGCACTGATTCAAATGACTGGACATATTCCAGGACTAAGCTTGACTTTTTAAGCATTAAGGGCTTCTTAGTCACATGGGCAGAACTGGACCTCAATATTTATAGAAGACATTATTTCCCTATTCCTTCACATATTTTGTTACAACAATGTAATTAACACAGAGCAATTAGTACAATACAATTAGTAATTAGTAATTAGTAAAATACAATCTCCAACTTAGGTAAAGAAAAATCTTCATAAAATCGGGTTTAATTTTAATAAGTGGTTTCATTTAACAAGTTGTTCCTCTGACTTGGCTGTAAATCTGTGACTTAAGTTCAAATCTCCTCTACCCAACGTGTCCTATGAACCCTTAGCTACACTGTTGCCTGCATTTTAGTTTTCCATCAAAAAACAGAGATGTCACAATCCACTAAATCATAATAATGTGATAAACATTGATTGTGAGTTGCTCACATACCGCAGAAATAGATGTAATAGAATTTCAAACATTTACAGATATTGCTGCAGCTAAAACTGTTTACATTATCCCCTGCAGGACACTTAAAGAAAATGGAAAATGGAATGAAGTAGCAAGATCAGTTTCTGATTGTCAGTCCTTTCAGTCCTACAGGCAGGATATCAGTCATTATCTCTGTGAAAAGGACTGTACTACTTCTTAATTTAGCTTGCTGCTCCATGACTTTTGCAACTTTAAATGAAGAGTATAGAAAAATTGTGAATCTATGACTGTATCCACACAAGAACACTTTTTGCCTTCATGGGGAAAAAAAAAAAAAAATCAGACCGTTGAGAAATCTTGACACATCTTACTCCAACTGTGTAGAGGCTAATGCTTCTGTTCCTTTAGTCTTCCCCAGATATTAACTACCCTCTTGAATCTCCCAGAACATAATCTTCCATGATAGCTCCTTAAACCTTTTCTGCTAAAATGATTTGGGTTTGTTTCAAACTGTTCAAGCAATAGCTCTTTAACTTACTTCAGAAAATAATTTTGAATGGAACAAGTTAAATATAAGATTTCTGGCTAAACATCATCAGAGTACTAGGGAGAAAATGAAAGCCAAAGATTTCCGATACTCAGGAGAAAGATAAGGCACAGATTTATACTTGCCATTATTTTATTAGCAAAAGATACAATCCCTAGCTCAGTGTTTGCCCATGACAGTTTTGGGTGAAGTCCCTAGTCCTAATCAGATGGTGTTAGAATGTTAATCTGGTTGTCTCACAGACCGAATAGTACTCTAATCACAAAATTACTAAAGATTCTTATTGGTTTGAATATTCCTCTCAGGCTCTAGGAAATCTGAGGAGTCATGAACTTGTCCTAATTTTCTAATAATTTTATAGATCAGAAATTGAGTTTCCTACAACACTGTAATGCTGATCTGTTGTGTGAATGTATCCAAACCCATGAAAACTTTGACTAAGAAACTATGGCAGGAATATTCATGTATAATTTATTCTACCAATAATCTGTGATGCAAGCTAGCATTGTGGGTCTTTTTGTGAAAAATGAATATTTAACATTTTTCCTGAAGACCTGCACCATTAAATGTCCCTATTTATATTTATTTGGAAGACAGAGCCCTGAATACACACATTTACGATGACAGTAAATTCACAACACAAATTATTTCAAATATAATGATGATACCCATCATTACTGCCTGACTGCAAAAGAAATTGGTAATGCATTGGAAAGAATTTACTGACTTACCTGCCATTAATCTTATACAAAATGGAGGGACCAGGACCTGCTGTAAGTCTCTAGAAATTTACTCTAGTAATGGTTGTTTTATGATAACTGTCCACAACAGTCTTTCCATTTGAAGATCTCTTAGCCAAGTTTTAAGCTATAAATTTATCCTTCGAGAAGCCCTAAAAATGCTCATGTGAAATTGCATTTTGTAATACACTGAACACTAAAGTACCAACAATGTTTTCATATGTTACTCAGAGAGCAAATCCTATCACACATCACTGGATGGAAAGAAGTATTTATTAGAATCTCTCCTAATATCAAAGAAAATTTAGTAATTCAGTTTCTGGGAAAAATTATCTTAATGAACACAGCAAAAGAAGGGGAAAAATTCTTCTTTAGTTTACAGCTAGGGGGTTATGTGTTCATATATTTCTAATTATGGAGGTATAAACATAGAAGAAGGTTACATTTGACCAAAACAAATTGTTTAGCTAAAGCTTAAACAAAATTTTCTTCTTCCCATGTTAAAATCCATCTTTATAGTATACTCCATTTCATTAGCCCAGCCATTACTCTCTGAACTGTGCCTGGAAAGCCCTTGCTAGGAATAGGATTCCTATCTTGGAATAGTTTAAAAATTAGTTATTTATAACTAATAAATTTTGGGTAGGTATATCATACATACACAAGACCTTTCTACCTCTCCTAAACAGCAAATACAACTAAAAGCTCATCATTTTCAATTCCAAGTGGGTATGTTATGACTAAAATAAAAGGAACTGGGGCCAAACCCTAAGGACACAAAAACAATGAGGTAATCTCAGAATAAGCAATGAGGGGAGCAGTGGTATTTTCTCTAATTCTTCAAACGAGATGCCAGTCTACAGTCTAGTCTAGTCTACAGCTTGGGCTGCAGAGATCTCTTTACCTATGTTTGGAAACATCAGGCAGTAACTATGGCCAAGATTACTGTCTCCCTATGTAGTGAAGTTTCTAGTGAGCCATAATGTAGAATTCCATCATAACTTAAATTCATCCAATTTCTCACATACATGTAATTCAGCATCAAGGTTCTTCTGCTAACCCCAGCACATTTGGCACTGGATGAAACCAAACTTAATCCTTTGGACATTTAAAGATGAGTGAAGGAATCTCAATGGTTTGTATAGAACATTCTGGCATGAAGATTTTTCATATATATTTGTATGAAAACATGATAACCTGAACATTTTCACTGTTCAGGTGTATGCATTTAGATATGTATTTAGATAATTTTTCTGGGCAGCCATAAAGTGGCACATAAAGAAAAATATGACTCCACTAGACTAGACAATGTGCTGTCTTGCTTGAGAAGTCTAAGAATACAAGTCAACAAAAAGCCACAAGAACTATCTTTGCTTTTTTTAGTCCACGTTTTTATAATAGGAGATTGGACTGAACTTGGCACAAGATATCTATGGCAGATTTAGCTTAGACATTGCTGACCAGTGTTTATTGTTCCTCCTTTCAAATTGCCTGCTGTTCATCCAGGTCAGGCTTAAAAAAACTATTCAGAAACCTGGAAAATTTTATATAATCTAAATAATTAGGAGGAAGATCTAATTTTCACAGGGTTTCTAATTAGCTTCCTGATGGCATGTTCACAGTTCTTGAAGACTCTAATTTATCTTATAGTAAATGGCAAAATTGTTTGTGCTGCAAATATGCCTTACTCTCCAGTTTTCTTGCAACCTGCACTGTTTTTTTACAGGATGAAACCAAAATTTCCCCTTTCCACTTTGAAAGTGTCAAAATTGTTGCAGTGTCCAGAGACCAATTTTTGATTCTGATCAATTAGGACACAAAGTAGTGTTTTTCTAATATTTATTATTATCTAGTTAAGTGGAAAGAGTTACCTAAAAGGGATTTTTTTTTATTTTGGGACTCCCCATGTAACCATGCATATACAAGTACCTATTATTTCCTCAATAAGAAAGATCAAACTAACTCTAACATTTTTCAACAGCTATTATTTTATACCCAACAGCAAGAAATCATCCTTGTTATAAACTTACTGTAGTCCTAACCTCAAGCAAAATTCCTGCTGCTCACAATTAAATTATTTCACTATGTTGATAAGAACACCAAACTGACAGGTCTTTCTTATTTGCACATGGTGCCATATCAGATGATTGCTAAGTGAGCAGTAACCTGTGAATTTGTATCTCAAATCCCGAGAAAGTAAAATACATAACATTAGGTATAAACATTCTGAATAATGTGAAACCATTCGCAACTATAAAGGTTATTTTCATTACCAATTTGCAGAAATTTTAATTTAGTCACCATTAACTAAAATATTGCCAACACACTTCTGCCTGAAATCTTAATAGCTACAGTCTGACGCAACATCATTTCTAATCTCCAGTTGAATTTAGAAGTATAGTTTTTCTCCAGTTCATTTACTTTATGCTTTTTATACTTGGTATATGGATAAGTTAACCCTTTCCTTAAGGTAATACTTTCATAAATCATCAGAAGCAAAACAAAAAAAATAAATGAGATGCGTAAGATGATATGTCTAGAAACTTAAATTGCCTTAGCTAATTAGAAAAAGCAACAACTTAATTTCCAGCAGATAGTGGTTCTACAAAGTAGTGGAAAAACAGCAATTAAAAGTCCATGAATGATGTTGTTTTAACAGAGCTCCGGGCAGACTAAATTCAAAGCAAACTGCTGCACAGTGTAAGAGTTCTTGTTCTACATTAAATGCTGGAACCTAATCTTTTCCAAACCTTTCCCAGTTTTCCTCCTGAAATACTCCCCTGGTTTCAATGCTTTTATATTGTCAAAACACCATCCCAGGATGTTTTCTTTATACCCTTTTTAGGCTAAATCTTTTACAACTATTGTGCTTAAACTTGTGTGTGCTGTTTGATAATACATTTGAACCATGATACAATCCATGTAAAACACTCTGTAAAGGGTTATTGTACAAGAACTCTCCATAAAATTTCCTGTCTTCCTATAGATTTTCACTGAGAATTTTAGATGGAATGATGATCACTGGCTGTAACAGATTTTCTAAATGGAAAGAAACATTTCTGTTTTGGGAAAAAAAAAACCAAAACAACCACAAAACAAACAACCTGCCTCTGTCTTATTATATGAATCTCCTTGTTTTCTTTTTTTAATTAAAGTAAGATTACACTGGATTATTTTTTTATCCTGACTTTTACCCTATTACTTTTTACAACCTTGCAGTGGGATTTAAGCCCAAGTGTCAGAAAGAAACAGACAAAAAGTATTTCTTCAACATACCTGTAACCCATGAACACGTGAAGACTCTATTTTCATTAGAGACAAGCAGAAATGAGAAATCTTTTATTTTCATTTTCATAATGACCCATCATTAAAATATCTTACTAAAATTTTAGGGGAGAATCATGTTTGCTACAGGAGTAATGGCTGTCCAGGGACATTGCCATTTTATCAGCCTTCCCCTGGAGCAGACCTTGTTGTACTTTGATGTCTCTGTCAGTGCTATCAGTTTTTATATATTGCTAGAGATCAAACTTGATTTTGTCCAGACAGTTTGACTCTGCTTTAAAAAAAGTCAAAGTAGGATTATTTCAGGTTCGATTTCTCTCCTGGAGCACTAGGAGGAGTTCCCATAGTTTCCAGCCAGTCTTTCACAGTTTTTATGAGCTTGCACAGTTCAAAAATGAGATGTGACTGGACACTTAAAAATATAAATTAATGATCTTGCAATATAACCCACACAAAAGAGGCAGCCTACCAGCTCGGAAACTCTTCTAGAATTCAGCTTCATATGAATAAATACATTAGAAGACAGACTAGTAATGCAAGCAAGAAAAAGAAAATCTGTGCATTTCTGGAAGGGGAAAACTGACAGATCATAAAAAAAAACAATCGAAAGAAAACTGACAGACCCTGTGAACCTCATGAAGTTCAACAAGGCCAAGTGCAATGTCCTGCACCTGGGTCAGGGCAATCCCAAGTGCAATTACAGGCTGGGTGGAGAATGGCTTGAGAGTAGTCCTGAGGAGGAGAAGGACTTGGGGTTGTTTGTGGATAAGAAGCTCACCATGAGTCAGTAATGTGAACTGGAAGCCCAGAAAGCCAACTGTATCCTGAGCTGCATCAAAAGAAGCGTGGCCAGCTTCTACCCCTCTACTCTGCTCTGTTGAGACCCCACCTGGAGTACCGTATCCAGCTTTGAAGTCATCAGTACAGGAAGGACATGGACCAGTTAGAATGGGTCCAGCGAAGGGCCATGAAGGTGTTCACAGGGCTGGAGCACCTCTTCTGTGAAGACAGGCTGAGAGAGTTGAGGTTGTTCAGCCTGGAGAAGAGAATGCTCCAGGAAAAATTTACAGAAGCCTTCCAATTCCTAAAGGGCAACTATATGAGAGATATCGAAGGACTCTTTATCGGGGAGTGTAGTGATAAGATGAGGGGTAATGGTACTAAATTGAAAGAGGATAGATTTACATGAGTTATTAGGAAAAAGTTTTTCATTATGGGTGTGGTGAGGCACTGGAACAGGTTGCCCAGAGAAGCTGTGGGTGCCCTATCCCTGGAAGTGTTCAAGGCCAGGTTGGATGGGGTTTCAAGCAACCTGGTCTAGTCCAAGGTGCTCCCCATGGCAGAGGGGGCTGAAACTTGATGATCTTTAAGGTCCCTTCTAACCTAAACCATTCTATGATTCTATTATAAACATTAGGGTTAATCCTTAAGCATTTTTTTTGTAATACTAATTATCGGTTAATTAACAACTATCAGCTTTCTTCAGGGATGGAAACAGTCTATACCTGTGAAGCTGTTGATTTTGTATATTTATTTATTAATTTACTATCCTACACTGGCCCTTTTTATTGCTTACTTTCTACCATTGGGGATATTATTATTATTACTTATTCCAAACTTTTCTTAATGCTGGGAAAGAGATCTTTAGATAACCCCATGATGTTCAAGCAACATAACCCAGAGTTCAGTCTGAAAGAAGCACATGCATAACATGCTCTATCATGGAAAAGTAGAAATGAATATCCTTAACACCTTGATACCACATGTTCTATTATTATGTGAGACTATTAATCACGTAGTATTAGAATAGACAAGATTCAGTTCATAGAACTAGGATAATACCAAAAAAAACCCCAAACCCTGAAGGTCAAGGTCCGCACCCAGTTATATGAGAATAGTCTAGTCAGATACACCAACCTCTGTTGAGGTATAAACTAATTTGCTCTAATGGAACACAGTAGAAAGTGTCCTCTGGTGTCTGAAATCATGCAGGTTCTCTATTTTTCTGGAAATTTTATCAAAGCAAAGCCACTAGGTAGTAGCTATACAGAAAAAAAATAAAGAATTACTTAATTGTCTCCTGTACAGTAATAACGTTAAAGTTAACATCTTTTTAAGAGAGATAAAAAAGATTAAAAAAGGAAAAAAAAGCTGGGATGAAAATGTGTGAACTTGATATAACTGCCTTATGGTATCAAGCTTTAAATGTTTTATGCTCCCTGTGTTTCTATTTTGAAAAGTCTTTCTCTTGTTTTTATTAGTCAAGATAACTTACTGCTCCCACTCAGCATCCAAGATCCATTTTAACAACCCTGTTTATTATTTGTAAACAGTTATTAAATAAACCCTCAAAGTTTCTAATGCGTTATAAAGTCAGTTAATGAAATGATGCATTTTTTTTTTTTCCTGCCAAAACTTTTTATCTCCTCAGATAGAATTTTAGAGTGTTTTTATAACCCAACTTGAAGTGAAATTGAATTCTATGAAATGTCTGATTGTCAAGGACATCTGAACAAACGAGGTACTCTTTTTACTCAGAATCCATTGAAGGTTTTCTTGATGTTTTTATTTAATTTGCTTCATATCAAGGAGCTAAGCTCTCCTTTGAGACACCTCATGAAAGAAATAAAAGATTAATAAAAGCCCAGGAAGTTTCTGCATTCTTCCAGAGTTTGACAGAAAGTTTTAATATTATTCCATTTCTTTCTCACAGATAAATAGAGACCAATGTTGTCATAGGAGAGTTTGTTCTTACAAGCTGCCGAGTCCTCTTGGTTTAGGTACTGTTTATATATGAAAATCAGAGAACAATGACAAATATATCAGGTAGAATAGTTCTGAATTAATGATACATATATCCAGAGAACACAGACTATATAAATTATTTTATTTATACAGTGCCATTTGGAAAAGTTTTTTAAAACCATGAGGTCTTCCTGTGGTTTCTGACAGATGTGTTGACTGCGTAGGCTAACGTCAATTGTGATGCCAACTTTAGAACTCAGAAAGCCCTATGATTTTTAAATTTAAGTGAATATTTGAAAAGATGAATGTGATTCAATTAATTTTATAATAAAAAAGATTAAAAAGCCATATTCAAAATCATACAACAGAACTCAGCAATATAGTGTCAAGTAAATTTTCAGGTAGTTGGATGTTTCTTTTAATGCCATTTTTAATTTTCACTTCCTTATTTGAGTCCATCCTCAGATGTTTTTTTCTTCAAAAATCAATATAATTTTCTTTAACTCTAATGGGCACCCTTTTCAGAACTTATCCTGTATATTGAAGTATAATGTATACATATTTTTAAAGTTCTGTCATCTCTAATATTTGTCAATTCACAAAGCAATATAAGCTAAAGCAATTTCTATCAAAATGAAGAAGTACAGTACTATTAATGGAATATTTTAATTGTGATCCCAGGTAGTTTTTGCAAGTCCCATATTACTGCATTCTGTGAAAGAGGTATAACAACATAGATGTTCTAAATGATAAATATGATTTAGCAATGAGAATTTTCCTGAATATTTTTTCAAGGTAGGTTT
Source organism: Gallinago jamesoni (assembly GCA_025769975.1). Lineage (NCBI taxonomy): Eukaryota > Metazoa > Chordata > Aves > Charadriiformes > Scolopacidae > Gallinago > Gallinago jamesoni. Next base: position 192,917,168 of record JAOQGH010000001.1, read on the forward strand.
ACAGGTACTGCAAAGTTAGATAGAAAGTCTGGGTCTCTTTACTGAGAAACCTGCTCAGTTGTACAGGAAGGCCAGCAATATACTAAGAATCACTAAAGAACTCCATTACAATAAAGGGATTTTTCAGAAATCCCAACAGATAAAAACTAAAGCATGGAAGTCTGGTAGAAATTTATGCATGTGAAAAAATTAACAGGAAAATTGCTGAGGAGCACTTCAACTATGTGCAAATTCCTCCCCAATACTCCAGCACAGTTCAGAAGGTTGGATTATCAGAGTTGTATGACAGCCAGCTGTGAAACTAAAATTTGCTTGAGGCTGGTATATACTACCCACTTGACATTTAAGAAAATCTGTGCAATTTTCCTTCACAGATTTTGTTTCTTATCTCAGTGATGTAGACCTGCTGCATTTATCCCTGTTTACTCTCTCTGTTTGCTATACTGTGTTGTGTGCCTAGGTACTGTTAGTATGGTATGGATAATTAATCTGTTGAATTTATGCACAAAACTGGAACCCAATAAAAGAATGAAGAAATGTCATAAGGAAACAATAGAGCAAGATGTCAATAACAAATTTGACAATAAAATTCTATCTGGTTTTGTTAGAGTTCAAACTGATTAAAAAGACAGTCAGTGTTTTGGGTTTTAATTTTTAAAGGTTGATATTGGACAGATCAGGTCTGCTATGTTAATTCAACGAAACTAAACACCTGAAACTCAATAATTAACATAGGTACTAAAACAGCAAAAGAAAATAGGAAAAGATACAGTAAAACATGCAGCTTTTTGCTACAGAGGCTGCATGCTGTGCAGACAGAAATTTCAACTTGTTATGATGAATAAACATTAACTTAATTCCTTTCTAATCTGTGAAAACTTTTTTTTACTTACTCTGTTAAACTCTAAGTCATTTGCGTTTAAGTTCAGATTTTGTAATGCTTCTGCAGCCCAGGACTAGTCTTAGTTCTAGAGAAAGCCTTAAGCAAGACAGAAGGCTCAGAATATCCCTCTTTCTCTCTCCCTTTCTCTCTCTCTCTCTGATTTATGTAAGTATGAATTCACATATGCTGAATTGCTGAAATACAAAGTTTTTTCAAAGTTATTTCTGAATAACTTGAAAGCATCATTAATCGTGGAACATCTTGGAAATAGGAAAATATGGGCACTTCTGGAATCATTAATTATTATTCTCAAAAATAACATTATTTTGACAGAAAACAAAACCAAAAAGTGGTTATAACATAATAAATATTAATCTTTTTGCTACAAAAGAGCAAATAACACAGTTAGCTCTATTGGCAGATATTCCAAAAGAATCAGAGTTACATATCATTTATATTGAAATGTCATACTGCTCCATAAGACTTATTATTGGAAGTGTTTTCTTTTGACTTTTAGGGAAAAGATCATAAGCAACTTTTTTATAATAAGATTTAGGTACTTATTTACAGAAAAAATATTACATTCAAAAAATTCAAAACTGCCTGGGTAACTATCATTGTAATCAAAGCTATTGTAGTGTTCTTGGTGGTACTTAATCAGTGTATTGAATTGGAGCCTGGAAGTGTAACAAGTCTTTTGTACAGCAACAGGTAAAGTTTTAAGCAGTTGGACCTCAGTTTAGTTGTCTCACCATGTGTGGTTTGTGTCATTTGAGATGCATGAATGTATATCTCCTGGCATCCTGCTGGTGGTCTGTATGCCCTGTGTGATATTTGCCAGTTCCCCGTGGATGTCTCAGATGTCTGACAGTATCTCAGCGTGGCAGTGGCCACCTGTGTTGAGGCAACAGAGCTGAGCCCTAAAGAAACAGACATTACCAGGAAAGGAGATTTGCTTCTCTCTGTCAGTGACAGAGCACCAGAATAGCAAGAAGGAGTAACTGTTCTAAACAAAATACATCAGGAGGAGTTAGATTGTACCTCAGCCTTTGGAGGTCTAAATATTCTCACAACTGTTAGATGTTTCAAAGCAAACTGTATCCTTGAACACTTTTCCTTTGCTGATTGATGGAGTAAATGCATGCATATATAGAAAAACAATAAAATCATGGTTCTTAAATTAACTAGAGTATATTTGGCTTAGTACATCCATGTGATACCCAGAAATAATCCCTTTCTTACCATCATTTCTCAGTGTCAGAGGTGTAGGAGGACTCAAAACTCTGGCATTCGTCACTGTGTTTTTTACCAGGCATATATAGCTGCCAACATCAGATGTTTGCACCTTGGAGATGTAGAGATTGCCTGTCTCCTGAGAGATGAAGCGTCTGCTATCTTCTGCCACAAAAGATGGGAACTCATTAAATACCCAGCTATAGATGATCTCTAAAGGAACACAGAAAAAAATAAGAGAAAGTAATCATGGACATAATATTGTGTCATGTTAAGAGATACACTCAATAAATGCTCATTAATTTTATTTAAATAATCTACTAAAAAACAAGACTTAGAGGCTTTTTAAACTTTTTATTTGCTTGTTTTAGCACTGAAGAGAATAATTTTTTTTCTCCTTGGAATTGTGAAAATAGCATAAATGTTGAGTCCACAAGTTCCCTAAAAAGACAGATATAGTTCAAGAAAAAAATAATTAAATTATTCAACAGCCTCAGAAAACACCCATAAAATATTAGATAATTCCCTTTTCTAATTTTTCAGGTCAAGCTAAAAATAATATATTTCACTGAATTTCATGGAATTATTAGAGTTGGAAGGGGCTGTAGAGATCATCTAGTCCAGCTCCCCTGCTGAAGTGGGATTGCTTAGAGCTAGAACATGTTACTCAGGACTGCATCCAGGCGGGTCTTGAAAATCTTCAAAGAAGGGGACTCCACAACCTCCCTGGGCAGCCTGTTCCAGGGCTCTGTCACCCTCACTGTAAAGAAGTTTTTCCTCATATTTGAGTGGAACCTCCTATGTTCCAATTTATGTCCGTTACCCCTCATCCTCTCACTGGCAACCACTGAAAAGAGGCTGGCTCCCTCCTCCTTCAATATATAAAGCATTGTTTTCTCTACTGGTTCAAGTTTGCAGTCAAATATATCAAGATGCTTCCTATAGAGCTAGGGATGATTTTTGCAAGTGTGTGTATAAAGAGTTTTTATTCCAAACATATTTTTTAAAAATCATGATTCTAATAACAGTTTAATCCGGCTTGCAGGCCGTATTACTGCGCTATACTTTTATCTTCCACATCTGCTTCACTGAAGAATCTCAGAACCCTTCCTATTTGCAGATTCAATTCCTATGATCAATGAATAGTTTCTTAAACCAAAGATATCAACTGCTTTCCCTCAGAATCTTACTAATCAAAGTGATTTTTAAAAAATGGTAATTAAAGGCAGTGCCTTGGTTCTTATTTTTATCCCTTGAATAATTCTGTTCACATGAAAATTATATACTCTTCCCTTTATATTCCTAATAATTGGTTCAGAAAAAAGAAGATTATTTCCTATTATTCTGTATGAGATTATATCATGATTTATTAAAAACTTAGATGCATTAATGTCTCAGTATTAGAAGCACCGTAAAGTCAATGAGATTCTGATTTAGCAGGGAATTCCTTGCAGGGAAATATTCATGCAGAATTCCACCAAATCAGACTTAAAAGTCTTAACTTTATGTATGCTTTTTTACATGTTGTTCTCTTTTCAATCTTGTCTTCCTCTATTTCATTTTGTCTTGATGCTTAAAAAAAATATTGTTCACTATCTAAACTGGCACATTATCTATAAGGCAATTTCTTCTGTAATCTCTCCCCGTTGTGGGTGAACAGGATCATGGAAGAAGCAGAGACCAGAAGAATGAATAGAAGCAGCAGGAACACTGGCAGGGGAAGGCCCGTGATCCAAGTCCTATTGACCCATAAGCAATGCCTAACAGCCCAAGGGAGGGAGGGGAATTCACCCGCCTGGCAGTTGGGGGTTTCAGGGGCGTGTCAGCTGGGAAAGGAGATACACTGGTACTATGTAAGGTACTATTAAGGTATATTGGTACTATATAAGATACTAAGATAAGATAAGATTAGTACTATTTAAGATGCCTGTTTGTGATAATAAATGATTCTGGTTGCATCTCCCACCGGGGTCCATGCCTTCATATGCTACACCCCATGATAGTCTTTAAAGAACTGACTCCAAAATCAGAAAAGCCAAAGCAAATTCAGGTACATAAAGCCCCTACTACTGCTCCAAGATGCAAACTGCTCCATTGGTATAGCAAGTTCCAAGCTTTTAGATTCAAATTTCTTGGGTCACTTCTCTCGGCTTCAGCAGGGAAATGAAGACAGTAATTGCATATAAGTCACTCTGGTTCCCTCATGCTTTTATCCCCACTACATGCCTTATATAAAGTCAGTTGGAAAATGAAAGGGTCAAAGAGGTGAGAGGAAACGCCTCACAATTTAAATTTTGCTGTGTGCTTTTCTGCTAATGATAAGAGAGGAACTCTTATCGCTCTTCGTGGTACGGGCAGTGTGAAACACATTAACATCCTAGCTAAATATATGCCTTAGCCAGGTATGCAGTTTGACTGTTAAAGTATAAAAGCATCAGAAATTCCAACTGATCTGTCCATACTATCCTTACATTGTATCATTTCCTGACACAGTGGTCAGAAAGGAATAGAAAAGTACAATGACTGTTTGTACAACCAATATAAGCCAACAGTGCAAGCAGTGGTGTAGAGTTGCAGGATCTTCTAGATTAATTTTGAAGAAGTTCAGTCTAGTTTTGAAGTCAGATGAAAATTTTCTCATGAAAAACTGATGGTATTAGTAAAAAACTAATAGTACAATTCCTAATTAGTACAAAAGTTAGGACTAAACATATTTACCTGACAGTAGGGGAAGACTTCTCCAAAATGGGGAATTAACGGAGAATTGACTTTTTGCTTAAAACCTTTTTCAAATCTAATTGTAATTCTGTGTGGTTACACAGGACCCTGAAGAATTCAGGGCTTACGGAGAGGTCTCTGAGTGTTCAAAATTTCCTTTCTCTTCTGTTATGTTTCAGGCAAAATACTAATTAGCCAAAAATATTTCTCTCCGAAAATTCTATTGCCACATTTTGCTATCATGTCTCATCTGCCAGAAATGATTCATGGCACCGTAGCATTCTACAAAGTGATGATGATGATGAACACATAAGTTCAAGGAAAATGCATAGGCTTTAATTGAAGACACCTGTTACCAATTCAAATGGAAAGCAATCAGTCTCACTAATTGCTCTGGCTTAAAAGAAATTCAACTCAAATGTAAAACAGTCATCATTGTGAGTTCATTGGCAGTTCATGAAGAATAGCATTTTCTCTATTTGAACCCTAAAAACACACACAGTCAGTTACTCATTTATTTATTAGAGCTACTCCTGAAGGACAGATTTCAGGCAATAAATTTTTGTGCTTTAAGGAAATGCAATTCTTAATCTTTGCCAGTGATGAATCCAGAGTGTGTGGGGGTATACTGTCATTTTGTCACCTTCTAAATTTTGCTGTAAAAAATTGAGTGATGGATGAATGAGTACCAGGATAGGGTACTGAGGAAAAAGTAACAGGACTTCTGCCAAATCTTAAACTCAAATCATTCAAGCTGCAGTTAATGATTTTACTTGTGCATTCCTACAGCATTGAGCCAGGATTACAGTTCAGCATATTCTTAAATATAATTTGAGACCTATATCCATACAGTATCCACAGGCTTCAGTGGTAATATCTCAGGGAAGCCTTGCAACTTCCAATACATGTTACACAGAACAGTCAGAAACAACCACAGCTGGCTTGGGATCTGGGGACTCAATGGTTTTTAGCTGGCAAAAAGAGATGGATGATCTTGCAGAAGTGATTTTACAAAAGAATGTTAAGAGAATGAGTGCAATTATAGCAAAATTGGTGCACTTTGACATTGATCCATTGTACAAATGTCACACACTTCTAAATTTGCAGCCATGGTAGAGAATGAAACTTGCATTGGTGCTCATATTCTGGGACTTCTAATATTCCCAGTTTGTATACCAGCAAAATTAAAGTTTAGGGTTCTCAAATTACAGAATTTCTAATGAAAGCTGTCCAACTACAAAACCTGGAGGGGAGGTTTGGTTTTGTTTTTTTCTTCTGGCAGCACAATGCATAAAAGAATACTCAAATGATTGCAATGACATATAAACATAACTAATGAAGACAGAATGATGGAGAATCATCATTTAAAACTTCTGTCTATCTATAGACAGGTCTGTCATCTACACAACATGCCAAATAAAATATTCTAAAACAACAGTGAATATATATTTACATGCCACAAGTCCCACAGCAGTTCAGCACAGGAGCACATGTAAACTACAAGAAGGGAGGCTTACATTTAAATATTATCTGAAACCTCACACAAAATAGCAAACTGCTGAGTGAGCTTTGTGAATTTCAGAACAAAACGCCTAAGACCAAACAGATGAAACTGGGTCTATTTGTACATAGCTCACTGCAGTTGTTAGTGAACTTCATGTCTGTATTATCCTGTAATGGTTTAGGATAAAAGATTTTACAATTGGTGTCATTTGGCTTAGCGCGAAGCACAACTGTCATTGTATTAACTTTTTAATAGGAGACTAAACTCCAGAGATGCATCTCAAGCCTGACAGGTAAATAAGGATGAACCTTAAGAGGTTTTGAGTCCGTGCTACCAAAATCTAAATAAATGAAGCTACAGCTATAAAATCAGGAAGTAATTCTTCTAGATATGAACATTTTTAATTCATTTCTTCTTGAGAAAAAACAGTAAATGGCTTCTCCATGCTGTACTCATTTTGCTTTCAACAGGGAAAAAAGTTTAAGGGAAAATAGGAACCCATGAATACTGCAGTATACAGAAGTTTAGAGTATTTTTATAGAATATATGCAGAGCTTACTTTTTATGTCTTTCTAATTTAGTTTTAATGTGACACCTATGCCAAAATCACAAAGGTGAAGCAGAGTCCTTCCTGGAAAGTACAGTTGACTGTTAATACAAAAGAAACTTTTATGTAGATACTGTTCATCAACAGTAACAGAGAGTAATTCAGATAAATTATGAATTTTAGAGGCAGTTGTGAATTGACTTTCTCCTGTGGCTTGGGCTGAAGGACTCTTCTACTGGTAAATTCTGTTCTATGCAAAGTCTTGGTGTGAAAATTATTTAACTAATTTTGGTAACCTCAAAACTGATATTTCCTTTTATGAATGACCAGGCTTGTTTACAGAAAAATGTCTCCCAAGAGTTTTGTATCTGTTTTCTGAAGATCATTTGGAAAGCCTTCTAAATGTCCAATTTGCTTTTGTGTTTTATTAAGTATTTTTTAGTGAGCTATGTAGGTGAAGATCTAGGTCACTTGGTGATAAAGTAGTGAGAAGAGAGCATCTATCTCCTGCCAAAAGGAATTTATGGTGTGAAATTTTGTTCACTATAATTTCTTAAATGATTTTTGTAGATCTATTTTCTCCGTTTCACAGCACTAATTCCTAAACTGTCAGAAAGTGATGTACTTCCCATAATGGATGAAGTTGGAATACTGACATATCAGCATTTTTGCTAGTGCTGTATTGTGCTTTTGGAGATATCATTCTGATGCAGAAAATGTCAGAACCATGGTCATACAAAAGTCTTTCTGTCATTGTGGGTTGGTAAGAAATAACCCCTGAAGTATTGTAATGAGAGCTGTGCTGGAGGCATTCAGATAGCACCACATATTCACTCCTGTACTTGTTAGTACCTGAATGTTTCCCAGATTTGCTTAAAGGCTTTTCTCCTGAGAAATTGCTTGCTTTGACCTTTTAATATGCAGTTTCTAGAAAGCTTTTTCATCAGTCCTGTCAGTGAAGTAGTATTTGAGGAGGCAAGTGAAGATGTAACAAGAAAGTCACCATACAAACTCCATGAAGGCCACCTAAAGCCTAAATGTACATACACTGGTTATATTGCATCTTCAAGGGCAAAGCATGAAAACACACAACCCATAATTGCACTTCTGTGGAGTTATGATGTTTGTAGAAGAAACAGGTCACTTTTGTGTCTTCTTTCTGTGATGCAATAGGAGATACAGTATTCCATCTCCTCCAGTATCTCCTGTTGGAAAATATATTTCTCTTCGTGTTTAGGATTTCTTCTGATTACTCAGATTCCACAAGATGGCAGTACTTGATGAATAAATGCAATTGATGCCTGGTGACAGCCAAAATCTGAGGTAATCTGGGACTTTTAGCAACTCTGAAGAAGTTACTTCACTTTTTTTTTTTTTTTAATTGATAAAAAAGCACCAAAAAGTGCACTTAAGATTACAAGTTGAATTTCCTATTCACAGCTATAAACTGTGAAATTTGTGTGATGGCTTTGCTTTACCATTCAGAAATATTTCATTTAAACAAAATAAAGTATCAGGAAAAATATATGCCTAAATTTTCCCTGCTGAAAATATGAAACCTTATGTTATCTCAAGCCCAGTTTTAATCTTTTTCATCACACTTGCTGTTTGGATATTCTGTGAACCAACCACACAATAAGGTGGCAATATGTGGCCCTTTCTAATGATAGAGAACCCCTCACATTCAAAAGGGGGAAGGCTTCTTTTTAGCTAAAATGAATGATAACAATGGATTGTTCCTCCAGCCTCCCACCATAGCCAGATAAATAATTTTGGTGTATTTCTCTGTGCTTCTGTGTCTTATTATCAATGCTTATTAATCCTCCAAGAAAACATTTAATGAATGTAATTTATTTGTTGCATTGTAATGCACCTACATAAAGCAAACAGATATTGGTGATTTATCAGCTCGCAATGAAATTGCTTCTTTTCTGCTCTGGGGGCTCTGTATCTGCTGCTTACTTACCTGAAACACAATTTTACCAATCGCATATTTGTCTTTGTTCAGATTTAATTACAGTGATAAATCTTCAAATATTATCTTTCTTATAACAGTTCACAGAGCTAATAACTAAAAATATGGTAGAAAAGGTAAGTGCACTGTCAGGACTGATTTTGTACTGGAGGATAAAAATATTATATTGTCATTACCAGTATACACAACCAATATAGTCTCATTTGTACATTTGACGTATATGAAATGTACCCACGCATTGAAATGTGTAAAGACTGATGAAATCTCTTTCTCATGCATACACTCTTTAAAGTGACCATATAGTATACAACAAAAGTACTGGGAAAGGACGCTAGATTATTATGTGTATTTTATTGTCACTGGCATGATTTTCATATTTAAAAAAAAATCTGTTCCAGAAAGAATCAAAATATTGTGTCCAAAATGAACTCAAGACCACATGTCCTTCAAGCTCTTCTTTTGCCCTCAAGCAAGATCACATATTATCAGCCCAGTCTTTAAAAATCTGAAGTGGGTTAAATTCCTAAATTTAGATATTCAAAGGAGCCTATTTCATTGCTTAGTTAATAATGCAACACTTTTCCTCAATATTTATGTATTTTTCCTCTTTTTTTTTTTTTTTTACAATACTTTTGCTCATGTAACTTATCACATAGAAAATATTTAAAACATTTTATTGATGACCAATATTAAACTTTACAATGGAAGACCAATTTCCTCGTCTGTATCAGCCTTCTGTTCCTGAGGCTAGATCAACCCATTCTATTCAACTTTTCTGTCTCATATACTCTATTGATCACAGTCTTCATAGTATGTCCTAGAATTAAAGTATGCAATTTTCCATTTACAAAGTATTCTATTTTTTGTAATAGCAGTATTTTTCTAAGGAGGAATGCTGTTCAATCACTTATCTTCCTTTATTCTAACTATAAATTCGATGTTTTGGTAAGTATAGTAATCTGCATTTTGCTTAATTTTGTGTTACACATTGCAAACTATCTCTCCAATCTACTGATACTTTTGTATTCTCATCCTGTGCTCTGCAGTTATTGCAATGTCTTGCAGTTTGGAGACTTTCACAAATGCTCCATATTACATTGATGTTCTATGTTTTATAACATACAGGTAATGCAGATGTCACTGCATAGTGCTATTTTCTATGAAAAGCAGAAAAAAAGTGGATGGTAAAAAGCAATAAAGATAAACAGTGTAAATAAGTAATACCACAGAACTTAATTCAGAACTCAAGCTTTAGAATTGCAGCTCTTTTAATCAGCTCTAATGACTTTATATAATTAATGAAATATTTACGGCCAGCAGGACTAGGGAAGTGATTGTCTCCCTGTACTTGGCACTGGTGAGGCCCCACTTCAAGTACTTCAGTTTTGGGCCTCTCACTACACAAAAGACATTGAGGTACTGCAGAAAGTCCAGAGAAGGCCAACAAAGCTGATGAGGGGTCTAGAGCAGAAGTCTTATGAGGAGAGGCTGAGGGACCTGGGGTTGTTTAGCCTGGACAAAAGGAGGCTGAGGGGAGACCTTATCACTCTCTACAATTACCTGAAAGGAGGGTGTAGTGAGGTGGGGGTCAGTCTCTTTTCCAAAGTAACAGGCAACAGAACAAGAGGAAACAGCCTCAAGTTGTGCTGGGGGAGGTTTAGACTGGATATTAGGAAAAATTTCTTCACTGAAAGGGTTATTAAACATTGGAACAGGCTGCCCAGGTAAGCCTGAGACACCACTCCTGGAGGTATTTAAAGGACATGTAGATGTGGTGAGGGTGAACTTTGTAGCGCTATTTAACTGTTGGACTCAATGATCTTAAAGTTCTTTTTGAACCTCAATGATTCTATGATTCTATGATTAGTAATTTCCAAATATGAGAATTAGTGATTATCTTGTTCCAGCATTAGAAATGGAAATCAGGAAGACTCACATCATTATAACATCATCAGCTTCAATTTAGATAAAATAATATGATAAGACTAATATGAGACTAGATTAATACTCATTTTAAAAAGTGAGATATAATTAACAATATTGGCAGAAAATAAATCTGGTCAGACTATTTTTATTGTTCTTTTTATTGACAAAGACAGAATAATCTCTGCAATGTACCTATAATTTATGTTTTATAAAGCATATGCTAATTAAAAAGAATTGGAATAACCACAAAATTAACTTATTGTGTATTGAAAGGATTAAAAACTGATTTAAAAGTATAATCAAAAGGATCAGTTCTAAATCTTTTGTCCTCTACTGCTGAAAATTTTAACAGTCAAAACTAAACCCATGCAGTTGAATAACTGATCTATGGGAGATATAAAACTTAGAAGTGACAAATGTGCAGAACAAATCACTGGTGCACTCTGATTTGGATAGCTTATTATTATTAGAACATTTTTTATGAAGGAAATATGTTGAATGCACAGTAACACAAGTTTATTATTTCTTAATATTTTGAATGAAAATAATTCTGTGGTAATGATTAACTAACTATTCTACTGATATGAAAAGTGTGCCATTGGAAAATAGTGAGGATTCTGTTTAATATTCAGGAAAAAAACATGTCTGAATAGAATATTTATATGTGAAAATTATTTTCTTTGGCAAAATGTGAAACAGAATTTATAGTTGGGGTTTTTTTCTGCTTTTTTTCTCTTTCACATCTTACATTTCTTGTTCATGATATGATACTTTAATTTCTCTACATTCTAATATCACTGTTGGGATAGTTACTCCAGCATAGTCTGCTTCTTACTTAAGTCTGCTGCAGAGATCAGCAAAATGAAAAATCATACTCAAGAGCATCATTACCTGCAGTGAACCCCAGAATCCTGCACCCAAGCGGGCTGCTGCATTACATGGAAATTTCATTTTATAACTACTACAATGATACCAATGAATTAGTGCATTTTGAAGGTATAATAAGGACATCTACCAAACAAAAAAAAAATAGCATGAAGTAATAGGTTGATGATCATCCAAATTTGTGGAATACTGCCTGTGCGATATTGTCAAGTGTGAGTGACATTATCTTTTCTTCAGCTGAGAAGAAAAGATACTCTACTCATCATTTAGCAACAGAAGCTGTGTTAAGTAAATTTTCTCTAATTTGGCTGAAAATACTCACTAGTACTTCAGTTATCAGACTATTAGTCTCTCAAGGAGTTTATATGTATGTTTAAATTTGGCTTTTTGTACTTCCAAGAAAGAAAGTAACTTAAGTTTGTCACTTCATCCCTCATTCACCTTGATTCTTAATGCCAGAAAGGATTAACAGTAGCAGAAGGATTTATTTAACAAGATTTAATTTCAGGCTTCTGGGTATCAAAGTGAGAATAAAAGGCTACTGCACTGCTAGTTTACACTTCAAAACACAATCTTTTCTAAGAGCCTTCACCACCCTACATGGAGTTGTCCTAGGAATTGTACTGGCAAAAACAGTACTCAGAATCCATAGAGTCACCTTGGTATGGCTGCACATATTGAACTTAAGATACACCCCACTGCTTCTGCTTTATATTCTCTTGGTGTTAGGTATTTTAATATAAATTTAAAGACTTTTCTCGGTCTATCTGCAGGTCAGCATTTGGTGAATTCCACCACAGCCATGGCATGATATGATTGATGGATCTTCCTTAGGTTTGCTCCTTTGTTGCTATGGTATTTATTATCCTAAGATCTCAAATCAAGGGCAGTACCATTATCATCACTTTTGTATGGGAAAAATGAAGAAGATTGAAGGAAGTGACTTCCCAGCACTCACGAATCAGGCCATAATCAAAGTGGAATCTCCACTAATGCAAAATTGTTTTAATTTCTAGTATTCTTTCCTTTTCTTACCAGCAATTTGTACATCTACAAGAAATGTCAAAACACACCAAAAAATGTTGTAGTCAATGAATCCTTAGGAGCTGTGTAGATGAACATCAGAGATGGGTAGCTACCCCTCATCCTCCCTCTGAATTTGATTTTCAAATGTTAAAAAAAAAAAGTCTCAGGAGTATAAATCACATAATCCCTCTGATGCTCAAGATCTAGTGCTCAGCTCCTTCTTGGTGTATTTTCTAGGCTTAAATGTACCAAGGAATGGATCCTCCATTACATCTTTCTGAACACAATGAAACATGTGAACATATGCTTCAGAGAATAACATAAAACCAAATTTATAGTCCCCAAAAGACAATTTTTAAGAATGACAGTGACAGATTTTTTTTTTTCTCCATAATTAAAAAATAACTCAAAGTGAAGATGAAGAGGAAGATACGTGTCACATTAGCAAACTGCCCTAGAATGCTGATTATGCTGTTCAACCATGTTGTACAAATAAATCACTACAAATAACCTCAGTAACAATCAATCATTTAAAATTTAAAAGTTCCTACACACATACAATGTACTATTGAATCCCTGTGCATATTGTTCTGCACTACTGGAAACCCAGTGAACTGCTTCCATCCATCTTCTACTTGTCACTTAATTGTTATTTAGAGATAATACATAGCCTTCTGTTGCCTTACTTTCAGCCTAGGGCAGTGTCCAATGTCTCTCCTACTCAACCACGTAACAATAGCAGTCAATGTGACATCTGATGTGTCACACTATATATATACATATCACATGGAAAAAGAAGATATTTGTCTAACTCTCCCTGATTTATTTTTTTCTAGAAAAGAAATATAATATTTAAAGTATTGCAAACAGGATATCTGCTCCCTCCTGTGCTGAGTGTGTGCATAGTTTTCAGAAGACTAATAATGTTTTTCAAAGCCCTTTTCCTTTTAGGTATGAAGCATGATGTTTTAAAGTCACATGATCTGGACTGTAAATCAGGGAAATTTTAGTGTTTTCTTGACATTTTTTTCCAGATCATCCTCTGTTATCCTCTGTAAAATGGGTTCTTCTCCTTCCTTTCATCTTGCATTTGACATAGCTGAAAATAGATTCTTCAGGATTGAAACTACATGGTAATTTGCTAAACTCCTAAAAGTTCTGCAGATAAAGCCAAACTGAGACAAATTCTTCCCCACTATTATCTTTATCCTTCTTTCCATTCTACCTTCTTCTTTCTGATTTTTTATCCCTGCAGTCTCCAATAGAAGACTTTCTTAATTATTGAAAGAGGAAAATACTGTGAAAGTTAACGCTTCAATAAATGAATAAATGAAATGAAATTTTCCAGTTATGGATTCGCCACTCTAAGGTAACAATGTCAACACAACAGGAATTCTATTAGCTGGCTAATGAAGTCATCAGCAATGATTTAACAATATTGGAACATAGCATGAGAACACAGGAGATAGAAGTGGGCAATCGAATTATCAGGATTAAATGTGGTATTAATTATTACATTGTTAAAAAGATGACATTGTGATGAAAAAGAAGTCACTTTACCACTTAAATTGCTCTGAATAACATCTTTTGCTGTCAAAAGATAAAGGACTCACATGTGCACAGGGGTTTGGATTTGTCTGTAATCATTCAGATTTTTGTCTGAAGTCTATGATATCATGCATATATCAATTCAGTTATTTTCTCCTTTAAAAATCCAAGCAATTGCCTTTAATGTATTTACTGTTGAGTTATAACTATTTTCATACAAGTTACAATTGTATTGGGTAGGAAAAAAGAACATAAATACACCCAAATATATATTTCTAAACAATTTCTAGTTTCCCCTTGAAAAAAAGAAAAATGAAAACTGGATATCCAATTAGAATTTTTTCATACTGCTTCATTTATTTGGAACAATCTTCCTGAACTGGTTAAATAAGACTATATGAAAACCTATGTCTCATTATGCATTGTATCATCTCAAATGATTGTAAGTTCACTTTCATAGGGTACTTACAAAGTAAGGAATAACTGACTTTATTATATGAGGAAATTTGTTAACACAATCTTACAGAAGTCAGATCAGTTCAGTCCAAAGCTTTCTCCTTCTGAATCAAGACCGACCTTCTAACAATGTTGGTAGTCATCTCTGCCAGAATCACTGCCGAGTTCAGTCAATCATGCTTAGTCCTGGAAGAGTTGCATTTTCTGAAAACTCCACCATTTTCATTCTTTTTTTAATCCTTTAAGATTGCCCCACGATGGTAATGGAGTGAAAAAGCTAGACTACAGACCCTTAGAAATTAATAATTTCTCATCTCTCTCTTCTTCTTATGTTTCCTCCTGTTTCAGCTGTCTGATCAGCATTGCATTTCATTGCTTCTCCTTAGTTATACTGATTAACATGTGCACTCTCACTGTATTCTTTTCTGTTATATGAAGTAGAGAGGTAATTGGGATTAATTAGAAATATTCTGTCTTAAACAAAATGGGTTTTCTGACATTTAGCTAACTGATGTGTTTGTAAAATGGTATCTTTTCAGCCACCAGCTTAGTAAAACTTCTGAACTAAATAGCAAATAATTTCTAATAGGAAGGTTATTATGAGAGGATCAATTTTGTGAGAGCCCTGTACCTCTGTGACTGTAACTGCTGTGTTATTCCAGTCTTAAATCTATTGATGTTGGTCTCCTGCTACTTCAGAAGTTATATAGCCTGTGCCACAGAAAAAAAAAATTGCGACACCATTTCCTAATTTAATTGGTACCTTTACAATACTAATTGCAGAATTGTGGTTGTGATACCATGAACACACATTTCTGTTAAACCCAGCAGGACAATGCTGTCTTGGTTAATCACTAGACTGAGGGGTTCCTGATAGTTACATCTAATTTGTTGGGACATCTCAGTAACAGGCAAATAACTTGTCTCTAGAGAAGAGGAGCCTGCCCACTACAGAAACTTTTCATGGTTATTGCCCCATTTGTCAAACTGTAGACAACCAGCCACATAAGGTTGCCACCTGAAAGGCAGTAGAGTACGAGCCTGAGGGCCAGCACTCTCAATGCATTTTTAAAATTAATTCACCTCCCTCCCTCACTCCCTCTTGTCTTGCACTTTGATTCTCCTGAACTGGCAGCTAGGGTAATATTTGTTGACAATAGTGTGGCTGCAAAACTACAGCACACGCCCCTCAAGCAGAGACCTGTCAGGGCTGCCCCTTCATCCAACATTGTGCACTGGCTTAATTGGCCAAGGTCAACCAGCTTTCTCTCACTACATTTTCATGGTCCCTGAGGGGAAGAACAGCTCCAGTGAGTGATCCACTGGGTCTAGGTACACTGAGCTTTCAGTTTCT
Organism: Gallinago jamesoni; assembly: GCA_025769975.1. NCBI lineage: Eukaryota > Metazoa > Chordata > Aves > Charadriiformes > Scolopacidae > Gallinago > Gallinago jamesoni. Next base: position 192,933,223 of record JAOQGH010000001.1, read on the forward strand.
TGTTTAGTTTAGTGTATTTTTTGAAAGAATTATAGGTGTTTTTAAAGGAGCGGAGATGATTTATCAACGCTGGTAAAATTTGGAAAAGATTTTTAAAAAAATACCACATTACAAGTTCCTCAGGAGAACTGACTACAGTTGGCTCAGTAATACATTTCTGTTCATTTATTACTTTTCAACTTATTAAAAAAATAAAAAAAGAGAAAATCTAGACTTCTATGTCAAGAAAGTTTAAATCGATAATTATTTATCCATATGCCTAGTATATAGACATTGCCTAGAATTTGAGGCACAGGTATATCATTAAAATGTAATTAAAAACTAATAACAACACATTGCCAACAGACTGGGAGTAACTCCTCATTGGCAAACATAGCTTGTTACAGTGCTACCCTACAGAAAATTCTCTCATTCCCAAACTCTTAAATTTCATATCCTCTGCTGCATGCCTTCAACAAGATTGAGGAAGGAAACCCTAAAAAGTGCTCCAGGGAAGTCAGCAGCAAAATTACTGGTCACATATTGAGTAATGAAAAGACCATAGAAGAGAAAAAAAAAAGTTAATTGTGTTTGTTCATTCCATAATGAAAACTACAAGCATAGTCATCAATCAGTTGCACAGATAAAGAATACAGATTCCTATATTGAGTCATGTCAGAGGCCATGGATGTTCAGTTTAATGATAACACAGATGGGAACTAGCATTACTAGGCAAGAAAGTTTCAAAAGCAGTCTAGTAAAAGTGATAAAGTAGTGGATTCAAGAGGGAAGCCTCTTTAAGGTCTTCCCAGGCTAAAATGTGGGTGAAGAGATGAGATGACTTTATGGAATTAACCCAGAATTAGGACAGGAACCTGTCTTTTAACACTTTTTCTTTTTTCCTTCCCATTATTGAAAAGCAAAGTTCAAGTGTCATTAGCATTCAGTTAAAGACAAATAAATATGAAAATATAGTAAAGCCTAAGATGGAAGTACAGGAACCCTTCAACTCATGATAACTCATACAGTTGATACATGTGGCTCTCAAAACAGTGTTTTTAAAATGTTTTTAAAATATTTTGTATGTACATTATGATAATTTATATGTCATGGTCATGTAAAGAAGTGATAGAAAAGTTGGGTCAGTTTGTCTTCTATATATGACATATTAAGGGTTTATTAAAGAAACTTTTCTGCTCTATCCATTTAACAATCGTTTTCTAACACTATCACAAAAGTGGTCTGTTTCTGTTACTCGGCATCATGCTCCTACAAGGAATTAAAATGGGTGAAGAACAAGCTATGGCACACAATTACGAGAGAAACAAAACAGAATTAAGACAGCTGCCTGTCTTTGTATAGATCCCCTTACTACAGGTCAACTGTTCGTTAAGTCTAGTACACATATTTGGCTTCCATTAAAACATTAGTAAGTCTTAAGTAAAAAAAAACAAAACAAAACAAAACACCACCAAACGAAAACCAAAAGAAAACCAATTCCAAACTTCACTGTTATTATGAATCTCATTTTTGCTAGTAGAAGGAGAAGCATCAGGGTGTTAAACATTTCTACCTTCCCAGCAAGCCTATCAGTTAGGAGGAGATGATAGTTATGTCCAATGAATGTGAAAAGAAGGTACTGACTGATGAATAAGTTCTGCTTAACTTAAGGGAGAGTCATGTTTGGAGGCATGGCCTGTCCAGCTGTTCTTTTGGGAATACTGTGAGAGGCCAGTGCTTTGATAGGAACCAGTAAAACTGGTTCTTGTCCTTGTTCTCAAGATGAAAGGGGAAATCATAGAATAGTTAGAGTTGAAAGGGACCTTAAAGATCATCGAGTTCCAACCCCCCTGCCATGGGCAGGGACACTTCCCACTAGAGCAGGTAGCTCAAAGCCCCATAGAGCCTGGCCTTGAACACTTTCAGGGATGAGGCATCCACAACTTCCCTGGGCAACCTGTTCCAGTGCCTCACCACCCTCACTGTAAAGAATTTCTTCCTAATATATAATCTAAATCTCCCCTCTTTCAATCTAAAACCATCACTCCTTGTTCTATCGCTATACTTCCTGACAAAGAGTCCCTCTCCAGCTCTTCTATAGGCTCCCTTCAACTACTGGAAGGCTCCTATAAGGTGTCCTGGGAGCCTTCTCTCCTCTAGGCTGAACAACCCCAGCTCTCTCAGCCTGTCTTCATAGGAGAGGTACTCCACCCCTTCGATCATCTTCATGGCCCTCTGCTGGACCCATTCCAACAGGTCCATGTCCTTCGAATGTGACTTTCACCTCCACGTTGGTCTCTCCTTGAAGCAAATTAGATAGATTTCTATGCTAAAGTTGATGTGAAAAGTCAGATTTGAAAAAATATATAATAGAATAAATCTGATCATGGTTAAGAAGAAATCTCACCTGTAGTTACAGCTTAGCATCCAGTTATGTCTAGAAAGTGATGGAACATTCAGAGATCTAAGTTCATTCAGTCTTCCTATGGTTTTGAAGAAACTAGCAATGGGTAGATCAAAAAAAATACCGAAGTTCTATAACATTGTGCACTGCAATGTCACTGTTAGGTGCCTGGTACCTGGGACCGAATCCACAGCCTTAAGATAACTTTGTGATGTTCATATACCTGGAGTTAGACATCTGTGAACTGCGTTCACAAAAGCCAGCTTAGTTAATGGAGAGCCAGAGGGTACATGGATGCCTTCAAAACAGAATTTGCTGCCTCCTGCATACAGATACCAGAGCCAATTGCCTGTAAACAAGCTAATGAGCATACTGAGGGCAGTCCAGCCCAAATATAACAATCTTGTTATCATAACTAATTTGCCTGGAGAAGTCTACTCCTAACAATTCTGTACCTGAATGAGGTCATTTAGAGGCTGCCTCATTATTTCTATGTATAATTTGTGCAGAATGGGCCTAAGCTGAGGAGTTCTGACTAGAGCTACTGCACTTCAGTCAGACTTGGTTTCCTACTTGTAGTGGAGCTGCAGCCCACACAATTGAGTGCAGTTTTTACAGTTTTAACACAAACACAGCTCTAAGATTCCTTTTGCACACCCTGAGCAGTGAGAAGTAATTAGTTTGTGCTTCCCTCTAAAGCAGTTTTTTGTGTATGTTCAAAGTACACACACACAAGAACTCAGAATAACTTAAAAAAACCCATTATTTGATGTGATTTTCTCCAATTAATATGAGAACTAGGACAGTTGTGTAAGAAATAGAAGAACAGGACAAAACCTCTTGGCCCTTAGTAGAAAGTTTCAGTTTAACAGCTTGATGGTTTAGACTACTACTACTAGCCAGACATCCAGAAAATGAATGGGAAAGACTGTGATCCTCATAGAAATGACATTAAGCATTTCTCATGAAAATTACAGCTTTCTAACACTAAAGGGGAGGCACAAAACATGCAGCCTACAATACAGTTTCCAAACTGCGTACTATCATATTTGTCCTTTAGAAAGAGATAAAAAAAAATTATAGTTTAACATCTGTACAGATGTTACATGTTGTAGAAAGGTTATCTAGCAGTGCCTTTGAGGTGGGAGGGAGCACACATCTGCCTTTCCCTGTGTGTATCAGTGCTGTTCTCATTCTAACAATGGGAATCTTCATTCTCTATTAAGCTCATACTGAAAGCTTTGAATAAACACTTAAAAAGCTCAGCTGAAAGTATTAATTCTGAGGGAAACGTGTAAATCTGGATGAAATCTTCCATTCATTTTTAATCTCACTATGGTAAACCTTGTAATTAAGATGATTAAATGACTGAATAAACCCATATATTTACATTCTTTAGAATACCACAATGAAAAGCCATAATCCTGTTTATAGAAAAAAGCATTAGAGGCCTTTTAAAATAGAGATATCAAACAAAGTTTGTTATTTAAGCATTTGGTAATCAATTAACCTCTTGCTTAGCAAGGGTACCTAAGAGTTAAATGTCTAGGAAACCCATTTTGGAGAAAAAACTAATGGGGGGTAAGGAAGAATCAAATGTTACACTTATGAAAAAAAAAAAGAATAAAAAATTATTTTTATGGATGATCAAGTTACCCCAAATTAGTCTATTTCACAAGGCACAACTTAAGGATTTGCAATTTGAAAAAAAAGTATTAGTGAAAATGATTCTGGAGTAGACACATTAAATGTGTCTCCCAATGAAGTCAGATGCAGCATTATTTTTTTTTTTGAGTGATGGTCCAGGAAAAGCAAGAGGTAAGAATCTTCTGGTGCCTGTTTGTCATATGGAACTTGCACAAAATCCTTTTTGTTGAATGTATTTTCCTTCACCATTTTGAAAGAGGAGATAGTATCTCTCCCAAAAACTCCCTCAGTTTTCTGCACAGATATTTCTCTGCAAAGATGACAATAGCTTAAACTCATTTATTAAAACCAAGAAATAGTTCTTTCATCTGAATCTGCACTGCAAATATTCTGAATATATTTCGGGTGCATTTTTTCTTTTTTTTGTGTGTCATTTCTCTGTAAAATATTTCGACAATAATCTAATGAAAACCTACGTGAATAATCTATATATATCACAAGTTTGTATTTGTTTGTTTTTTTATTGCATTATGCCTTGATAATATATCACAGCATTATAAACAGAAATCAAGTCTGTATACGTATGAAATCTGTTTTCTGATTAAATTCTTGTCAAAAGAAATTAGTGTAGTATTTTTTCAGTCAGTGGTTCTTTGTAAAGACTTTCAGTTTTTTCCAAAATCGTTGTCCGTAAGAATGGAATGCGGGTATTATTCAATCAAAAGTATTTACTTTATCTTCTATTTGAAAACATGTTAATAAACTCTCTTTTAATATAGTGTTCTTTCACTAAGTCATCTTTTTTTTCCCACAATGATATTGTCATTTTCTAAGGCAGCTCAATCCTGAAATTCTTAGGCCAGTTGATAAGTAGTTATTGACTACAGAGATTGAGGAATAGGCTTCTGTTGAAGGACGAACTGCTTACAAGGTTGTGGAGAATGATTAGGTTTGATATTGTATTATCAGTTTATCTCCTGGGATAAGTAAGTGAAAATTATTTCTAAAGGTGCTGATCAATGTGAATAAATCAATATAGCGGAGCTTGTGGTGTTCATGCACAAAAAATTCTCTGTCATCAAAAACACCCCTATAACTCATGGCTTTGTTAATGTTAGATGTTCGCACATTTCAAACATGCTTTAAATAGTCTTTACCTTAGATATATCCACTACAATAGCTTAGTACTCCCTTGAAAGTTTGTCTCCCAGGTGATTTTAAGGGTCAAAATTTCTGAGAACTATTTAGAAGACAATACCATCCAAGCAAATCAGACACAGAAGCTAAAATGGAGTGCTTTAAAAAAAATAATTAAAAAATGTATTTTAATGTCCCTGCACACAAATCATTGAAGTTCCTCAAACCGGGTTTGTAATTGGAGAAGTTTCAGATTTGCTGCATAGTTTCAGAATTGATTTCACACACTTCCCCCTTAAAGTTCTGCTTCTGTCCAAAACAATTTTTCACAAACTGACTTTGCTCTAGTAGTCATCTTTCATTAATGTCTTGTACCTCATTGCCAGAGCTTCATGGGATGATTTATTGTTCAAACATCACTGGGTGTGGAATTTTTAGAAGGCATGTAGAGGTAGTTCTCCCCTTTCCCAGGAGACTCCAGCCACTGTACTACATCCTCCAGTCCCGCTGCAGTACCACAGAGACTTACAGGCCCTCAGTATTTTGCTGGTGAGGAGCTGGAGGGAAATTGCATTTGATTCTGCATTACATGGTGAACAAAGGGGAGTCCAAGCCCCTTTCCATTCACATGAGGTTGTGTTTACATCTGCATATCAATGCAATTTTTCAGCTTTCAGTGATTACTGCTCTACACTGCAGAACCTTTCTTGGCATAGCTATGGTGATAAAATTATGCCAACAAGGGCTCAAAATATTTTTCTAGAAGCAATTTTCCTGCTGACAGTGCTCAAACAATATAAACTAAACCAACTGAACACTGCCTGTGAGCTCAGCGGTTTTCACAGCAGGGGTTTTGCTGGCCCACTGATGAAAATGAAAGATACCAGTTTTTCACTTTCAAAGGCAATGTGTGGGCTACAGTAGAACATTGCATTGGAATCCGTCTAAATATAAGTTTAAAAGCAAATTTTAGGAAAAAAATTATAAACAGTCTGATGACATGCAAAGTGCATTTTGTGGAATGACAGCTGTTACAATTTATATGACTACTTCACTATTGATGCCCATTTATCCTTATGCTCTCAGTTTGTTTGGGGAAATCTAATTCAGCCGTGGTGTTGAAACTGTCTCTCACTTTTTCTGCCTACTCCTTTTCTCTCTCAGTTTACTTATCATAATCAAGCCTTAACATCATGCAATCAATTTCGTCACATAAAGGCTGTGGTGTCACTCAGACTATAAAGGCAACCTTAACAAGTGAATGTACTCAGAAGAGAGAAAAGCAGAGAGATGGCCAAAACATAACAAACGTTAATTGCATTAATAATTGTAATACAGTAATAACAATCATTTTGGAATAAATAGAAAGTGAACACATTTCTCTAACAGAAACTCAGGAGATTTTCTTTTCTGCAGCTCTTCCTTCTGCAATGTGACTTTTTTCCAGGGCTCAGATTTGGAGGAAGAAAAAATCCCTTTAGTATGGACCTCATTTCCTGAAGAAGAAATGGATAGTCTGTACTGCATCTATTGAAAAACAAGATATTCTCTCTAGCATCGTGTCTCCAGGTGTTATGTGATATGCAAATATAAACATGTCCTTAGCTATCTGCAGACATTACAGGAGCACTAATTTGAAAAGCAAAAATGTAACCTCTCTGGAATATCTACACTTTCATTTGGGAATCCACAGGCATTGCATGGGATTTATGATATTTCTGACTTCTAGTAATGATAGTGTTGTACTGGAAACTAAGCTATACAGCAAGGAGAAGCAAGCAAAACCATGGCTGTACTACTGAAAACTAAAGACAATTTGTATTCAACAGCAGTACCTCGACACTGGCATTTGGAACAATTTCTGAAAGCTTCTAAACTCTAAAAGAAACCTTCAGTGATCTTCAGTGACCTCAAGGCAGCATATTTACCACTGGTGGCATGGAAAACTATTATTGTTACATTCAAGTTTTATATTGGGAATAAGATAATCTTGTAACAGAAATTCTGCTGTTATTCAGTGGCATTTGCAGTATATGAGCTTTAATTACTCCTTTGGTACTCCCAAAACTGTCAGCAGAACGGTGGATGTTTCATCTTTGAATACCTACAACCAAATACACATTGTATCTAAAATACTGAACACCCAATAATGAGCCAACTGTAAAGGACCAGCACGCACACAGGCTGCAGCGACTGTACCTGGTGAATGAAGTGGAGGGGAGCACATCAGAACAACTCCTTGACCTTCACGTACAGAGACAGCACTTCTTGTCCGACCACTAAAATTCCCCAGATCTATCAAAAGAACAGAGCATTTTGGTTACATATCAAAGATTTTAAATTTTGTGGCTACTGTGACCTACATTTTATTTCCTCTTGTAAAGCTGAGAGTTCATGGTTTCATACCTTAATCTATAGTAGGAGGGCCCTTAAAAATAAATCTCTTTCATTACAAAAAATTCCATGTTGCATCAGCACTTTATTAGTCCTTTTAGTACACTTGGGTACAGTATCAAAGGAAAAGCAGCAGACAATATACCATTTACAAAAACATTTAATGATACTTTTATTTCTCTTTATCATGTCCTGTTTGGTTTTTTCATCCATAGAAGCAATTCATACGCAGCAACAAAAAGAAATAAAAGTGGAGAGAACACCTTGGCTAACATCCAGACTGATCAAGGCAAAGAGAGCTGCCATATGGGTACACAAATATATATTTGAAAAGGACCAGAAACTTCAGCAGGTGCTAAATGAGGTGCTGAAATATGAAAAGATGGGGCCAGTGGGAGCATCTCTTGGTGACATTCAGCAACCTATAGCCATGCCTCTGCATTTCTGTGTACAGAGCAAGGCGCTGGTATGAGCCATACAACACCAGACAGTTTGATTAGGTTGAGAAGGATTATTACTTTCTTAACTGCACTCAGTTGACAGTTGTCTGTCAGATGCTCAAGCTCCACATCTTGCTTCATGCCTCATAGCGCATGGAACTGAAGTTCAATGATTTTCAAAGGTAATACAAGTTGATCTTTGACAGATTTCATAATGGGGATTAAGTACACCTTTTTAAGTAGAAAGAGATGTATAGTCTTTCCAAATGCTTTTTCAGATTTCTAAAAGATGTCTTAGGCATAGGCAAAGACCTAAAATAATTCAGTGCTCTGATTTCAATAATAGATGCTGTGTTTGAACAGAGGATGGGTGGACGGGCTTCAGTAGAATTTTTACAAATAATGGAGCAACATTCCCAAATTTTGCAACATTTTGCTATGCCAGAAATTAAATGAAATGAAATACTGCATTTTAAAATAAGCACATTTAAAAGTGCCACCTAATGAATGTTACCTAATAGTATATCCCGTAGAAATGTAATTGTTATTAATTTATGTCTAGAAAGTAGTGTGCTGGTGTATCCCTGCATAAACAGTTACTTTGAATGGAAGAGCAATTAAAAGTCTTCTTAGTTAAGAATCCCTGGATTTCAATTGCATGTGACTTTGAGTTTACAATTTTATGTATGTTTGTGTTAAATCCAATATTTTTCTAAAATAAAACTCATATATCAAGTAATAATGTCTGCGGCCGACTAAGAAACCAATGTTTAGCTCTTATTTTAATGCGGAGTTTAGGAATATAATAATCTTTTTTTAATGCATTATTGCTGAGTTCTTGTAAAAACAGTGTGTGTCCTTAAAGCTTTTTTCCAAGGTCAATTTTTCAGGCAAGAATGACACTAAATTACCATAAGATTGTTCTTGTAGCTTTCCTTCTAAAGAAAATATGATTAATCTTCTCTGTATGGGTGTCCTAAAACATTCAGTTTGATTTACTCCTCAAACGTCTTCAAAGATCCAGACTGTATGCACAAACAAACCTCAGTGAATTTAAAATGTGGACGGCACTTGAGCTGTTGTGCCATGGCTTCAACATGTTTTGAGAAGATGCTCTGAAACCAGAACAGCAGCTCTGTGAGAAATACAGAAGCCATTGCTCTGTGTATAGGAACAGATATTATCATAGCAGTACCTGCTTCCTCAGAACTTGGAAGAAAAATAGAATGTATGTTGCAAATATCAGAAAAAGTGTTTTAATACTACTGACTGCCTGAAACCCATGCTGTAAGCCTGTCTTATGCACTATAAAAGGAAAATTTTAATTTTTTAAAAACATTTGGATCAAGGAATCAAATAGGTGAATAAATGAAAATATTGTGAGTTGAATAGTAAAAATTCATAGCGGTGTAAGAAGAGATTCTCTACAATTTATAAAAAGAGTGGGACAAGAAAGCAATCTTTTCTACTTCTAAAAAAAGGTCTCTGAGATGTGTTTTCACAGACTGTTCCTGCAATTTCTTGCAAGCCTGAAAATAATTAATCAGAATTTTCGGAATTTTTTTTAAATTAAAAACTCTAGTCTTTTGACCTAAATTCCAAACTCAATGTGACATATGGAATTATTTTTAAAATACCTTTAAATTGGGGAATTTTTTTTAAACATAATTTATGTATTTCTTTTGGGGGATACAATATTAATGTAAAATCCTGTGGCTATATGTTTTCATCCCTTCTACTAATCTTTTACTACCCACAATATATAACCTGGAATCCTGTCAACACAAGAGAAGGGAAATTTGTGACATCTAAACTGTAACCTCTATAGGCAGAAGTAAAATTTTTGACGTTTTTGCTAATTTTTTTTCTTCAGGTGAATAAATGTTATTTTCCAATTTGCTATAACAACCTCAGGATTTTTTTCCCATTTCCTGTTTTGTACGTGCACCGCAAGAGACAAATATTCTTTTTCTTTTCTCCAAATGAAAAACAAAGATCTTTTTTATTTAAAAATAAAAGTACTATGTGTGACTCAAGTTTCTATTTGTTCAAACCAATTAATTTCAAACTAAAGAAGGAACTTAAGAAAGAAGGTAAGAAGGCTTTGAATTTCAACTCTTTTTGGCTATCTGTTTGTCTGAATTGCATTTCTTGTCAGTTTATGTGAACAAAAAAGGATTAAAAGGTAAAAATGCAGGGATTTAAATGTAAAACAAAAAAATGTAGGAAAGCTTAAAAGGAAGGAAAGGTGAAGGATCATGCTTGCTGTTCCCTCACATTAAAATAACAAGTCCAATATAGAAGAATTAAATGAAAGTGAAATGTAATTAATTTCCTGTAAATCCCAGCCATTTCATATCTAGGCATATTGAAAAAAGAAAAAAGATAGCTACTAAAAAGGCATTAAAATCCCTATAATTTTACTTTAAAAACTCTGAGAAAATAGATAATAAAATAAGGAATAGACAGAATACTGCTTTAGAGGTAGGTACTGTAATCTCTCCCACAGCAATGCTGGCCATCAGTTCAGTATCCTTGCTGCAGTATAAACTTGTAGCATGTGACGTGCCACACAGCCCCACACAGAATGAGTAGATCCTTCGTATTATTATGATATACATATTTCATTGATAAGAAAATGACTTTTTGTGCTCCATAGGTGTTTATCTTCTTCCCTGAAAGATAAGATTTATTCACGCTTATCTCAGTGCTAGCAGCAAAGATGATAACACCTACTGTATTATTTTCAAAGCAGTTCCGGGGATTTTAGCTACACGACTTTCATAATCTTTAACATGAGGCACCGTCTTGACCACTTTGAAAATGTATAGTTAAGTTTCAGTTACCATTTCTAATGTAACCATAGTGTTAGCAATATATATGCAAAAATGCCAAGAACATTTAGGATGGAGTGTGTGTGGCGGGAGCAGCACAATTGTCTTTATTGTTAAAAGAATATTCAATTCAACAAATATTATACCATGTCTCTAAAGAACAACCTGTGAGACAGAAGTGTTCTCCACTATGAAAGGAAGACAGTAGAGAAATTCCAGAGCTAGTCAAGATGCAAGACATGAAATCCAATGGATTTGCCGTAATGCTTTCTGGATGTGCCACTTCACTTCAGGTATAATTAGCTCAGTGTAGTATTCGATCTTTCACAGAAATTGTAAATTTGGAAAACATTCAGATTTCTGACCCAAGGCAGTTTGCAGGCAGTATGGCTGTCTCTGCAGTGGCTTTCCCCATTCTGCTGAAAGGAGATGAAGCATGGGTTTCTCTCAACACACATATATACGTATTGATGTGCATTGAGGAAGAATAAGACTCACCACCACAAGAATATGAGTTTAAATAAGACCCAACAGACTTCTGCAGAAGGTGAAAGAAGTAATGGAAAATAAATGAGAAAAATCTCAAGGCAGTCAAAACAACAGAAAAGCTTTGCAGGGCAGGCAACAAAATGAACAACTAAATAAAGGGGGAAGCAGTCTGTCATTGACAGAAGACCTTTAAAAAGTTGGAACAGTTTATACCATTTCATAGCTTTCCAATTCACCTTCACTGCAGTTTCGCTCTTAGGCATCCACAGGAGGAACCATTCATTCTCTGGTTTTGTCAGTTGGCTGCAGCTGATGGGAGCAACAACAAAGGGGCAGGTTTTTGTGACCCAGACAATGGTCCACTGATGATTGGTATAAAATTAGGATCAAATTAAAAATTAATTTAAAAAATAATAAAGGATCTTGTTTTTTATTTTAGGCAATTACTGCTTGGTAATTTAGCATGGAAGATGTGGAAGGTTCTGTAGTTCATTATCAGTGACTTAAACCAGTCAACTTCGAAAGTAGAAATTAGACTAGTGCAGAGCAACATCTGCCAGCCGAAATCTGTGAGTTCAAACTATTTTATGTGCAAATTTATTATGGAGTAGACAATGGACATCATATGATATGTATTAAAATGCTTAAAGACATATGCTGAAGATATCTTGAGATAAATATAAAACATACTCTTTCTATTTCATTAAAATAGCTCTACACAAAGTAAAATTCTTCTGACAGACCAAGGACAAACTTATTCATTGCATTGTCAGTACAGAGAGGGTAGCCTTCCTCTCCTTGTATTTGAAAGACAGGACTAAGACCTTGAGCTGGAATTGTAGCTCTTTAAAAAAGGTAAGATTTACAGGGAAAAGAATTCCATTAAAAATATGTTTTTCAAAATTCCATTATAACCTGAATCAAAAACATGGTTTGACTGTACACTCTAAACAATGGGCAATATAAATGTTGTGTTTAATAGCCCATAAACACAGGCTACAGAAGAATGAAAGACAGGTATTAAAAAAGAAATTATGTGTATGATTGTATAAGGGACTTCTAAATTGGCTGAATTAAATACAATACTCACAGCATATCAAGAGGTCCAAGATCATCTATTGACAATAGATCATTTTGTATTGACATACACCTGTTTTCTAGAAATACCAGATTAAATAGGTGGAGCTTTGTTATTAGCATCACTAATTGAACTCTAATAGTAACCTTTAATACCAAAGATGTTAACTAGAAAACTTGTGAAAGGAAGCTCAGAAAAAAAGATTTTTTCCATGACAGAAACATCCTCTCACCATGGTTAATGGAAAAAACATACATCTTGAAATTTTTAAAAATCACATTACCATATGACTTTTAGGTGACAAAATAAGGGCAGGATTCAAATAGTTTAGAATGTATCACGCTTATTATCATTGCTGCTGTTATTATTTATTACCAGAAAGCTTTTGAGTCCTTCATGGATCATCAGTTTGACATGACATGACCTGAAAATGGTCAGATTTTTTTCTCTAAGATGTTACTATGCAATTACATGAGACACAAAAGAAAGAGAGAGATCAGAGAAGAAATGTATTTTAAGGCTGTATGCCAGCCAGCCTGTGTCTGCACATCTGCAGAGCCATGGAAGAGTTTAAAGGAAAGGGTGTGGTTATACAGATATTTACAGAAGTTTTCAGGCAGTGCCAACAAAAGATGATGAGAAGCTTAAGGTGAGAAAGTTTAAGGACTCCTGGCTGAAAATGTAAAAGATTAAGAAAAAAAGATACAAGATATTTTCTTATATCAACATCTTCCAAGATCTTTCTCAGATACTACAATGAAGCTTTTTCTCGGGGAAAAAAAAAAGTCATAAAAGGATCTTTGAACAATGGTGATCCTTGAGCATGTTCTTGTAAAAAGAAAATGTCAGCATGAACTGTATGTAATATATGCAGTATTGATTCATTAGCCCTGAATTAAATTTTCACTGGGAAATGCAGAGGAACATTGTTTTCCCAGTCCTTAATGGCATCTTTTTATATGTATAATCTTTATATATAATAACAAATCAAAAATACTTGGTCTACTGTAGTCTGTAGTATTATCCTATTTGTTGTCTATCTTTACCTAGCTGTCTATGACTAACTATTTTATCTTGTAAGCAGAGAACATAGCTTTGTATTTTATACATTTCTTATCACAGAGAAGTCACAAATCCATAAATGTGGCCAGTACATACTACAATAATATAATTTATTATAATAATAATTAGCTACTCTGGTGAAGATAAGAACTATATAGAACTATTTCCAAAAATTATTTATTTATTCTTTTATGAAATATAATAAAATATTTTTTCCTTTTTTATTTCCTCCACAAATTAGAATATTATTTTTAATTAATTAATTCTTATTTATCAGAAAAATAGAACTTTTTATAAAATGCAAAAAATAGTTTGTCTCTATTCACTCCCTACCTGTGATCCTACATAGATTTTATATAAAATATAAGTTGATACACGTCTTTGACAGTTTTCTCTTGACCAGCTGTTAATATTTTATATAGTCTAATAATTCAGGGAAAGGTACCCCAGGAGACTTAGGTATATTGGGAGCTTTGAAGAATTTTTGATTTTGTTACACCTAGTTTCAATAGCATCAATGAATAACATCAGTGTCATCAATAAAGCTTAATTCTTCCCAGAGCCTTGCAGAAGAAAGGGAATTTGTAGATACCAAAATCTGCCTGAACTTCAGTAGGATTTCCACGCTCATAAATCCTGAAGCACTGAATCAAAGGGAATTAGAAAAATAAATATTTACATGCAGAATAAAATAAGATTATGTTGAAAATTATAGAGGTGATGTATGATTCAACTTGCCATGTTAATTGCACAATATCTGGGATGCTTGTGGTTACAGTTGTTGATGGTTATGATTAATTATCTAGAATCATTCTGTGTCTGTCAGGTTTCATCTGTTCTCACAGGAATTATTTGGGCATGCTTCTCAGCGGTGTCTCATATCTGCATACTGCAATATCAAGGCAAAACACAGAACCAAATGTAAATATTATAGTTAAGACTTTTTCATTCTTCCATTCATGATCTGTCATTTAGGAGCAACAGCTAAAACCAAAGAAATAAACAACAACCTTAAGTAACAATACAAGGAAAGATTTTCAAACAGAGTTATGGCCAGACTTAATCACTAAAATGAAGTGGGTCAGTAAATGGTATCATTTCCAGAGCTTCTGAGCAAATCGATTTTCACTTGAGAATATATGCAAAATATGTGTTTGTAAGCACATTTTGTTACATAATGTTATCTGCATCTTGAGATATACACATTTCTATTTGCACCCTTTTTAATAAGCCTTCCTGTCACTGAGTGGTATACTAACCTATATAAATTCTGTACACATGATATCGGTAGCGCTACTGTCTTACTTATTTCCTTTCCGTGCATGGAAGCGTTTCTTCCTTTTTTCTTATTTGATCTTTACTCACTTTTTTTTTAAAATTAAATTAATTCCAAACATTCAAGGATATGTTGCAAACACTGTTTCATTTGTTGTAACTCTCTTCAACTAGATCTGACTTGACTTTTCCTTCCTTTAATTAGTGATTAAAGATAGTGATGACAGTTAAAATTTTGCATGATCAAATACGTAATGACAAGCAGAGTACAGTTTCTTATCTTACGTTATCATATGGAATTTTCAGTGACTAATCTCCACCTTACATTTTATTGGAAAATCACTGTATATGTGTTGTGGTTCATAGGAGGCTGATTTGTAACAGTGTTTGTAGTACAGAGGAAAAAGCCCACACTTTTCTGATCACTCTGTGTGAAGAAGTCATTAAGGATAAGATATTCTGTATTTCGTTGTTCTAATTCATATTAGAGAGAAAAACATTGCTTATATATATATATTTATATATAAATATATGTAATAGTTTTAGGTCATGGTTTATTTTCCCGAAGATAACATGTCTTCACTTCTGTATGTACAGGACAATGTTGCAAACCTTTGGCCTCAAGGATCCTTTCTCCTACATCTCTCAAGTTCCAAATCTGGCTTTGCCAAAGCCGGAAGTGATCAGAAGAAATTATTTAAAACAATTAAGAAATGAAATTATTCTCATCAGGGAAAGGTGGTAAAGGAGGTGAAATTTCCCAGGTTCGGAAGAGATGGCATTGAGCTCACCTAAATTAAATCTTCACAACTTTCACATTTCCTGCATTCGAGACAGTCTTGCTTCTTTTATACTAAACTGACAGAACACCAGCATATTTCCATAACTTGTTTCATCTGACCCAGTTTACAGGTCTAACTAAAGAAGAGATTAATCCTACTGAAGAAGTGATTATTTCTCTTTACTAAATACAAAAGGGACCTAGATTTACAAATTCAGGCAAAGACTTTTTTAACTTAATGGGTATTTTTATTTAGTTAGATAAATCCAGGAAAGGCGATACAGACAAGGATTCTGTAGAAAATAAAAGCCTGCCCTACCAGGGTCCCTGTTCTGAAGATAACAATGCAGAGGCGTTTGACAATGTTTTACTTCTTTTTTTTTTTTTCTGCCTAAATTATATTTTGTGTAGATGGGGTCTTTGTTTCATAATTCCAAGTTATAAGTGCATAAACCAGGACTAATTTATTATCTGAGAACTGCTGTTCAGATCCAAGGCTTGGAGAACGGCGTGACTGTCCAGATTACAGTAGCAGGTGGATACTTGCGGACACCATTTCTGTGAGGGATGACATATCCAACTGTGACTCCTCTCTAGACAAGTCATTTCAAAGTGCTGACTTTTCTCTAGACTAATGTGTATAAATGCCTCCATACTTCACTTCTGATCTGTCAGAAAGAAAAGAAGAAGGTCATAATCTCCCAGAAATTATTTATTTCTTCTTCTCTATGAGTTGTGGTGCCCAGTATGACCTACAAGTCAATTGTGACAAGATAACAATTTGTGATAAGTGTTTGGACACATCCAAGGAGTGAATCTGAAGACCTTGGTCTTAGCTGAATAACTCAACTGGAAATGAAGGCCTTAAAATGGAGTGTTTCCTCAGTAGCAGCTGGTTATTACACATGATCCCAGGTAATGTTTTTGATAAGGCAGTTTGTATTGGATCATGCTATTCTGCTTAATATCAAAGTGACAGGAGTCACTGAAAATCACAGTTTAGGATATGAACATGTAATTGAACAAGTAATAGTCATCAAAGATAAATAAATTGTCACCAGTCAGCTGAGCTACTATAAATTAATGGCTATGTACTTTAACTTTTTCAATCTGTAAACTAGAACACGTCAATTAAATGCCCGGAGAAAGTGGTTTGACCATTCATTTAACAATCCAATGTTCAGCCAATGAATGGGAAACAATTAATTTATTTGTCATATCAGTAAAGTTAAGCCTTCATAAGAGGTTTCATAATTTCATGAGATCTTGGCTAAAGCTCTTTCTTATGCTCTGTAAAGGGCATTTACTTCTCTCTCTTCTCTCTCTTTGTAAGTAATATAGTAATGTTATTCTTCTATGCCACTTATTTTCCAATTCTGCCACATGATAATGTCAGATAGCTTGTTCAGCATGCAGTATCTCCTCTCCTCTCCTCTCCTCTCCTCTCCTCTCCTCTCCTCTCCTCTCCTCTCCTCTCCTCTCCTCTCCTCTCCTCTCTCCCTGTTTTCTCAAGACTATTATGCTTCTTATCAAAATGATATCCTACTTACTAAGGTATATATAAGAAACTGTAAGACACAGATATGTCAGTAGCACAATTCAGGCTGCCGTGCAGTGACAAGGTTGCACAAAGAAGTAATCATAGATTTTGTTTTAGAAATATACATCAGGCAGCAATCCCTCAGTAGTTCATCCGATCACTTAAATTCCTTTATCATTTGTCACAATTATATAGAATTGCTCACTGATCAATAGAAATAAAAGTAAAATATGTTTCCTGAACTAAGTCAGTTGCTCCACAATCCGGATTGATTTCTTTAAGCGATCTAGTAATTGCTTCTCTTTTTAACTGACCTTCCTAGGGCAAAGCAAATTACCACCAAGTATGTTCCAGCTCTAACAGTGGCAGAGACTTTACTTCAACTAAGCACTATCAAAGCTGTGAAAGCTGTTGGTTTGGAAGATAGGGTAGTTGGGCAGTACAAAAGAATAGCTGGAGATCTTCCCTTCTCATATGGACTGCTGTATAACATACAAGAGAGAATCAGGTTGATGGCTGGACTTGATGATCTTAAAGGTCCCTTCCAACCTAGATGATTCTATGATTCCATAAATCATATGGAACCATGTTATCTAAGAGTGTACAGACCATGCTAGCTAACCCTGTGGCCATACCTAACCACGGTAGCATACAATTATTTAAAAAAAAATAATCCTGAAATGCAGATATTTCCATTTAAGTCAACTTAACCTTCTCACAGGACAAGTCTGGGTGTCCTACCAAAGAACCATACTTCCTCCTACATTACTATTAATGAATTGCACAGCACTTGTAAGCCTTAAAGCCATGATTGACCATAATCACAGGTCTATATTTAGACTGTGTTTTGCCACAAGAAAACATTGGACTCCGTGATATAGGTATTGAGTAGTGTTGACAAAATCAACCACAGAGAGGTTAAAAAAGAAAATAGCAGGCTGGAGAGGTTTTAAGCCCTGAATACATGAATTCTCCATGTAATAGGATAACTTCTGTCAGAGTAATCAGACCTGTTAGGGACTGGTCTTGTAGGAAGGTACCGTAAAGTCTTTGCAACAGGCATTCAAAGTCAGGCATAAAAGAGGACATGGGGGAAAAATATTAAAAAGAAGTCTAGCCATTTCAAACTTATGGTGTGCCTTTGGTAAGCAGATTATATAGATAATATGTTTTTACCAGCAAGGAAAGAATCCAAGCTTCTGTAGTGAACATGCTGTATGAAGGAACTGAAAATTCACTTCAGAAAAACAAAAGAGGTGATGTCTGGATTGTATACTGAAGTGGACCAAATAATTAGAGACTGTGAAATGAAGACTATGGAGGTGGTTGGTCAGATTTTAATATTATGAAATAACGTAAAGAATGATTTGGATGTTAATGAATATCAAAGGGAAAATCAGAAAAAAAATCCACAGATTAAGTACTTACAGAACAACAGTTTTTGCAGCAATATTGACAGATGATCACTGAATGGGTTAGAACAAGCTGACCAGTTACCTAAGAGGTGCTGAGAGGATTGTTTTTGAATATAGCTATTCTGTTATTAATTTACAAAGGACCTGGCACAGCCGAAGAACCTTACTAACAAAAAACCAGCTGAAATTCTGGATATGTGAGTCTGCAATATGTGAGGAGGAGTATCTTATTCATATCTCTTGGGTTCCAGATGGTAAACATTATATATTATATAATTAGTTTGTTTTTCTCCACTCCACTGAGAGTTAGAGTTGTTTTTACCAAAAAGGATTCATTTTTTGCTATCTGAAAATCAGGTCCTTTGAAAATGTCTCTGTCACATGTTTGACATGTTGTTCTGGTGCTATACTTGTAGAAAGAGGTTAACAAAACCGAAAGGCTTTAGAGAAAAGTTATGAGATTAATTTGCATTACAGAAAACATCTTACATTGATAAATGCCTAAGCCTAAGTGAAAATACTCTGATGAAGGTAAAAGTGAGAAAAGGAAAAACTTTTCCATCATTTCATTTTTTTAAAGAAATTATCCAAGCTTCTGAGTCAATCTCCTAGTGAGTTTATCTAATCCTACAAATAAACACTATGTGATTGTTTAAGCTCAGTCCTAGAAATGGTCCCCTTGAACTCAGTGGGTAGAGTCAACTGATTTAAATATGTGCATAAAGGTTTGTATAGATTGGAATACCATTTTAAACACAGAGTGCATGCATAAATTGTTCATACAAAAAATAAGAGCAAACCAAGAGATACTCTTATAAAAGATAAAGAAGAAAAAATAAATAATCTTTTTCAGTGTTGTATAGGAAGGAATAGGAAAATGATACAAGATTACGGCAGTGTTATCACTTTAATAATGATTGAACAAATCTCATTTGAAGGTCTGGTGTTTAAGGAGATGGTACTTAAATACCTGAGGAGAATTACATCTATGTTATCAATGTAATTTAAAATAAACTATTTTTTTTAATTAATTTCAACCCATTTTACATGTTTCACACGCTAAGGAGATTAAATGGGACTTTTATCAGTGTAATTGTAAATTATTGACAAGAACATCTACAGTCTACAGTGGTAACATACATTCATTTTATCCAAGTCAATTATACTAAATATTACATATTTATAGATAACAATACAAGCATGTATTGTAGGCTGAAATTAGCTGTGACTAAACTAATTCCAATGTTAGACTATTTACACTAAGTGGTTCAGATAAGTCATATCATAAATGGCCTACCAAATATGAATCAAATGTAAGCAAACCGAAAATGAATGGTAGTGTAACTAAGCAATGATGACTAGTCATTTAGGTGATTAATGTGAGATTATACTTTAAGGTAAAAGTATAATATTAATGTTGAGAAGGCTTTTTTTTTAAATGACTTTTAATGCCAATGATTTTGAATGTAATAGAAAAATATTTTCAATTGTTATCCCATTATTTAGGAATATTTGTCTTTGCTTGCAATATAGGTAAATTCTTTCCTTCTAACATGTCACCACAAAAGCAATATTTGTGAGTACTAAATTTTATTGTCAGTGTGGGGTTCAGTTGTCTCATAACTACGTCTGAGTGAGTCATCCTATTATTCCTTTAAAGACAATGCAAATAAATAGAAACCTCAAATGCCTGATTCATTTGACCTATTGTAGATGTCAACTTGATGTGAACGAATTGTATCCTAGTAGTGCAATAGATTAAGTAGGGAATCTAAACAATTAGGTCAGTTGCAGCTGCCTATAGTGTAGATATCTGACTTTAAAGGGGATGAATAAATTATATTTAGAGGCACTTTACCATTTCCTTGATCTTCAGATTGTTTTCTCAATATCATTATTTTACACTGAATTACACTGAATTATTTTTAGAGTTGGAAGGGACCATAGAGATCATCTAGTCCAACTCCCCTGCTG
>JAOQGH010000001.1:192953771-192991109 GCA_025769975.1 Gallinago jamesoni
TCAGGCACCTCTCCTGTTCTCCATGACCTTTCAAAGATGATAGAGAGTGGCCCAGCAATAACATCTGCCAGCTCTCTAAGCATTCGTGGGTGTATCCCATCAGGGCCCATGGACTTATGAATGTCCAGTTTGGCCAAGTGGTCCCCAACCTAGTCCTCCTCTACTGTTTGTCTACAATGATGTGATAAAAATGAGTAGATGATGACAAAAGATTCCTCTGATACATGGAAAAAAAGTAACAAAAGGTAAGTAAAAATCCCTTAACTGTTGTGGCCTTGCATTAGTAAAAGGTGAAGCAACAGTTTTTACAGTTTTTTACTCTTATCAGTATGGGAAGTGAACTAATTTTTTTAAAGGTAAACAACTTTAGGATACAAGTGTAGTACTTTTCCAAACAATTTCCAAATTAAGGAAAATTCACCCTTTAACCTCATAGACTTTCTTATTGTGGGACTCATTGTACTGTAAGATACCCTCCCAAAAGGGCCAAGATGATAGCTTTATAGTTAACCCAGATTAGAGATACACATTTAATTTTACACCTAATGTGTTTCATATTCTGCAGTATAGAAAATCTGAGTTAGATGTATTAAAGTATTTTACATTGACTTTTGAAAGAACTTTACAATGTGCTGAACTGCATCTTTTGCCTACATGTTTGCCAATTAGTGTACATACGCAGGGAAACCTCCAGCTCTGTCTGCTGAGCCTGAGTGATACTTAGTCAACATAATGTTCTGCACCTTGGGAAGATACTTACTGGAGAAAAGAGGTTGGCAGAAATGCCCTCACCATCATGCTGCATTAAATGTCCAGCTTCAGATAACTAGCAGACTGTCTCCAACAAATAGAAAAGCAGCTAGCATTTCAGATTTATTGCTTGTCAGCCTCACAAATGCATCTTGAGTATTTCTGCCTGTTAAATCCTTACTTTTAATGAATTAATCCTTCTTTTAATTAATCCTTCCTTCCATTACTTAAACACTTCCGAGTAAGTTGAGTGCTTCTTATTTCTCTTAAGCCAGAGTTGAAAGGAATTTAATGAATGGTTAAGTTATGGACATATGATGGGATATAGGTACAAAGTCTTGAAAAACTTCCTAATTACAAGTGGAGGGAGAATATATTTTTTTTTCTCATAACACTAAATGTTCTACTGTAAAAACAGCAAGAGTGATGGAAGAAACAAGCAAATCCTAAACTCTCAAAAAATTTTTTCATAGTCACACTCTTTTGAACTGCAATTCTATCAGCAATTTTTTTTTATATATCCTGACCTATCCTAGAAAATTTAAGTACACTCATATAATTTAGTGTCTATAATCAAACTACACAAACAGCAGCTATTGATTTACATAACTACCATAAAAAAATAATGTGAAAACTATTGCATGTGGAAGGATCTCATTTGTGTTTCATCACTTCACTTAACCCAACTACCTTATTATTTAATACATGAGGTTGCACTGCAGTATTGTTTATGTTCCCGATGTCTTGTTAGACAGTGTAATATCTCTACACTTTTGAACACACTCTTATTGCTGGTCTTGAATGGTTTTGCTCCCCTGTCTGCACTTTTCTTCCTTCAATATAGGAGGTGAATGGGACTACAGTATAATCAATATGATAAAGAAACTCCAGACAGTTGAACGAATACTTAAACATTTGGCAAGTAAAGCAATAAAACAGTGACTCCTGACCAACAACCAAGTTCTGGAATCCTCAGTGGGTCATGAGGAGGTGTTACAGAAATATGTAGCTGATCAATAGAAGCATATTGCTTTTAGAAAGTTTTGAATTAAACACTTGAGGCTGAAGATGCAAGGGTGTCTATAAGAACCTCTGAGACATGGCACAGATTAATGCACTGAAGTCTGGAAATAACTACTATAGCAGAAAAACCCAAACACCTATAATATCAGATTCAAGAGGCCAAAGGTAAAATAACTAGATAAAAAGTAAAATAATGTGACAAAGGAAAATAATGTAATAGTGATCTCTCATCAGATATCATAACTCAGTTCTTTCAAAAAGTTCAGTTTGAAAATGGTTAATCTTAATGTAACATAATTAAGGTTACAGTTCATCAGCAGAGCAAAGAGAACAAATTTACTAAAAATAAAACTACACCTTTTTATGCTAATTTTTTTTCTGTTGTTCATTAGTTTGACGTTACTCTTGTTTATCCCAGTCTTAATTTATGTTTATTGTTTTCTAGTTTACTTGATAGTTGTGTTCTTGGTCACTGAGATCACTGGGAAAATAAATAAAATTCCAGATTTATTTTCTCTACAGTTTTTCTTAAGTGTCATTTTGTCACCTTATATTACTACAGAGAAATTCTCCAGAAGACTTATGAACTTTCCTGAAGCATTTTGTAGCAAAGACAGTACTGGTCAGTCTTGCTAGATCTTATAGACAGTGCTTTTCAGTAGAGATGGCATAGTTGCTCATGGCACAGTGCCTGTAGAGAAGGCATGTCCAATACATCAGCTATGAAGGGAATGCAAATTCTGTTTGCCTCTAGCAGACTAGTCAATAGCTGTTGGGTAAAATAGCTGTTGCCCTGCCTTTTTTTTTTTTTCTATAATGTGAAATGTAATCTCCAGAATCATTAACTTTACGTCATCTTTGAAGTTTCAGTGAAGGTTCACTGTGTCCTTGTTTTTCATCTTTATGTATAAATAAGAGAAAGCAAAAAAAAAGCAATTTGTTCAAGGGTACACATATGTATGTATTTGAGAATATATTCCAAGGTTGTTTTACACTGAGAATCTACACTAGTTAATTATATCAACAATGAGAAAATGCATACAATAGCCAGGTGCCAAGCAGGGGAGAACATGTTCTCCCTAGATGCAGACATCAAGGCTTAGAAGGGGAAGAGTAGGAGGAATCTGACTGCTTTTCATTTGTGCCTGGGTGTCCTACAGTATCTCTACTGGTAAGCAGAGCATTTGTGCCAGATCTATGGACGAGTGGCATAGCTGCTTTCATCTTTTGTCCTCCTACAAGGAATTCTGGCTGATAGACCCAGAACTTTCATTGCAATATGACCTTCAAATGCCACAGTGCCACACAGATGACACAAGTCCAAGTTTGTAGCTGCTTCTTTCCACTTGCATCATATAGGCTTATAAATCTGTCTTTCATTTTTCCAGGGCACATGTAAAACCACTATTTTAAAACTAAAGCTGATATTTCTTGAGGATACTTTATATCTTCTACCCGTTAACTGTACATTCAGCCAAATTCTGTGAATCTAAGGAGACAGCTTGTCTTTTAGATAGTCTGTCATATCAACAAGATCACAGTACTGGGGGGAAAATCCTGTACTGTCCTCATACTTTAGTTTGACTTTTTAACCCTAAATAAATATCAGTTGCTGAAATTCCTAAATTTACAGTAAAACCTCTTAATAATAAGTTCAGTAATTTAAAGCTAGATGTTTAATGTTCTATTTTATGTGCTTCTTGCAGAACTTAAGTCATCTTCACATGAATTCTCTATATTTAAATCAATACAGATAGGCATTTTTTTTCTTCCAGTTCCTCTGTGTAATCGAAATTGGTGTCAAAGGGCTCTGTCAGTCCTGTCTCTCAGAACGTGGAAATACATGTCTTCACTTGTCTTCTCAATGAACTGAAAATACTGTGCTTC
Organism: Gallinago jamesoni; assembly: GCA_025769975.1. Classification (NCBI taxonomy): domain Eukaryota; kingdom Metazoa; phylum Chordata; class Aves; order Charadriiformes; family Scolopacidae; genus Gallinago; species Gallinago jamesoni. Next base: position 192,957,432 of record JAOQGH010000001.1, read on the forward strand.
ACAGCTCTACCTGTACTCTGCAGTAAATTTCACTTGGCTGCAACAATATAGACATTATTGCAATACTAAAGTCAAAGTTATTTACAGATGGATGTACATATAGAAGTCAGAGAAATTTTATGATCATAGTACAATTCAGTGTGGAGGGGATCTCAGGAGGTTGCTGGTCCAATCTCCTGTTTAAACAGGGTCATCCACAGGGTCAGACCAGGTTGATTGGAGCTTCATCCAGTTCGGTCTTGAAAACTCTAAGGAAGGACACTGCACAACCTCTTTGGGGAACCTCTGCTGCTGTCTAGGTATCTTCACAGGGAAAAAGTTCTCCTTATATCTCTTGCTCCAGTTTGCACCCATTTTTTCTTTTTCTCCTGCCAGTTGCCACTTTGTAGGGCCTGAATCCATCTCCATGACAACCTCCCTGTAGGTACTGGGCAGATACTGTTAGGTCCCATAAAGCCATCTCTGCTCCAGGTTGAACAAACACTGCTCCCTTAGCCCCTCCTCAAGGGCAAATGCTCCAGCACCACCTTCACCCCCTCCTCCACCCCCTCCCCCCCCCACCTTGCTAGATGTCCTCTGAACTCTCTCTAGTCTACCAATGTTTTTTCCCAACTGGTGAGACTGGAAATGTCCACAGCAGCAATTCATTGTCTCATGGAATAAATGCATCTCATCAGTAGGGACTGTTTTCTGCTAAGTTTCTGACTCCTTAATTTTAATCTCTTAAACTTTATCCTATTACTGCTGTAATTACTTAAAGAATCTTTAAAATAATTTTGAAATTGTTATTAAGATAATTGAAATAGAAGTACTTGCTTACCACAATATTTATAAGTAGGCTGCAATTTAGGTACCTTGACAGAGCCAGTCAGAATGTCTTAGTGCTAAAAGTGTGAGCCTCTAAAACTTGAGTGAATGGGTGCCTTTTAATGTTGCCAAATATAAGGAGCTTGGGGGACAGTTGTGACATTCAACGCACTTTGGTGACAAGTTTCATTTTTCTTGGACAAATTGCCCAGTATAACCATTGTGCGGTCTTTGTTAGAGGCAGGAAGACACTGTTTATCTTTGTAAGGTTGGATTTTTCTCTCATTTACATCAGAAAATACTTTATCAATATTGTCTCCTCAGAAATCATGCTTTGAGTAGTTCATTTACTTTGTTGTCATGCTTTTGCCAAAGTCCTTTCTGGCCATTCAAGTCTTTCTACTGAATTAGTACCAAGAAATTAAAAACCCGGGGTACAGTAATACCAAAATGACACAAGCTCTCCACATGGACTGTCTTTCTAAAAAAGTTCTGACAGTTCCATAACTAATTATATTAAGTCCTTTATGTACCAGGTCTCTATGAGCTGATTCTCTTATATACTTTGGGTCACTGAAATAAATGAAGTTATGCAAATATAACCCCAAATGCAGATAAGTTTCCTTTTGCCTTTTTTATCTAAATAGGCAAAGCCCAGAGGCACAGAACGTCAGCATGGGATATAATATTTTCCAACAGCCTAATGCTGTGTAAAGCACAGCATACAAGATAGACAAAAATGTATTTAATGAAAAGTACAGATGATAAAGAAAATACACTACAAATACTAATCTGTTGAAACCATAGATGAAAAAGTTCAAATTAAACACTTATATTATCCCACTCACTTTGCAGAGTATTGCAAAGGGTAAATTTAAAATTGTATACTCAGGTGAAAACGGAATGATGTCTTACCTCACTTTGCGTCAAAATCAGTATTTGGGCAAAAGAAAAATTCAGAGAACGATAATTCACTAAAAAAATACCTTCTGGGTTTCAGATCCAAGTGCCAGCCAGCCAAGTTTACCATGAAGAAATCTAGCTTATTACCAGTATCTGAAGTCTGTCCAGAGTCAACTACTGTTCTTAAGCACACATAAAGTTAACCTTACTGTTTATAGCATGCGATGTACAGGAACAAGTACACCTACAAGATACACAGGTTTTGTGCCGGGGGCTTAAAAGTTTTCTATGGGCATCCTGGTGGAGAGCAGTTCGATATTTTCCATTGGGTAGAAGTATGTTGACAAGAAGATTATAAGTTTTTTTGTGAAATACACTCTTTCACCAATAACAGTGTTTAAAATATGTAGGTATGTAAAGGTATTCAATCAGAATTAGCACTACAGAGGTAAACTTTGAGACAGCAGCTCCAGGTTTTGACTGCCCTTGGAAGTTGGAAATGCAGAAGAGCTTTACTTTGTACAGAGGCATGGCTTCAGCTTCTCTCTGCACATGGTAACACCTTCCATACCTGCATAGTCTACTTACGGAAATAATATACCACCAACCAGGATCTTCCATCCACCTCAGAAAGAGGCATTATACCCACATTTTCTCCTGGTTTTGACCCTTGTATGTGTGTGCACAATTATACAAGGCTGCTCAAGTCATTTCCATCTTCTATTGTTTAATCCTCATAGAAGAGAAAAACGACAGCTTATGTTGCAGTCAGGTCTTTTGTATTGTTTTTCTGTTTGGCGTACAGTAAGTGTGGACAGCCAAATTTGAGTCACAGGTGTTCACCCTACTATTCACAGTGAATTAATTTGAATTCAGGTTGTTGGAACTGGAGTTTGACTGTGGCCAAGAAACTTTTACTTTCTCCTCCATAAACCTGTCATAGAATGATTTAGGTTGGAAGAGACCTCTGGAGATTATCTAAAGGCAGAACCAGCTCTGATCATGCTGCCCTGTGTGATCAAGTTTTGAATCTCTCCAAGGAACCTGTCTGCCAGAAGAGTAGAGTTAATGAACAGCCTCTTGGGGCCAGATAATTTAGGACTAAATTATGGGGAAAATAAAAATATGTTACTCATAATTTTGGTTGCATTGATGGCCACTTGCTTCATGTCTAAATGTCTGATTTTGTTTTATATGGTTAGACATGGCAAGGTTAGTACAATGATTGTCACTGAGAATAAATCAGCTATCTCATATGTAGTTGACTGGAGAAGAGAAAATGTGTGACAGTAAATTTCAGAGATCCCGTGAGTAAAAAGGCGGTATGTCAAAGTCAAGCAGCTAATCAGGCTACATACCCTAAGGAATACCAATAAATCTGGTTGTCATGAGTGCTCCTAATGAAGGACCATTTGTGAAAGTTTTACTTTTACTGTCTTCAGCTAGGATTCAGCAAGTGAATAACCACCATGTTGCTCTCAACAAAAAATGCAAGAGTCAAAAATATAGAATATAATTTTTAAATGTCTCTAAACACATTAAGAAGTGATAAATACAATCACCACTGCAATCATCTACTGTAACTCCTGTGTAATATGAACTACAGGATTTTTCTAAATTAACAGTCATTTAAGATAGACGTCTCTTACAAAACAAAAGAAAAGGAAAAAAGAAAAAAAATTTGCACTACTTTCGTAGCCAAGTCCTTCCAGTGGTTATTTTTTCTCCCTGTGAAATTGCAGCTTATTCTCAATAAAAAAAATTAGCTTTGTTTCAGATGCTGAATTTTGTTACTGCTTCAACTGCTAGATTGTAATGGCCACTGTGGTTGCATTTTTATTGCCTATGTATCACTGCATCAGTAGCCTTCCTTTGAAGAGTTAAAAAAAATAAATTCATTTTTTTTAACAAATTCTTGTTTTCTACTCAGTCCTCTGAATCTTCTCCCATTCTTCAACATCCTTTTTTTAACTGCAGAAGGTAGAATAGAGAGATAGGATAGGACCCATAAGTGACAGGAGAGGAAGATCAGGTATCTTCATACTATCAGTATGGAAAGAATAACTTGATTTTTGATTAAGAGCTCCAATAAAATGGAGCTTTGAATAGCTCAAAGTAGTCATTCCCTTAGAGGAGAGTACCGTGGCCAAGGAGAGGCACACTGCCATTGGGGGATGATCCACAGGATAATGTGAGCCACGAAGGGGTAACAAAGAACCCCAGGAAACTTTGTACCACATCCTAAACCTAATGACTGCTGGTAATACAAGTTCTCTTTCATCCTATTAGATAAAGGAGCTCAAAAATCCTGACCCTGCTAAGTCTCAGGTAAGAAATCCTACAGCTAGACAGAGAAAAGAAAATAAACTGCTGCTGAAAAATTAGAATAATTTTTTTCTCATTTAATTTTTTTTTTTTTTTTTGTAAATCTAAAGGACCTTTATGTGAGCAATTGAACTCCATGGGAAGATCTGTGTTCTGGTCACAAGATATCTGTCAAATTCCTACAGAAACTATGTGTCAGTTCTAGTTCCTTGTTAATTTCTATAGTTTTCCAGCAAACTTAAGAAAAACATTTGTGATGACAGGCACAGAGTGAATAGATTGCCGTGTAGCAGGAATAAGGGGATTTTCCCTGATATTGCTCTCACAGGATTAGAAAGAAGACTTTGAATCCACTAACTCTTGGGACATTATTAGTATTCTTATTAAAATCTTCATAAGAATTGCAGCTTTTTAACTTATCTACCTGAACCTGGCAGGACACAGTGTACTAACTTCAACATTTTATATCTGTTCTTAAGTCTAGATTCTAGAAGAATCAAAGGTTCATTTTCTCACAGTGAAGAAGCTTGTGGTTAAATTTGCGTAGGAGGAACCAGTCTCTTAGAAGTTCAGAATAATTTCAAGATGCAAACAATTTTTTATGAGTTTCCTTTTTGAATATCTTGCAGAGGACAAATAATTTAAGTCCAGAAAAGCAATTTTGGAGGCTAATATAATTGTAGGCAATGACTGTTAAGAGACTTTGCACATTCTGTGGTTCAAATGTCCCTCACATTACACTGACTTCTACCAAAAAATCTCTATGTGTGTCTCAGCCTTGGAATCTGCCCTATTATCTCACTCAGCAGTTGCTTTATAAAACCTTGTGCAAACAGGGTCCAATGGACAGAGCAGAGACAGTCAATTGTATAAAAAGGTAGTAAATAAACCAGTTTTATATAGAGTGGCATTAGGCACAAAAGTCTGGGAATAATGATTGACTCAGAAATTTTAAATCTATACATATATGTATATATATATGTATGTATGTAGTTCTATTTATATTCATATTTATCAGCTAGATAAATATAAAGCATATGATTGTATTTAAAATACACATGTATGCATATATATGGCTTTTGTGACATTTATTTAATTGATTAGCAACAGTGTCAACAGGGAGATTATTCACACTAATCTGAGCTCACACTTGGAGATCCAGACCTATGTGCATACAATATGATGTAGAAAAGAAAAGCAGTAAACTGTCAGTTTTAGGCTAACTAATAAATTATAGCAGAGCTGAAAAATTAGTGTTACCTCATTGAACAAATATCTGTTACAGGTAGGCTGAGTTCAGACTCTGAGGAGCTGCAGGGAAGAGAATAAAATGATACAAGTACTATGGTTACTACAGAGAGATGAATTATCAGCTGCTTGTGTTCTTTTAAGGAAGAACTTGTGAGATATGGAGCTCAACATCAGGGAAAAAAATCCACTAGTATAAGCCCAAGAAACGTTAAGTTGTGCAAATTCATGCAAATGAAATGAGGGTTCACACTTCTTATGACTAGCAGAGCTTTCTTTCTCATGATGGTTATGACAACAAAGCATAGCAGTTCAGGATGAAAGGAAAATTATTGCAAAATACATTAAAAGACTGCCTAGTGTTACTTTAATGCTCCCAACACTGCTATATTTATTTAATACCTGGGGAAAAGTGCAGTATGAACTGATATTGCTTGAAAGAATCAACAGCTGAAAAGTAAATAAGAACAGTTGCTTTTGTTATTAATTGGATTTATTAGAAACATTTTTGCCTTAAGCTTCCTTTAATGTTTTCTGAATATGAATAGAAAGAATGACAGAAGAGGTGGGAAAGAACCATAATGTGGTGAAGAAATGATGCAGCTTCTTCTCTTTAGTTGTATTTGTAAGATGATTTTATGTGGAAGGAGAGTGTCTGCTCCAGTAAGGGTATCTGGTCAAGAACCTTTTCCAAAGCAAAAAGAGATAATAAGAAAAGGAGTAAACCATAAACAAAACATAGAGGGGATTGATAGGAACCAAGCCTGGTCAGACACACTAATTGATGAGGGCAAATGAGATTGTGAGAACATCTGTTCCAGAAAGGTTATCTGATGGGAGACCCTTTCAACTGGGAAACTAAAGGAAAAGGGGGAAACAACAAGCGGTATACACTGACACAGACCTGACCAAACAAACATGGAGAAAACAAACAGGAAACAAACCACACCAGTTACACTAATCGATGGGCTATCAAGAAACTCCCAGGAAGATCAACCTAGGCTTTCCTACTGAAAAGAGTGTAAACTATAGGAACCTAGGCAGGGAGAGGTGCAGGAATAGATAGAGCTGTACAAACCTTTGGGGAACAGGGAGAAACACACATAAGTGGTAATCATTTTTCTGCTTATACTTCAGGTAGAAATGTTACAGACCTTCAGTTTCTTACTCAAAGGTCTTGTGGGTAAGAAACACTGGAAATCTGCATAACAGTTAAGAAGCTGTGCGAGTTAGTACTTTAACACTATTTTATTTAAAAATGCGCATAGAGAAGATAGAAAAATCACCTACCAAGGAGATCAGGATGAATATCCTGGACGTGCCAGATCAGACCAAACACATTGTTTCCAAGATAAACCAGTGTTTTTTTCCAGTTTGACTTTTATCCAGGCAACTCTAGCTTCTGCAGTTTATTGTAAAATTTTTATTAAATAAAATATATTGCAGTGCTATCTACTTATTGAGTCTGAGATTAGAGCAGTTCTTTCACATCTTCAACCTCTTTTTGTCTTAATGTGTGTTCTTGAGATTAGAATGATGAAGCAGCATTTACAAGAGTTTCCATGAAAAGGGAAAAGAAAAATATAATTTATGCAAACTAAAAGTGTTCTACTTTTACCAAGTAAACTATGCAAAGAACCTGCATAAAGGTAAATAAAAGTTTTAGAAATCAAACCTGAAGTGCCTAAATGCATTCCTGTTTCAAGCAGTAACTTAAAGAGTTGAAGCAGAAACGTCTTCTTTGCAGCCATTATAATTCAAACACTGAAACTTATAAACCTCTTATAATAGCCCTTTTTCAAAATGCCTATGCCTAATGCAAGAAAAGTATTCCTCCTTCTGGTAATTTGTGCTATCAGAGAGATATAAACTGTGAAAGTACCTGTAGGTACTTTATTTATAGGCTGTATCTGTAAAAAATACAAATTTTGTAATTATTTCAAACATAATTTCTTTTCCACCCTGAGTGTTTATTCACAAATTGATGTGCACCTCAGAAAACTTGCACGAAATCAGCAAATGAGACCCTTCTAATGGCAAAAGAACCCACAGATACAAATTCCAGATCGCAGATCACATAGAGATGTGAGATGCTCACTAAAGATTTAGTTTCAGAATCAAGTCTCAAGATGTTGCCTGATTGTTGGCTTCCATCTTGAAAATCAGTAGCACTGGTTTCAGCTGTGTCCTTCACACAGAGACAATAATTATCATCACTGACGGGGGTGGGGGGTGAAACATCTGTAATATATAAATTACTTATGTTTAAATCTCTGATTATTTATTTATATTTAACAGGGTATTCTCAGGAATTAGTGTCAGCAAATTACTTAAATGAATTTCTTTTTTAAAAAAAATAATCAAATTAAGAAAATATGGATGTACAAGTAACCATATGGAAAAGATATTAAGAAAAACTTTTTGAAAAGGTTGTTACTGACAAAAACAAGTTACTGATGTAAAAAAGTTTTTGTGATATGTATTTTCCCGTTCTTCAGTTCTACAGCAATTTTAATTTTTTTTGCAGTTCAGGATCAAAGTCTGATCTACTCTTTTACCCTCACTGATTTATGAGAATGTGCTTTCCAGCTTTTGCAACATTGTTATAGCATTGGCCCGTGCATGCCAATATCGTGGTGCTCACAATGAGCAGTAAATCAAAACCTCACATGAGTTTGCAGCTCATAAACTGTTAATTCCCCAAAAGGTGACCCAATTTGTCAAACAAAATGACCTCCTGATTGAATTAATTCCAGTATAAATATTTCATCTCAGTATTAAGGTAGATTTGAGCAAAACCAGGAGCAGAATTCTCTGGAATCTAAAACATTTACAAAATGAAGACTTATCTTCCAGCATATTGCAGCACTGACCTAGATTGCATGCCTTTTCATAGCAACAACAGACATATCATTAGTCTTTGCTTAAAATATATCAATCATAATTATGATCTGGAAACAGTATCTGCTAAAGTGGGTAAAAGTATTTTAAGACCATTAATAGTAAAGCATAGAGCTATATGACAGACACAATCTACAGACTTTTCAGCTGCTAAACCACAAACAGTATTTTTTGGTTTTAGAATGGATTGGGTTTTGTTTTTTTTACATTGGTGACTGATTCACTTGCCTTGACTGTTTTTCATTAAAAGAGATAAGAATAAACAAGAACATATATGCTATATACTAGAAAACCCATCATATTTCAGGATACTCAATAACATTACAATAAAAGAAGGGAATAAAATTTGGCAGCCCTGACTAACTGAAGTAGACTGCTGAACACTGCCTTCATTACACTACATTGTCACAGAGTGCTAGGCTCTAAATTAATGAAGTCTGAAGACAAGAATTCTTTTTAAGTGATCTGGAAAGCTTGGCTATTTAAAAATATAAACCATTATGTATTTTACTGATTTTCAAACACTTTTCTAGGAAGCAAAAGGACTGCAAAGCTATCTTATTAGATAGGGTTACAAACAATTCACTGGATGTACAACTGATGTGAGAATTCATTATTATTTTCAAACAGAATGTGTCCTAAAAAAATGAGGTGAGCAATTTTAGGCACCAGTATGTGTCTAAGGGTATTACCTAGAAAAACACTTGAAAAAATAACGTGTCTCATAGGGGTCTCTCCATCTTTTTCTGAATACAATCTAATTTCTTTACACAAACCATATTGCTTTAGAAGATAATATTTGATCTCTTTGAAAATGAATGATAGGGGGCCTACAGGAAAGATGGAGCGGGATTTTATCTATGATGTTTCCACCTTTTTTAGCAGATATGATTTTAGTGAGGTAACAAAAATTTTATGAGTTAATTAAAAATTACAAGAGGTGCCACTTCCCAATATCACATAAGTACACATTACTAGTCCTCATACAACCAGCAGGGAAACAAACAAAGAAAATTTTTGAAATCAAAAGAGTTCTTATCCATATTTGCAGTTTGTCATAGCTAGTGATTATTGTAAATTAAGTTTTCCTATATTTCTTATGCTCCCATTTAGATGAATAAATAACCTTTCATTTGTGAAGTGTGGAGAAACACAGTAGACAAGGACAGGAAATCGAGATGAGAGTAGAACAGTAAAATGGCAGTGGAATTCAGCGGAATTTCAGACTGCATAAAGGATGTCTTAAAATCTCAAAATCTTGCAGTCACCAACCAAAACACAGGTCACAGTTAATCACTGTTATACTAATGAGAACTGAGGGAGATGGTTGAGACCTTACAGTAAAGAAAATGTTGATAAATGGCAAACATTTAAGCAGAAATGCCTTTTCAGGCAGAAATTTATCCAAGGAGCACCTGCTTCATTATAGTGTACTCTGCAGTAATGATTTAATAATTTAAAAGAGAAAGCACCAGCTACTGAATTTTCAGTAGAACTTCCTACTCGCATACTGTAACAGTTTGTCATTCAAAGCTTTGACCCTCTTTGTTTATAAGAGCTAATGGAGTAGCAGTTTAAGTGATTTAGCCTGGAGGTATATAGAATTTTTCTAATTAAAAAAACAACCATTCTGCCAATAGGTATTTGTACTGTCAAGAAATCCATCCATTATTATAAAGACAACAGGTAGTCACTGGTGTGATTAAGTTGGCCAACACTTTCCATTATAAGATCCTGTTTCAGTTACTCCCAGTTTTAGTCAAAAAATAGCTAGAAGTTCATTTGTGGATGCAAAATGCATCCTATAGGAGGTATTGACTAAGGATAGGGAAGGACACTGAGTTTAGGATTTTGGAAGTGGGAAATGTGAGATAAGGGAACCACAGGCAATGAAATAAAATGAGTGCTAAAAGAGAGTTAGAAAGATGCTACTGTCCTTTTTAGTCAAATAGGTGCTTTCAGTAAGTAAGGAAACTACAAATGGCATCAGTGGCCCAATCGATAGTAGAAGAGAGAATAGAAACCAGATGCAGGATTGAGATATGACTGATACAAAGGCTGAGAAAAAGATTGGTCAGAGTGAGGAACAGAAATGTGATCAGTTTGCCTTCACTAAACATTTGAGAAAAGCAGCTCCTCATGAGCTTACTTACAGCTCCCCAGATTACTGGATATTTTACATTAATCTCTCATGTCTTAGTTTTCCATTTATAAAAAGGAGACACTTATAACCACTCGTTTCACAGGGACTTAATAAAAATAAATATATTAATGTTCATGAAGCACTTGGATGCTGTAATGATGAGCACCATAAAAAGCTTCTGAGGAAATTAATTTTGTCTTTAGAGTTGGTTTTGGATAGTCTGAATTAACGAAGGTGGGGGGCTGTGCACTGAGCAATAGAAAATAGTACACTGTTCAGTAAGTGAGCAGTAATTTTTCTGTGACCTGAAAGAGTCTAGGGGGTCTAATCTGAAAAAAAAAAAAGTGATTGTGTGAAAAATCTACATTGTAGGACTCTTGCATGCAAGGCAAAATTCAAATTGCATAGATAACAATACATCCCACATCCCATAGTTTCAGTGTTTGACCTTGTGTCTCTAATAAAAATCTGTGTAATATTTAATGTGTAGTTAGACACACAGTATAAAACACAGTATTGAATTTTCTAACTTAATGTGTAGTCTTTTAATTAGTGCAGTGTATGGAGTGGATAGGTGGGTGGGCTCAGGATTTACGTATTTATAGAATCCTGAGGGCATTTTTAGATAATTCCATGCTTGGTGAGATATAGGGCTGAAACCTAATTAAAAGTTGTGTTTTGTGTTTTTTATTGTTTAGCTCTGTGTGTTTATGTATGGAAATGGGTTACGTTTTATAGAGAGGATTTGCTCCTTTTTATGTATGTACCATGTTCCATGAAAGAAACTTCTAATATCTGACTTTTAAAATCAGCACAGAAGAAATTACGAACTTCTGGGTCCTGGTGTGCAGATGTAACACATCTACCCAATCTCACTGACTATCGTGTTTCTCACTTGACATTATCATCACTTGGTGGTCACCAGAGGATCTTTTTGATGCTATTGTTATCATTAGTGAGAAACTATTCTTGAAGCTTGTTTTGTTTCTTTGCAAAATGACAGTGATATTACCATGCTCATTATTTTGAGTGCGAAACTTTACAAATAAAATTTATAGTTATTACATGACAATACTTTCTATCTTTGTAGCATTAGATAATTTAATTAATTTTATCATTGTGCTCTTAACACTAGTAAAACTATCAAGAACAACAAAGGACAAATTGGCCCTGGAACTGCACACTTTTCTGAAGTTCTATCACCATTCTTGTCTTCTCCCATGCCTAAACTGCATACATATCTTCTTTTTTCTGGTATCTCATGCTTCATACGGAATCAGCTGTATAAGCTACATTGTCTATATGGAAAACCAAAGAAAGGCAACCATTGAATTTGGGGTCATATGTAGGCTGACTTAAATTCTATCCTATCATCTTTTCTTTTTAATTTTTATTAAGCTAGCTAAAAGCTTTTCTATATTTCTTCTAATTTCCTTTGTCAGTCTGACTCAGCTTGACTTCTGCTAATTCTTACTTTATCCATATGTTTCACAGCATTCTAGATGTTGTTTTCTTTGATGATCAATATCCTTCATTCATTGTAGGCTTCTCTTAAACTTAACACGTCCTTTGAAGTGTTAACTCAGCTAGATAGAGCTCAACTCTTTCCTAGAAGTTTTCCCATGAGTTCCAAAAATATTACCAAAAGTTACTCCACTGCTTTTACATATATTCAAGTGCTGTTCCCAAGCAAGTCAGTTTAAATGCCCTGTCCTCTTCTGTCTTCTTCCCTCCCAGGCTCATGCTGCTCTCTCCCTCATACTATCACAAGTACCTGTACACCTGTGTTTATGTCAGAAAAGTTTCTTTACCCAATCAGGAGCCTGATCTAGTTCTCAGAAAAAGCCACATTACAGCTTGGTCTTGGCACAGAATTCTCCCTCAGCCTTTTAAAATGTCTCCTATTTAGTAATCTCAGTCTTAATTATTGTCATCTATATTTAAATGGCAAGACAAATGGTTCATTAGCATGATAAATTAGATTGTGAAAGACAGGTAAGTAGGTTATAGACAGGTTAAACACCAGCCTCCCAGTCCTGCAGAGATGCACAATGCTAAAATGAGAAGTCAGTGGATGTACTATGCATCTTCAAATGACTGCTGTAATTACATTTCAGCCTGTGTCTCCCTACATGACTGATTTCTATTAATGCTTCTGCAGAACACAAAATATAAAATGCATTTTTAAAGTACATTTTCAGAGTTAAAGACGGAGCAGAACTTAAACCTCAGAATACTTTTTTGGCATCAAAACTTATGTAGCAAGAAATGAATTTGACAAGATTAATAAATCTCATTTACATTTGAATACTTTGAAATAATCATAACTTTTTTGGTGTTTGATGGATATGAGCATCAATGAGGTTGGAGTTATGCCTATGTGCAATTTAAATGGAATGAGATAATAAATGTTGCTCAATGGAGTACATCCAGAATTGATATCCTTTTCTGAAGCTAGTAACTTATTATAATGAGAGTCAAATTTTCACTGAATTGATGTATAATCCCTAATTAGGGATCTGACCTCAACTGTTCAAGCTGCCTTCATTCTAATACTACCATGCAAAAGAAGAAACCCATTTGAGTTGCTGCTTTAGGGTTTCCAGAGTTTTGGCTCTCAGCTCTGCCAAAATGCCCCACTCGGGCTGAGGTAATCTGTGATTTCACCACAGAAAAATCAAATTAACGAAGTGAAGGAATGAGATAGTTGTTTGTAAGGACACACATAGAGTAAACAGCTTCTTTCAGGAGAACATTCAAAGTCTAATATTTTGCCTTACAGAATGTCTCTGGAATAGAGTGTTGGTGACTATAGTCTTCTCATGATCCTGAGTGTCACGTATAGCTGAGATTCTTCAGACTTAATCTCCCATTTTAAGATGTCTGCTCCAAATATTTCATAACTGAAACATCAAGATGCAGACTGAGAATTAAGGAAAGATGGACATAGAATAGACGAAAATTTGAGTAGCTTTGCTTAGTGCTATTTAGCTGTCTTCACAGTTTTCGGTGACCTCTCAAGTGGTGATATTATTTATTTCTCCAGACTTGCTTTTAGACTTGAAATGAAGATTGAAAGATGAATGAAAGATTCACTCATGTAAAGCAAGGTCAAAGGCAGATTTTCATCAAAGATTCACCATAGCCATAATGATGAACCCAGATCTACCTTTTCCAACAGGAAAGCTTCTTTGAGAACTGCTGGATAGAATGAATTGTGATGAGTTCTGATATTTTTAAGGCATGAAGTTGATTATTCTAAACTATTTATTCACTTTAAGAAAGAAAGGATCAAGAAATGAATGGCAGAAGGCTTAATTAAATCTATTATGTGTTTGTCATGATGGCACTATGGTAACAAATCCATACAGACTGTTTCAACTCTTGCTTTAGAAATTGTCATGTTTAACAACAACAAAGAGTTTAAGCATGTGCTTAATTTTAAGCACACACATCATCCCATCAACTTCAAAAACATTATGGAAATATTTTAAGATTAAATACTTTTTTTAGACTAGGGCAAAAGTTCTTCATATCTTGCACCATTGAACTTAGTTGTATAAGATGAATGTTTCTATAAACACGGAAGTAAGTATCACTACAGCTAAAATTCAAATACCTTGCTTTTCAAAAGTTGAAATTAAAAAAGAAGTTCTAAATTGACTCAAAGCTTCAGTTTTTTTAAATTTTACATGAAAAAAAATACATATCTTTCAGTTTAAAATTCCTTTTGATTCTCTTAACAAAAGAAATTTTCAGAATTGTGAAGTAGACATGTGCAAGTGGTTTGAATGTTTATGTGGGAAACTGTGGCCTAGGCAGTTGATCTGAATCCTACAAGTCACTGAAGATCTTAGCCTGAAATCTCACTTTATAAGCAAGGTCTCACAATCTTTTCTTGTGAAATTGTCTACCTTGCACAAATAAATAATGGAAGAGAGCCTCCACATCTGAACTACGCATAAAAAATCCAGGAGTTTTATAGTGCAAATCACTATTGTAGCTATTCTTTACCAACGTAGTAACACCCTTCACATTGCTGTGATGGTTTCAGAACAAAACAATGCCCAACTTAAGCTGTATTACAGGACTATCAGGGACATTTTAACAAATGAAAGCATGGCTAGCTGCATTTTGATTTCTTTTTCCACTCAGCTTGTTATCTTTCTTTTATAGTATTTAACACTGTTTAGCTTTGTATGTTCATGTGAAAATGTTGATACTGTAATGTGATCAAGCATTTTGTTACATTGTGAATTCTGGAATCAACAGGAAAAATCAAGGTTTTTCTTTAGTCTAAAAGGTTGTGATTAAATCAACTCTTTACAAATTAATATTAGAAAATTATGGAGTAAGCCCAACAAGATGCCCAGGAAGCATGATGGCAAGAAAGAAAACATGGATCTTAACCTCATTTCTTAGATGATGAACTTGCTAACAGGCTGTCAGAAGTGTGTTGTGATGGAATGGGCAGTGCACAGGCTGTGTCCCTAGAAAACTCTTGATTTATATGTCTGCACCATGGCTGACTTCTTATCCTGTACCTCACTGGACAGTCATGGTAGCTCATCAATTGGAAAAGGACATTTAAATTGTATCTAATCAATACCTTTCTCTGGAGTTTAAACAAGAAAGTAGACTTAATAAAAAAAAAAAGGGAAAATGATACAAGGAAGCCAGTGACAATTAGATTAATAAAATTGCAGTGAAAAGTTCCATAAATGACAAGTGAGAATTTATTTCCCCCTACCACTTACTTATTTTTTTTAGCCCAGGCTATAAATACCATAGAGATAGTAGGTTTTTGAAAGGTTGAATAATCCACACAGAGAGAAAAGCAATTTTGTTTTGTTACCTAATGAACACAGAGACTGTACATGTGGCAAAGGTAAGCACAAAATACATCCACTGTTGTAGCAGAAGTTGTAGCACACTGTTCCACAGAGAGGCTGTGGAACCCAGCATAAAATATATGCAGCTGTTTTGCGGTAAGGCAGGTAGATTTAGTCAATTTGGAATATCTGTTTTTTTCAGTTTCCCAGCAGATTTAAGCCACTCTTTTTTAGCTCCCATACAGATGC
This sequence comes from Gallinago jamesoni, assembly GCA_025769975.1. Classification (NCBI taxonomy): domain Eukaryota; kingdom Metazoa; phylum Chordata; class Aves; order Charadriiformes; family Scolopacidae; genus Gallinago; species Gallinago jamesoni. Next base: position 192,972,840 of record JAOQGH010000001.1, read on the forward strand.
CTAAAGTATCCAGTACTGAGAAATTAATATTAAAGTTTAATTTATAAATACTCCCTTTAGGTTACTCAAATTTCTAACAGAAATGAAAGGAGATAAGTGACTAAGCTAAAACCAGCCAATGATGTATGTGTGCTTAGTGCATAAAATACTTCATAAAACTTTTACACTGTATTATTAAGTTCTATATCCTCAAAACACTTTTGATGTTATGTACTTCTTTAGAATTACTAGATGTTTAACAAAGTTGGGGTTCTGCTTGCAGCAGCTATAAGTTTGCTTACTTCCTTTACCTGGGTGATGCTCTTACCCTCATGCATATACATTTTTTTTTATGCAGTAAAAGCTTGAGCTAGAATAACTATCCCTTTTCTACTTATGTGGACTGCAGTATTTTTAAAGATGTGTTTGAGATTTGAAGCACTCTTCCATAGAGCTAATCACACTCAGAACTACAGAATTTATTAATGTTAAGATGGGCTAAAAGAATTTAGTAATTAGTGTTTATATTTTAGTGAGTTGATTAGAATCTTGTTAAGAAAACAATATACCTTGTATATATAACTTGTATATGAACTATTCCTTGTGAATGTGAAGTATAAATGACATTTGAAGCTGTAGCAAACTGGTAGCTTTTTATCTTTGGAAAAACCTACTATGAGCAAACTTCTGAAATGTGACTTTAAAAATATGATTTTTGCGATGAAGAATTCTGATTTGCTTGACGTTTTGTAAATGATATGTTTGGGCTTTTTTCCCCACATTTTTTCTGCATAAAATTCTATTGCAGACAAAAGAAAATATTGGAAAATATTTGCCTTTATTGAAAAATATATTTTTCCTTAATTTCTGTTACAGTATGTGTATTTTTCCTCCTTTTTTTTTTCTTAATTTCTTAGAATAGCATAAACCAGCATGATCTTAGGCGTAAAAAAAACTATAGGAAATGTGAAGAAAGGAAAAAGAAAAAAAAAAGAATTCTTTTCCATGTTTTAATCTTCTTAAATATTTGTTATGATAGTTTAAAATTTTGAGCTGACCTTTAACAGCATATAACTAGTCTTTCCACTTTGCTCCATAAAAATAGCCAGTGATACAGAAAGCTATTTCAAATGTTATATACAAACACATATAAAACAATGTTCACTTTGTATCTTTTTCAAATCCAAAGACATCACATAAGGATTTCAAAATCCTATTTTAATTATGCACACGTATGTAAATGACAGAGAACATAAACATTTATATTTGTAATGCATGACCAATGCTGAACTACATGATAATAACCATAGCAACTGGACTTCTGGCTACGCAACTGTGAGAAACTAAGAGCCAATGCAATAAACATTCTCTCCTTTTTCAAGTTTTGTGACATTTTTGCATAGTCACATTACAGCACATACTTTTTCCTGTAAGACAGTGCCAAAGGCCTTTTTTAATGGTCCCTATTGTGTCCTTTTGAGCTGTATGCCATTTCTCTCTTTAATTAGAAAAAATCAAGCTGCAAAGATGTTGCTGTTTTCCACAGCAGTACAAATATGCACTCAAGCAAATCCATGAACTTAATTTTTAATTTTTTTCTTTGAAAGTGGTAAATTTCTGAGTTTCTAGGATCCATGGCTTTGAGTGAAAAAGGGGAAACTGATTGCCATTATGTGTAGTTCTGTATCTCATAATCAGAAATGCCTTGGTTTATCCTTGGGATTGTAAATTACCCTTGAAGCCACTAAAGTCCAGTAAAATTGCAGGGCACCAATTACGTTAATTACTTTAAGGTTAGGACCTTTCCTTATAAAAATCTTTTCCGATGCTTTACTTTCTGTCTTACTGAAAATGACTGGAGGCATACAAGCCTCCTGTTAACAAGAAATACTATAAAATGTCCTACTTCTATTATACTGATATTTTATCTTACAGTATTTCATCACAAGCATGACATTTTTAAAATTCTTACATTTATTTCCAGGTAATGTAAGCTAATCTTTGTCTAGACCATCTCTACCAATCTATATAATCCTTTAGAGCTCATGCTAGTTATTGAATGAACATAGCCTAATTTAGTTGTATGCTACATCACCCCAGCTTGTTTTCCAGTAATTAATGAATGTAAGTGCAAGAAAAATAGTTATTAATAAATGAGATTTTATAGATTAATCGGTTAAAATATCTTAATATGGAAAATTTCCTAATTTATTTCAGGAAGACGGTGATTACACTACAGAGGTTTTTCTAGATATAAAGTAAGAGGTCTCCAAAATACTATGTTTTAAATAATAAAACCATCCTTCATGCTGTAAAGTGTGGATATTCCCTTTCAGCATCTGAAAAGCACATTTAAGTTTCATAAAGGAAACAGAATATTAGCACTTTGGGAACCGGTGTAAACTTTGTATCACCCAAGATATTAGTATGAAAGTATTCCATCTTTGCTTTAAGAAAATTTATCTGAGCGTTCAGGTGAAAATCAAGACAGTGTCTTAGACACTTTAAAGCTAGAATTACAATGAAAATCTTTCTTTTAAACTTGCTTTGGACCTGACTAAAACATTTCTGTGATAGAAGCTTCTGATAGGTTGCTATGAGTTTACAGTATGATGACACCAATTTATACTGTGATTTTCTGCATGATGCAAATATTATTTCTACAGGAGCAGTCAGTTCTTTAAGATCAGGGATTTAAAGAAACATTAAATCAAAAGCAGAAGAGAAAGTGTCATGCCACAAAGAATGTACAAATACACGATGAACTTGAAATTGCTCTTTTGAAGGGGTTGCTCACAAAATTCTAAAAGAACTTCAACCATTTATGACTCTTTATCCTTTTTTAAAGATTTCTACGTGTTTATAACAGCCTCCTGTCTCTTGCAAGATCTGCAACATTGTTTGCTACACCTCAGCTCTTCCAAGCTCTTCCACCTAGTTTTCCTCCATGAACCTTGCCTGAGAAACCTTTTATAGTTTTTATAGTTTGGTTGTTTTTTTTTTACAACCTTACCTACATTTGTTTTATTGTAAGAGGTAATATTGTAACTAGAAGAACATAAGATCCTGAATGAACCATGGATGTAGTTACTGAAAACCATAGGCCTTCTTTTGTTTTGAGCTTCAGCTCTCAGTTTCTCTGTAATTTTTTTCAGCTGGATGTCAAATGGCCACATGTTAGCCATGTGCCTGAAACAGGAAAAGAAATCTGTGGTTCAGAGCCCTGCAACTATCTATATTTACCAATTGAGAGGTTCTTTAAACAAGTGATTTGCTTTATGATAGTTTTCTTGTCTAAAAGACAAAATGTAACAGAATTTTCTCAGAGCTACATTTAAGACTGAGGTCCAATAATACTGTGATAGGACCACTGTTGCAATGTTAAGAGTTTTAACCACACTTCCCTGAGATGAAGAAACTTTGACGAATGTCAGTATTCCTATTGGCTCAGAAGTAAATGGACAAGTGCCTTACAAGTGCCTTGATCTTGCTAACACAAAGTTTAAAAGGATCTGCAGCAGATAAGACTAAAATTAGAGATTTGAGAGGTCTGGCTTTACCATGGAGGGGTGGACTAAAGGAGAATCTCAGAGCTCACACTATCTCCGCTGGGTTCTACGTGTCACCCTATGCTTTAGTGGGTATGCAGGTAGGCAACTCATCCTTAACCCCACTACTTCCAGTTGTGGTTATATGAAGATGGGCTTCATATTTCATGGTAATGTGCTATTTTCAGCAGGTTCTGAGAAATTAGGATGGAGTTCTTTTGGTGTTTCTGCCTCTAAACCCCTCATGGTAGGATTTACCTAGATAAAGCACTAAAATTGTGTTGGTTGCTTTTCTGTAAAGTGCTGAAGGGAGGTAGAACCTGTGAAATTTTGGACCCGTTTTTCCTTATAGTATGTTTGAAAAAGAGCATGCTATAGATAGAATGGTTTGGATTGAGCTTGTTTGGAGGTTCTAGCAGGGGAGCGCAGCTACCGTATACCCTTGACCTATGAACGGTACGCCTCTATTGGGGAAGGTTGTCCTCTTCGACCGAGCGTGCAGCTTTGGGAGGGAAACACATGGAGCAGTGAGGGAGGAAGCGGACACCCACCTCGTCAGCCAGATCAGCCAAATCAACCCTAGCGATCAATAGGGTGACAGATGTCACAGCCAGGTCGCCCTCACATAGACCATAACATTTACTTAGGATTATGAATTGTTGATAGCTTCTGGAAAGTATATTGTAGTCAATGATTTCAAAAGCAATAACATTTCCAGTTTCCATTTAAAAGCTATAAAAAATATAAATCTCAGTCACATAATGTATGATATGTAGGCATGAACACAGACATAAACCATATACATATATGCTTACAAAAATATGCTCACATACACATAGTTACAGGTACAAAGTAAGCTGCAGATATACAGGCAGTTTATCCAACTCTATTCCTAAGTTTACAGTTCTTTTCCTTCTGCTCGGATACTGTGTCAAATGTGTCAAATTGATATATGTTTCAGGAAACTATCAATGAGTGAAACATATCATTGTGGAGTATTGAAATACATCATTAAAGGATAGCATGTGGGGTCATATACTATTTTTCCTGATATTTGATTCTATTTTAACAGTAAAAAGTCCACAGAAAAAAGTCTACTCCTACCCACTAAGCATTTTATTTCTAATTTTGAGATCCTGGCCCAACAAAGTCAGTAGACAGTGTAACTTTTGTGTAACATATTCAAATTACAATTTAGAGCCTTATCAAGCAGTGTAATGATCTCATTTATCCATGTTAAAAAAATTGTTACTCACATGCAAACTGAAGAACAGCCTCCCTGCTTAATATGCTGCCAAACACGTTGGTAGTTAAACACTGGTACTGTCCAGAATCCTTCATTTCACTGGGGTTGTTGATGATCAAACTTCCTTCTATTAAACTGAAGCGATAATCACTTTCGATGTCGATTTCAGTTCCATTTCGAAGCCATCTTAGGAAAATAGAAAGAAATTATGTGAGTCTTTTATGGCCAAAGGAAGGCATAGTATACAGAACTTGGTAGCCTCAGCTGTTACAAGGATGACAGCTACCCAAAGACAGCCTGTGCAGCAACCTGTTATTTTGGTAAAGCTTGGGATGCCAAGCACATGCCTGAAAAAAACTAAGTTTTTCTGAAAAAAACACCACAAATGTAAACAGATCTTCAGCCTCTGAACAGAAAACATTTTTTGGTTTGTTTATGCTGAATCAAACTTGTGACCTCTTTTTTTTCTTTTCTTTTTCCCCACCAAAATATCATCATACACGAAGGCTTCCATCCTTTATGTTAACAAGATAACTTTTAATATATTTATAATAATCAGTTTTTCAGTTCATGTTCTATCATTAAAGCCTTAGACCCAGAGGAGCCTAGAGCATTAGCAGAGCTGAGTCTGCACTGCATTAGAGTCAGTAACCTTTCATTTCCAGTATTTGCTTTTCTGGGCCCAAGGAATCAGGAGAAACCTGATTTAAATACAGAAAGAGGAAGAGTAAGACCTGTGAGGGAGGTAGATCTATGTATGTAAGCTGTTGTGAAACAGCGGGCGTTGGCAATGGACAAAGGCAAAACAATATCATCTTGACCAGGATACAGAAAATTCAGAGAAGTCTGGGTTCTTCCCAGACTCCAGGAGAGACTGGAATTAGCAGCTGATGATCAAGGGTAATGCCCGGCAGCTACCAGGTAAATGGAAACTGATATCAAATGAGGAGTTAGCAGAGGGAAGGCTAAGTTTAGAAGGTGTTTGGGAGTGAAATTGATAATCTGAACAGTAAAGACAGGGATGGGAGTGAAGATAAGGTGGAAAAAGCCAGGCTGCAAGAAACATATTAGAAAGTATCAAACCTGAGATGAAGCATTGAATAATTCCCAAACATTTCTTTTTCTGAGGCTTCAGAATTAGCCTAAGAGTCTCATAATTTTCTGCTGTGTGAATGGGTTTTAGGGTTAGGTTTTCTTTCTCTTTCCCCTGGATATACTCTGCTAAAAGCCTTACTCCCCTATTTCACCTCCAGAGACTGAAACAACAAACCCTGCAATAGTCCACTGACTGCAAGAGAAAAGACTTCGTGTGGTAGATTAATAGACTCAAGCACTCTCAAATAACCTCTTGGTGTGTGCGTGTGCGCACAATATCTCATAAGAAGATATCCACATAAGATGACTTTTTAGATTTGCTTTTGTGTAAAACCATATAAAATATGATACTGCTGAAAGACTGCTTCTGATATTACAAAAGAAGAGATAAACAGTGTAAACAGGTGTGGCGCAGCCATTATGATACACAGATTAACTTTGTTGCTAGTTCACAGTCATTCTGCAGTTTCAAAGTTGCCCCAGGAAACTGCCAAGTGCTTCCAAGCTTTGCCAGCATTCGGCAAAGATCAGAAAAACTTGGCAACGTCAAGACCCCAGAGGCAATTTTAATGAAGCAAAACTATTATCAGTGCACACTGACTTGTCAACATTCATGGTGAATGGGGTATAGACAGCAGAATTCAGCTGAAATAGCTCTGAGTTTTTCTTAATCCAAAGGTCAGAATTGTCGGAATTAAGATGAAATATGAAACTATTATTTGCCCCTTTTTTCATGATTGGACTTTTGATTGCAGAGAACTCCTGCTTCATTTGATGTAAGAAATGAAACACTGTTCACAATAGTTTCATATTGCAAAGGATATTAGCAAAATGTCTGTAGGATTCGCTGCATTTTAAGAGAGATTCATACATAGCAAAGCAAAAAAGAGGGGGAACTTTTAATCTTGAACAATTTATTAATGATTAAAGATTTTTAATGAAATTATAATGAAAGTTAACTTATATATTTTCATGTATTTTTATGAAATAAAAATGCAAAATTCATTGATCCAGTAATGAAGAGAGATGTAGATAAAGTCAAAATTTTAAGTTTGGACATTTTCAAATGGCAATGGACACAACATTCAGCTTGCTTTAATTAGTTTTCCTTGCTTAATTTCATTTTCAGTGAATGCAAAAATATGTTTTTGTAATGCTACCCCAAAATTTTGGAGTTTGATGGCTGCCTGCCTGTATATCTTCAGGTCCATCCTGAATGATTATATTCCCTTCATACAATCCAAATACATTAGAGGAAAAGCAACACTGAATTGTATGACATGTTTTCTTCTAGGTACCCTGACTGATCTAGGAGGACAGAGCCCCAGATATAATACTTAAAAAGTAATGAGCTGATAGGGAAAATCAGCTACATTTTTTCTTGAAGACAAGTGACAGATAACATTTCAAAATAATCTAATTTGGCTTAAGGAGACAGAAAGTAGTTTCTTTCAACTGCCTTTTTTATCAGTAAGTGATGCTGATAAAAAAATTCCTACCCAGCTTATATGTGTTCTAGGTAAAATAGGAAATATAATGTTGCACAAGCAATGAAAGCAGTGTAGTGAAGCAGCATCTCAGGAAATCCTGCACCTGCCTTTACCTCAGTAACACTGGTGCTCTGTGAGATCCTGAAGGAAGCTTGTGAATGTCTGTATTCCTTATCAAAGGCATCTCAGTTATGTTCTTTGTTGTACAGGTCCTGACTTGTGATACTAAAGCATGATTTGCAGAAATGTTGAGCAAATGGAATCAGTTGATTGTAGGGAGATATTCCTTAAATCAATGCATCTAGATACCTTAATGACTGGAACTCAAGAAATTAAAAGTTGTTATTTCAAGTTAGAGCTTGAACAAGGGAGAAAACGCTCTTTGCAAGGAAGAAGAAAACCTAAAATGAGGTAAGTATTTTCCATTCTGTTAAAATAATGTCCTAGCAAAAAAATAAATAAATTTGTAAACAGGTTATGAACACTGTTTCATAAGTTATACTGAATAAGGAAATTAATTAAACTTTTGGGAATTTTTGAGCGCTTTTAAATATTCTTTTAATGTAGCTAAAACAAAAAAAAAAAAAAAGTGTTCTGTGCTTTGCTTTTGGTTGAAAATATTTCTTAGCAGCATGGGCCTCACAGCCCATAAAAACAAAGATCTCTATTGTTCAATGCTTGTAGATAATAAGGCATGGTCTTTGGTGATATGGAAATATCCTTTCTCCTCACTATTTCATATGCTAGTGGTTAGGCAGTGAAGTACCACAAACCTTTGCCTATCTACAGCTTTTTTTTTTGAGATAAATTCCCTCTGCACCTGCCCTGGAGAACAGTACACCCCTCACCAAGTAATTTATATCTCTTTTGTCTTCCCCTGAATGGGAGGTTGTATTGCATATGCTGTACAGACACGTGGCAGCAACAGAAGGACAGAAGTTAAGCTGTTCTGTTAGAATAAAACCATGCCATGTCAAAGATTTCCTTGCATGAATAGCAGTTACGAAAGTTTGTTTATAAGGCTGCTGACACCAATTAATCTCTTGAGAGCTGAAAGAATGGATATAACAAAATCATAAAACAGCCCAGAGTGGAAGACCTTGAAAGATCATGTTGTCCAACCTTTCATGGGAAATGGAGCCTAGACAAGATTATCTAGCACCTTGTTCAATTGCAACTTGAAAATCTCCAGTGATGGGCACTCTGCCATGTCCATGAGGAGGTTGTTCCAGTGAATGATTATTCTCACAGTAAAACATTTATTTCTTACATTGAGATGAAATCTCTCTTGTATGAAAGCTCTCTTCTATCTATTGCCCCTTGTCTTCATGTGGGTCTTTGTGAAGAGAGAACCTCTGTCCTCTTCCTAGCTAACCTTTATCTGCTGAAAGTCCATATATGTTGATTGCATTCCAATGGGAAAAGGGAAAAAACAGTTGGACTGAGAAAGAAAGGAGATGACATGTCTTCTAAAAGAAAAGATATCCATAAGAATAATGAGGCCATCTGGAAGGGCTAAGTATCGGGATCCACGGTCTTTGTGGGAATCTGTGACTTTTCCATAGGGTCACATGCTATGTTTAATGGACTGATAGCACTTTAACAGTGTGTGAAACTAATACATATATATTTTTATCAAGAAAGTGACAAATGTGTAATAGAAATTACACAAGAAATGTCAATAAAGAAAAATGAAACATAGCTTTCATTCCACATGGTGAGGAGATCATGCAATTTCCAGTTTGAAGAATTTCTGTGATTCTATTGCATCCAAGGAAAATTCATTCAGAATGCTAAAGAACCTACAAGTGAAATAAGTGTACCAGATAAAAAATAAAATGCAGAACTGATGATTGTCACCTATGACAAAACAACAATAAGAGTCCTTATATTCCCTTTCTAAGTGAAGAATGACTTTAGGAGAAGAGATATACGGTGTATACGGGAAAAAAAAATCAACCATATGTTCCTCAGCCCTCCTACATCACTTGTAATTTGTATAAAATATGAGCAGAGTCAGATATAGCAAATGGATAAGGTGACTGCAACATGATGTTCCCACCTGCAAGTGGGAACCATTAATAAACTGAACTCTCAGACTCAAAGGTGTGCCATAGTGGGTCAGTATACAAGATATCTGTTGTATAACAGTCTGCATGGGAAAGCAGGCAGCAGACAATGGCATAAAATTTTGGACTTGTGTGTGAAAAGACACCAGATTTGTCTCAGTCATGGTATCGGGTACTGCATAGTCATATCATTTAATGTACCGGCTCTTTACTGCTTTCCCTATAAAATGGGATAGTATTTGTAGATTTTTAGATGTTTAGAATAAAAATCAGTCTTGGTCTTGTCAACTGTTACAGACAAAGTCAAAAAAGTGGACAAAAGGAGTCCCTCCACATGGATAGATGCGATGCACAGAGAACAAAATTTGAAACTTCACATATTGCTTTGCCTTACGTGAAGTCTAGTATACGACTACCACTTATCTTTCTTGCTTATTCAGAATCAGAAAAAGCATATGGGATGCACCTGCGAGTGCTGAGGGAGCTGGCAGAAGTCATTGCTGAGCTGCTCTCCACCATCTTCGAAAGGTCCTGGAGAACAGGCAAGGTGCCTGAGGACTGGAGTAAAGCCAATGTCATTCCTTCACAAAAAGATCAAGAAGGAAGACACAGGAAACTACAGGCTGGTCAGCCTCACCTCCATCCCTGGAAAGATGATGGAATGACTCATTCTGGGCATCATCTCAAAGCATGTGAAGGAAAAGAAAGCTATCAGAAGTAGTCAACATGGATTCACCAAGGGGAAGTCAGATCTGACTAACCTGATAGCCTTCTATGATGGTATGACTGGTTGGATAGATAAGGGCACGGCAGTGGATGTTGTCTACCTTGACTTCAGCAAGGCTTTTGACACAATCTCCCACAGCATCCTCATAAATAAGCTTAGGAAGTGTGGATTAGAGGAATGGACAGTGAGGTGGATTGAAAACTGGCTGAAAGACAGAGCTCAGAGAGTTGTTATTAGGGGCACAGAATCTAGTTGAAGGTCTGTAACAAGCAGAGTCCCCCAGGGGTCAGTACTGGATCCAGTCCTCTTCAATGTATTCAGCAATGACCTCGATGAGGGGGTGGAGTGTACCCTTAGCATGTTTGTTGGCAATACAAAACTGGGAGGGTTCATTGACACAATGGAGGGCTGTGCTGCCATAGAGCAAGACCTGGACAGGCTGGAGACGTGGGCAGTGACGAACCTGATGTACTGCACCTGGGGCGAAATAAGCATCAGTACAGGTTGGGGGCTGACTTGCTGGAGAGCACCTCTGAGGGGAAAGACCTAGGAGTCCTGGTGGACAACAGGATGACAATGAGCCAGCAATGTGCTCTTGTGGCCAAGAAGGCCAATGGCATCCTGAGGTACATCAAGAAGAGTGTGATCAGGAGGACAAGAGAGGTTATTCTGCCCCTCTACTCTACTCTGGTGAAGCCCCATTTGGAATTCTGTGTCCAGTTCTGGGCTCCCCAGTTCAAGAAGGACAGGCTGCTGGAGAGGGTACAGTGGAGGGCTACGAAGATGTTTAGAGGCCTGGTGCCTCTCTCTGACGAGGAGAGGCTGAGGGACGTGGGTCTTTTTAGTCTGGAGAAGGCTGAGGAGAGATCTGATCAATGCCTATAAATAATTAAAGGGCGGATATCAAGAAGGTAGGGCCAGTCTTTTTTCAGTGGTGCCAAGGGATAGGACAAGAGGAAATGGGCACAAACTTGAGTATAAGAAGTTTCACCTAAGCATGAGGAGGAACTTCTTTACTTTGAGGGTGACAGAGCACTGGAACAGGCTGCCCAGGGAGGTGGTGGAGTCTCCTTCTCCGGGGACATTCAAAACCCACCTGGACAAGTTCCTGTGCAACCTGCTCTAGACGAGCCTGCTCTGGCAGGGGGGTTGGACTAGATAATCTCCAGAGGTCCCTTACAACCCCATGTGATTGATTATGTGATTCTGTGATTCAATTAGGAAAGCCATTTCTGTCATGGAACAGTTTCTGTTACATTGTTCTCCAAAGCACGCTGACTGACAGAGGCTAATATTCTGAAAAATAATAATAAAAAGTATTTCTGAAACAGATACCTGTATGTGGGAGTAGGATTTCCATGCGCTTGACAATTCAGAGATACTTTCTTCTCCTCAGAATCAGTTGGAAAAATCACATCATCCGGCTCTTGTACAAACACTGGCCCATAATCAACACTTTCTGTGGAAATAGAAGTGTTATATTTTAGAAAATCTGAGTAAATCTAAGTGCATTATAGCTTTTATAAAGTGAGATTAAAGTATGCAAAATCATTTTTGTTTTCCAGAGGTTCATATCACATGACTTCAGATATTATATTAAAAACAATATTTAAAAGAAAACAAAAAAAGATGGGGAATAAATATTACTAAATTAACAATAAAATATATAGTATGATACAAGTGCTCATCATGCCTTAACATGGTTTTCTTATTAGACGTATTTTGACCTGCAGTCTAATAAGCAACTCAAGAGAATTAAGACAGCAATAGGAGTTAACTCTTCTTATAGAGAGCAAGGTAAACAAAAATTTTCCTGGTGCTTCTAGCAGCTTATCTCACAAAGAACTAAGACACAGTTATCCCCCTTATGTCAAGGATTTGCTAAGAAAAATAACTCATAAAATTAATGGCAGCAACTGCTGGCTGCTATTAAATAATATATAACAAAATCTGACATTTCGTTTTCCTCCACTGTCTTCTCTAATTTTGGCATGTATCTGTAACATCATATGAATTTAAATTTCTGAACAAGAACAGCTGGATAGAGCCACAGAGTACATCTATGATTCCAATTCATTCATATTGTGAAGAGGAACTTGTAACCTTCAGAAAAGTAAAAGGCTCCTGAACATGTAGGTCTGAATAACTAAAATGCCCACTGTGCATCTGAAGACTGTGGAATTTTAATCAACTTAGACTTGCTCCAAACTCATGAATGATTTAGTCCCATAAAGCTCTTAAGATTTAGAGCACTAGCCTAATAATTTGGCTGAGGGCAAATACTTACATTGCCCTACTACTTGCAATGAAACATGTGGGAGCTGGGTTTTCTCTGTTGGTTTTAGGGTTTCATATGTTCATGTCATAAAAGTTCTCCAATTGGTAATGAGGACAACGTGAAACCTTAAGCAGTTTATAACCTCCTGATATATTTGTCCTATCAGTGCTAACTTGAAGTAACAAAGGTGCACCTGAAGACTTTGGGTTTTGGTCACTGACTTATAAAAATTATTTACTGCATTGTTCTACCAAGTCCCCACAACTTCAGCCATGTTATGGGTTCGCAATTTTGGGACCTGTGAACTTTTTCATACTGCTAACAGTTTCAGAAAGTTTGAGTGGGCAAGAAAAGTTGCATGGGACTACAAGTCTTGGTACAGAGAAGAAAGTCTTGGAGTCTGAAAAAGGATAAGAAACACGGGAGACATAAGTCATAGTATGCTCAGTCTGACATAAAAATTTCCATGTCTGTAAATTCTGTGACATTTTGGGTTTCTCAATTCTATTATTATAATACAATGAAAAGACCACATGAAAACCTTTTCAGCTATTCAACCTTCCTTTTTTAGTGACTGTAGACTTATTACACACTTAGTTTTTTGTCTTTTTACACTGATATTGAAATGCAGATTTTGAAAATACCTTCATTTTCTGGTATGTATGGTTCTACTGAAATAGATTCAAAAGTCATCCTGTCGGTTTGTAAAGACAACAAATAAAAGCAGTATCAACTAGTAGTTTCTGGTTTGCATAATTTTCAAGTATTTTATTAGCCCTTTTTGTAGGACTATATAATGAAGCATGAATAGCTGTTCTTCATATTTACATTACTTCTGAGTTTAGGTACATTAATTCAGTTGTATGCATTGGCAGAAATATATTTTCTGGGAAAGATATTTGCATTATCAAGTGTGGTGAGACACTGGAACAGGTTGCACAGAGAAGTCATGGATGCCCCATCCCTGGAAGTGTTCAAGACCAGGCTGGAGGATGGGGCTTTGAGCAACCTGCTCTAGTGTCCCTGCCCACAGCAGGGAGGTTCCAACCCCAACAGGGGTTGGAACTAAATGATCTTTAAGGTCCCTTCCAACTCAAACCATTCTATGATTCTATGATTCTCTAATTATTTAAAAAACTCCAACCACAGTTAAGTGTTTTCTAGTATGTACTTATATTATTGAAGTTAAAATAACTCCAGTACTAAGTTTAGAACACTACAGTTGAGGCTGCTATGGGGGCAAAACTTATTTTAAGAGAGGAAAATATAAGTATAAAAACTTTGTATGGGTTTTTTCTTATAATTTGGTATCTGCTTCTTACACTGCACAGGAGAAAATAGTAATGAATGTAGGTGTAAATAGTCAGAGCTCTCATCAAGCTAGAGTCTAGCAAAACCAAGAATTAATCAATGAATGCAAAACTAAATCAAGGGCAGGGAGCATACTCATGAAGATTAATCACTTATCTTCTCCCTAAGAGTGAATTTGTAGATAAAATGTCACAGTCTAGAACTGCTGGAAAAAAAAGAAAAACATGCAACGCTAGGTAGGTGCTGGTGTCACTAGCAGTACAGCTGTTCTTTCTAGCTGTACTATTTTCAAATACACTTTCCTTTTGGAAAAATAACCTGGACTCTTTATGAGGAGGTTGGCAGTCTTAATGATAGTAGCCAAATCGGTACTTGTGCTATGTGGAATAAGAAGAGGTTTCACTTCTGCTTGCAGTGAAGAGGAAGGTAACAGAGAAATTTCAGTGCACTCAAGGCATGTTCCTAAAAGATGAAAAGATGTAAGTTGGCTGCTTATCTGCATTTCAGATGGAGTGTGGAGTACCAGCAGAGAGTATTCGTAGACTCAGAAGCAACATAATAATGAATGAGAATGTTCATCAGTTTGTAGCTAAAGTGACTAAATGAATTCTTAGTTAGATCATCTTGTCTGCAACAGCATAATTGAAGAAAGAGGTCTGTTCTGAAGACATCAAAGCACTTGCTGAAAAGACAAGACTACATGTTTATAAATTATTAGGCTTAATAAAGGGGTGATTAAATAAAACTCAATGGGGTGTCATATGTGATATGTAAGAAATCATAATAGACCACCTAATGATACTATCTTCATTTAAACTCTAGTGACAGACTTGAAACTGAAAACCTTAGTGCTCTATGCCTCCTTTATTTCAAAAGCAATGAAGGAAACATACTACAGATGCAAATATTTCATTTAAATGTTTTAAAAATATTTTAAAACTTTTTTTTTGCAAATTAAAACACAGGCTGACATACTTAAAGAGAAAAAAATTAAATTTCTTATACATAATACTAATAAAAGCTCAAGTTAAGTGAAACTTTGTGAAGACTTCAGTAGCTGTATCAATGATAAGCTAGAACTTAACATCCCATTAGAGGTAATGGGATGTTAAAATTCCAAAATTGACCTGGAACATCACTGGAGGCTTACTTTTCTATGTAGGGAGTTTAAAGCTACATTGAAACTATGGGATTGGAGAACATTTCCCAGAAGTAAATGCACACTCTGTTAATGTCGCTGTTTCATGTGGGGTGAGACCCGGGGATGAAGACTTTCTTTCCCTCACCCTAATGGAGGTAAAGCCAGGTTGCGGGGCATGTGGAGAGTCATAGCGCGAGGCTGCAGAACTGCAAGACTAGTCAGTCATGGAGCCAGGGCTAAAGGAGGGAATTGGACTGAATGGTTACTCCACAGCCTGAAATCTTGGAAACTGAGGAATGTGAATAGGCACACAAAATTTATATAATTATTCAATCTTCCTAGAAAAAAAAAAATAAAAATTTAAAAGGTGTATTTACATGGCACTTATAATACAGGATAAAAGTCTGCACTCTCAGGAAAATGTTAAATAAAATTCTGTCTGCCTTTTACCATCTTACCAACTTATCAGCTGTTATTTTAAGTAACAACTACTTATTAGCAGTTCTTAAAATTTTCATATCAAAGAACACATTTAAAGCACCATAATCTTAATTTATGATTTAAAATATTCAGTTCCATAGTAAATGAATTGTTGATATTCAAGATTCAGGTAAATTACTTCAAATTTCTCCTGGAAATTCTGTAATGACCATACTGTTTTGCAATTTTCAACTTGTCAAAACTGTTTAATTTTGATTCTTGAATAACACTGTGTCTTCTTCACCCTTTGTACTGCCCATATTGTTTCTGAGGCAGAGATTTTGCCAGAGAGAATAATATGCAGTCTAAAATCTGAAGTGCTTGGAGAAAATACGTATCTAATGATCAATATGGGATCTACTCAGCCTTCTCAGGAATAGGTGAATCTCTTCTATCACTGGTTTTAGGGATTTGAAATTTTAAGTAGGTAGCAATGAGGTTCACCAGCTGAAAAGTAGATATGGGTTAAGAGTTCATTTTCCAATAACTTTGGTGTTATTGCCAATGTTGGTGCATTACTTGATTTGGGAATTCCAAGATATTAATGTATCTACATTAATAACAGCAGCAAATGCTTAGGAGAGCTTGACATCATTCTGCTTGAAGATTACCAGTCTGAAGTGGGTAAATATGTAATTTTACCTGATTAAAACTGTGAATTTCTTATTTTCTCTTTCAGGAGTATTTCATCACTTATTAAACACCATCAAAAACCTATATACAAATTCTTCAGTGTACATCATAGCGGAACATTGATTAATATTTACAAAGCATCTTCATGTGCCCTTTTACAAACTAGACTGTAGGTCTGCTCAATTGCGCTCAAGAAAGACATCAGGATTAATAAACTCTGGGGCTTAGTTCCAGGTCTAATCAACTGCATCAGTCTGCTCTTTCTGATGAGAGTCTTCCTTGAAAAATTAATCTCTGGTTCTTACCACGTTTTGATCATGAACACTTGTAGCAGTATGTTCTTTGATACTTTATGCTAATCTCAGGAGTAACCAAGATTAGAGTTAGATTTTTAGATGACAGTAGCCATGGATGATTGCCAAGGAAAAAGAGAAAAAAGTGCCTGATAATAAAATCCACTTGACCAACTTTATACATGTGAACTATTCTAAGCAAACATGCTTTATATGTGTTCAAATTTTTACAGGATTAGAAACACTAACCATTTGAGAACCATATAGCAAAAGAGTTCATAGACAAAAATGACCACCACTCCTCTTGCCCTTACCTGCCCCCCATATCTACAGTACATACACTCTAAACATCATTACTGTAGGACAGTACACACTGGGGCAGGTTAACCTTGGGCAGCTGCCACACACCCACCAGCCAGTCACTCACTCCACCACGGGAGAAAAGAGGATGAAAAAACTCCTGGGTCAAGAGAAAGAGTTCCCTTACAAGTTACTGGCATGGGCAAAACAGGCTCAGCTTGGGAAAAATTATTTCCAGTTAAAATCAACTTCAGTAGTGAGAAACAAAGACAAAAATTAAAGCAACACCTTTATTGCCTTTTTCCAGGCTCAACTTCCCTCCTCCACCCCCATTTCCTCCCAACCACAGAGCTGCCATGTATGACACAGGATCTATGGGAGGTCTCTGAAGTGGGCTCCTGGGATCAGGCCAGACACTCCAGGGTGTCTTAAGTGCCCTAGAGACTCAGATTCAAGCAGTGAACAAGTGTTCAGTTCCAAATTGATAAATACCTAGTGCCACTGGGGAGGTGGTGGAGTGTTGGAGAACCCCAGGCAGAGCAGACTACCACAGTGCAATGTTCACACTAGCCAAAGTTATACAATTTGGCCATTGCACTGTGTTTGAACAAGGCTGAAGAGTGACAGGCCTTTTCCCCTGAACAGCCAAGATCTCGGCCTTCCATCAGCTCTGGAGTACTTGCTGACATGGTGGCCGTGTCACAGCAGGCCGAATGCTGGAGGTGGCCATGACACAGGGGTTGGTGACAAGGTCTCCAGGAGGGGCATAGGGATGTCTGCACAGTGCCAGCCCAGAGTAGAGGCAAGGAGGCTGGTGAATGAGAGGCAAGAAGATGGCAGGGGGGGGCGGGCAGGGCTGCCAGGCCTGGGCAGAGAGGCAGGGGTTGCTCATGGCCTCACCGATGGAGGCTGCTTCCCCTTGTTCTGCAGAGTTGAAGGCTCAAACAAGGGCAGGACCAGACCATGGCACACTCCCATCCTCAGTCACACAGGCAGAGATTCACCACCTTGTGCAAGGACACTGAAATGAAGTTAAGGCACCAAGAGTCTGGCAGAGCCCTGGGCAGGGGTTTCCCATGGTGAGCCAGGGTGGCTGCTCCCTTGTTTTCTGATCCTGCCTTTTGCTGCCCCAGGGGCTGACAGAGACAGGACCAGAGCATACCGACTCCTGACCCTTTGCTCTGCAGCCACTCTGCCAGATATTTCTGCAGCTTTCAATAAAGCCATTGACCTGGGGACAAGGAAGGACAGACAGCCCTTGTCTTCACCATGACATGGGCCCACAGGCTGCTGGAGGCTCCCCACAGCCATGGAGAAGGGGAGCTCTGCACTACCCAACCTCTCTCTCTGAAGGTGACCTTGAAATAAAATTTTCTCATTCATGAACCATTGGATGTTTTTTCTGCTTTGCATGATCTTTTGGTGAAACCTCGTAGGACTTTTCCTTATTGTATTTATTTCCTTATTATGTTTAATTTATATATCTCTGTATATATGCGTATGTATTTTTTTACATATCATAGAATCATTTAGGTTGGAGAAAACCCTTGTGGTCATTGAATCCAACCATCAACCCTACTCTACAAAGTTCTCCTCTATACCGTATCCCCCAACACCACATCTAAACGACTCTTAAACACCTCCAGGGATGGTGACTCAACCACCTCCCTGGGCAGCCTA
>JAOQGH010000001.1:192997141-193054238 GCA_025769975.1 Gallinago jamesoni
AATGACTTAGTGAGAGAAGTAGTAGTCCTGTAATCACAGCCATTGTTGAACTGCGAGGTATTAATCACTATTCTTTTTCCGGTTACTTCTTTAGGCTTCTATGTTCAAATATCCTCTAAATTTTTCCTCCCTCCTGTTCCTTCCTCCTTTTCTTTCTGTTTTTCTTTCCGTTTTTCTTTCCACCTTTCTTTGAATGTAATTCAGATAAATATTATCACTAAAGAAATGGTATCAGAAACGTGGCTGTTTAAAATGTAACCAAATATGAGAAAATGCATCTTGATACTATGAATTATTGCACCTAAAGGCAAATGAAACCATATTATGGTGTCTATCCATGCATACATGTGTGTATGCATGACAGAGTTAACTATACAGAGTAGGTAATTCATAAAAATGTAGTTTGATAAGATTTACTATTCATGTTTAATTTACCTTACTATCATTCATGATTAAATCAGAAAAATTCCAACGAGAAAAAAAAATATAAAAGAGGGACTGACATTTTACTGATTTACTTTTCAAATATACAGACATTAGTTGAGTAGATGAAATTGTGCTGTAATGGAATTTCAAACCACTAGTTTGCTATTTTCATGTAGCAAAACCTGTATAAAAGTATTCTGCATTGGAATCTTCAAAAAAGAATGTTTTAACTGGTGACTTTAAAGCTAATCTGAAGAATGTAAAGGGAGAGGCCCATTTCTGCTTTGAGAAGTTTAATAACATTCAAAATTATGCCTGAGAAATACTGAAGTAAGCTGATAAAAATATCATGCTTTTGAAGAATATTTCAAAAATTCAGAGTGAAACTTAGACTTACCATCGTGTTTGAAGGCCTCTGAAAAATGGTAGAGGTTTGTTGGGTTGTGGTAATTTGAAGCTCCTCTCCAGCCTGGTGAAGATACACTTTCTAATGAATGACTGCTTAATCGTGGTCTGCTCTTTGAATTAAATGAGGTTAAAGATGAACTGCCCGATTTGATTCTGAGGATAGCAGCATATGAAGTGGGGAGACCAGGAACAGCTTCTGTATATTCTGAAATAAACCAAGAAGTGAACACTAAATAAAGATAAAATCTATCACTTTTCAAAAGAATGATTAGTTATACTTTAGAAGAGTAGAAAACTTTTATCTATTAAAGAAGCATCAGAGACACCCAGACTCCACAAGGGACTCAGCTTCTAGACAGAACTGGGAAGCAGCATAGAGCTCTAAGTCAGAAAATTCCCCTGCAGTTTCAACGTAATAGAAAATTCATGTTGTTATTAAATTTCTTACTTATGGTAATACGAATTTTCAATGTTGGAGAGCTTTTGGAAAAATATTTTAAGCATAAATATAGTCTCATCTATTTTATGTTTCAAGTGGTTTAAAATTAGAGAAATATTTATTTTACTTTTTGAAGTTTGTGACAGAGAACATTTAGATTTTGTCAGGTTCAGGGAAATGTCTTTTCAGTACAGTATTTACTGGTTCTGATCAGATGTTAAAAATACACCTCTTCTATCTTTTAGAAAAAGCTGGAATTTGACAAAAGCAGATGACCAGTATTTTAAAATTAACATAAATATACATTATTTGAGAATGCCGTATCTCATTTAAAATCTGGATGTAAATACAAGATTTTTTTGCAATCAGATGGCAAAGGCACAAATAAGGAGAACTTTGCATTAGCTTGTTTTTCATCCCGCTCTCATAAACCATCTACTTTATATTGTGCATCATAACGTTTTGTATGTCATATACATAATAGCATCTTTCCTGGCTCACAAAGACAGTGGAAATAAAAAATCATCATAATAAATTAAAATGTAGTCTTAAAATGTATCTTACGGGACTTCTTGAAACATTATCGCTGGAATATAAATGTGATTTCACAAAAAATATCTTCAATTGTCCTTCAATACTTTCTTTTAACAATTTGAATATTCATGTATTTTAGTTCTTTTATAGTAAAATGTTGACATAGGGAGGAAACAAAATCTTTCCATTTCCAGGAAAATATTTTTAATTTTTTTTTTAAATTTTGTATTAAAATATATCCCCATAAAATAACTTATTTTCATTTTGACTTCTCTGAGGTCAGAATCTCAAGGTCATTGAGGTTTCTTGAAGAAATTTTTGTGGTTTTGACTTATTTTGGTCTCACCAAATGTTAATTTATTTTATGAACAAATATATTTGTGGCCAAATGACTTCAGACAAATGAGCTGCAGTAGAAAAGTCCATGTTTAAACTTATCACAGTAAATCTTTAATGCAGAGTTGACATCTTCCTTGTGAACAGAGAAGGAAGATGTTCCCTGGGGAGTACAGACATAAAGGAAAGGGACAAAACTCTCTCTAACACAGTCTCTAACACAATCAGTGGATGGAAATGCTCGGTGGTGAACATAGCAGTTCTGGTGGCAGGATAGCTAATTAGTGCTACCGTAAGTGGGCATTGGACACTGTGGAGATCCTCAGATCCTTACAGCTCAGATCCTCTGATATCCCCAGGGGTGCTGATGCCCTCCCTGGAAACTCTGCAGGAAACCTGGAAATGGGCAAATTAGGATGCAGTCCTGTTTTTCTCACATGGAGGTGGGATGTGGCCAGCTCGTAGCTGGTGACAAGGACGCAAGGCAAAGGGCTCTCACCTTGAAAAGACACTACATCTCTCTTTTAAATACATACATGTCCTTCTACTTCTAACCCAAGGTGAACAAATGGTCTATGCGAGATGGACAAGGAAGCAGAAAGAAAATGCTAAATTAAAAAGTGTGGTGTCATAGAACTATTCCTGTGTATATTTTTATACATATGTAAACTATTATGTCCTTCTAACAGTGGTATGTCTTCTAGTTTACAGGATCCATTTCTACAGCTTTAAAAAAAAAAAAAAAAAAAGAAAATAAGTGGAAACAGCGGCAATTGTGGTTGGGAAGACATTCCTCTCGTGTGCACACAGTTGTAGATGATATACACACTGGAAGGAATTCTACATTACAAAAAAACCCCAACATAACCCTGCCTTTGGTCCAAACTTTACAACACAGCATAATAAATCTTAATAAGATTTCCAAAGGAAACATGATTACAATCACATCTATAATGAATGTACTGTTTCTTGGGTATTTTCTGCAGATACAGACACTTTTTTATTTTCAGCATGTTATTTTAGCTCTATGCTATTTGTCCTATGCCAAAGGACATGGATTTGGGAATACTTTATGTCAGTACTTTTTCAACAAATGATACGTACTTTGTGTGACTGAAATAATGTGTCATTAGGCTGTTAAATGTACTATATGCCATGTAGCCCATTTGTTGACAACAGAAGACAATTCCTTGTGTGATGTTCCTGAGTATATCAACTATTCCAGCTTGAGAAGATGCAGATAATTATTTTTTATGTCATTTCACTGGGAAAATTATGAAACAGTCTTCCTTCATGGGTAGAGAGGAAGGCTTCCTGTGCAAGTTAGAGTCTGAGCTGTATTCTGCTTCTTTTGCAAAGAAATGGAGATTAACAACTAGACATTAAATACTAGCACTAATAATCCTGATTCTGAGGTAGATCGTTTCATATAGCTTCTGTGTTCCTATTGCCCTGTATTGTCATCTTGGAAAGTGGGTGGAGCAAGCACACAACTGTCAGTTTTCACATAAATATATCATAGAATCATAGAATCATAGAATCATAGAATCATCTGGGCCAGAAGGGACCTCCAAAGGCCATCTAGTCCAACCCCCCTGCAGTCACAGGGACACCCCCAACTAGACCAGGTTGCCCAGGGCCTCGTCGAGCCTCACCTTGAATGTCTCCAGGGAAGGGGCCTCAACCACCTCCCTGGGCAACCTGTTCCAGTACGTATATATATATGTGTGTGTGTATATATATGTATATATATGTATATATATAAACATGTATATATACACACATATATATACATATATACATATATATAAATATATATGATTCTTCCTCTTACTTTCAGTAGTGATTTTTTCGGTTCAACGACACACTGAGAACATAATGCAGCCAGGCCCCTGCTCTAGGCTAAGTCTGCCACTTAGCTCTCCTCCTTGCTGCCACTCATTCTCTACCATCTCCACACGCTTCCATAAAGGTCTCTCATATGAGCTTTCTTACAGGCAAGAAATATCCTTCTACCTGATTTTGCCAGATCTATCACCCAGCAAACAAGTTGACTAATAAGCAGCCATCCTCCCAGCTGCCCAGGCACACAAGAGAAACAAAAGTAGTATGTCTGTATAAAGTTATAAACAAACACATCAAAAATTGTATCCTCCATTACACTTAATTCATTTACCACCGGGCTGAATTGCAGATTATACACACATGGTAGAGCAAAATAACTACTAAACCTTTCAAAATTGTACCGAGAAATACTTTTTCTTTTTGCTCTTTTTAATTGGAAAGTCAGGCCATCTTATGAGTTGAGGCACACCACAGTTTGTAGTAAGCTTGAACTATCAAGTACTCCTGACCTAATTAGCTGGGGACAGATTTTCTGTCATTAGGAGGAATGCCTGGATCAGCTTCCAGGCAGAGGAATGCATCTGGAGGGGAAGGAGGTTTGAGAAGGTGGAGGAGCCACCTGCAGGGCTAAGCAGTGAGCGGGACTGGGTAAAGGAGAAAGTACAATAGCGAGACTCGCTCCAGGCTACCTGAGTTTTGCCAACATATCACCTTGCTAAATGAAAGTAAATGGAAGCCATACTGAAATCATCAGTGGTATGTAGCCCCCCTTTCTGCAGAAGTTTGAATCAAAGTAAAGTTTTTGCTAAAGCAATATTTCTCATTTTTACGCTACAACTCTCCTGTTTCTTTGCATGCACAATGCAATAAGCTGCTGCAGTAAATAGGATTCAACAACCCTGAAATAGTTTTGACAACTTCTTTTTCCTGAAATAGTATGCGCAAGAGACTTGGTGAAATGAACTTGTTCTGTGCTGCCTCATCAAGTCAAGAAGACTTTAATTCTTTTCCCACTTGAAAAAAAAAAAAAATATTAAATTCTTGGTTTTCCAGTTGAATGGGAAACACTTGTTCCACAGTGATAAATCCAGGGTTTGAAAAAACAAAAGAATCAACATGATCTCAGAAGGCATGAATGTAAAGTACCATGGGAACAAAGAGAAGGAAAGGATATAAAAGTCAGTCTAGATGGTGAAAAGGTCCTGCAGTAATGGCACTATTACGCAAGCTGGTTTCTGACCTTTCATGTTATCATTGTTTGGTTTGGCTGGGATTATTGATCAATGTGAAATTTCACCCTGATTCTAGTTGCTTTGTCATGCTCATGGGGATGCTGTATCTGAGTAAAGCTTCTCCTGTAAGACATAACTGGAAATGGTTAATAAATTATACATAAGCAAATATTTTTAATTTTGTTTACTGAAAGCCTGTAGCCTGTGATCATTACTGACAACTAGAGCAGAAATCGTGCTTACCTGAAAACAAAACCCACTTCCTAATCTGAACATTCACCTCCAGAGATTTAGACTTCTACACTGCCTAGTTGCGATGGCTTAATTAGAATATATTTTTATTGGAGTACTATTTACAATAAAATTATTCCTTTAATTTCATTTAGATTAGACTTCTGAGACTTGGGAGAATAAATTTGTTTTCCATTATTTAAGTACATAGTTAAACTGCTGGAGAGTAGATGTTACTCTCTAATGTGTGTTTTAGCTTTACCAGTCTACTCTCAAAATCCCTGAGAAATTCCATCAAAGACCTATAGGTAGCTCTCAAAACTTTGCTGCACTTCAGCTTCACAATTAAATTATAATTTCCCTCATTATTCTTAGAAATAACTGAAGTATTTGAGATGAAACATCCAAAGGCTTTTCAGGTCAAAGCAGACTCAGATAAGGAGTATATAGGCCCAAATGATAAAGATATTAAGCAACTATAAACCAGATGCAATAAAATTAGCAGCTCGGATTAGCCTTCATAGTTCTTTGCACTGAAACTACCAGATTTATAGTCACCTTAACAACAGTATGACAGTTTTAAGATAGACCATATTTTTTTATTTCAAGCGCATATTTTCCTAAATGTGATTTCCAACAGCAAACTATGATTTGAATTAGTTTTGGTAACTTTTTAATGAGTCTGTGTCAAGTCATTAAATTATTCATGCATCTTTTATTATTTCCAGCATGTGCTGCTCTTCAGCCTTTCTTTGGTCAGATTCAACACAATGAGGAAAAAATGTGCCACAGGTAATAGAGAATCTGTCTTCTACTGGTTACTGAGGTTTTTTTCTTTTAGAACAAAACAAAAATATTAATGTCAAGATAGCTTGAAAGAAGTTTTCTCCTATAATTTGTAATAGCTGTGTCAGGTTAAATTCAACTTAATTTCATGTATACTGTGGGAGAACTAAGCTGACTCTGGGAGACAGGGGATCTTTTCCCGCAGGATGGTACATGCTTATATATGTTCCTTAGGCACAGTCCATGGGTACAAATATAAACCACAAATAATACCCTGTTATATCTTATCTGACAGATTTGTTTCAAAAGGCAAAACATATGTCAACACAGCTTCAACAATGGTGCTATGCAATTTGACTAAATTCCATTTTGTCTTCAAACAGAGAAAAATGACAAAACAAATTCACTGAATCTATCCCCAAAACTTCTTTGAAAACTGTCTTTGTAGTGTTTGAAATCCATGGAGAGTAAAGGATTCTGACTCTTGGGGTGATGTTTTGTTTCCCTTCATACCTTCTTTTTTTTTTTTTAAGTGACTCCTGGTCAGTTACTAACTCATTGACATTTCTCAACTATTTAATTAAAATGTAGACTATCTTATAATACTTGCAAATGTGACCTTCATTTGTATATTTTTGCGAGCTAGCATGTTTAATCAAATGTCACTAAGAATGCTAACCCACTTTTTTAATTGTAACTTTTAATTACATTGTTTCAGTGGAAGTGTTCAGTCTTCCAAGCTTATGAAAATATGTGCCTTCATTCTGTAAACTCAACTGTATTAATGTTGTTCCTCAATTTTTAAGCAGAAATGTTATTTTCTGTCTTGTTCTGTGCGTGCACCTTGGTTTCCTTCTAGACTGCTCAATGATATATGGCTTGGCTATAACCCGAGAGAGCCTTTCATGAGAAAAGGCTGAGAGAGCTGGGACTCTTTAGCCTGGAGAACAGAAGGCTGAGGGGAGACCTTATTAATGCTTATAAGTATCAAAAGGGTAGTTTGAGGGAGGATGGAGACGGACTCTTTTCAGAGGTTCCCAGTGACAGGACGAGGGGCAACGGGTACAAGCTGGATCATAGGAATTTCCATTCAAATATGAGGAAAAACTTTTTTCCAGTGATGGAGCCCTGGAACAGGCTGCCCAGGGAGGTCATGGAGTCCCCTTCTCTGGAGATCTTCAAGACCCTTTTGATGCAGTCCTGAGTGACATGCTTTAGGCGTTCCTGCTTTAGCAGGGGAGTTGAACTAGCTGATCTCTAGAGGTCCCTTGCAACTCTGACAATTCCATGATTCTGTGATATGCAAGAATAGTAGGAATTTGTGTTGATAAGGTGTACGTCAAGAGCATGTCCTTAAGAAAAGTAGGATCACTACTAAAACACAGCAAAATGTCAATAAATTATGTTTTTCTGATGAAGTGCCATTAACTGTAATAAAAAAAAAAAAAAAAAAGAAAAAAATACCCAGAACAAAATAAAGGAAAAATTGGAAGCCAACTGATTTTCTTGAGAAGAGGTTAGTGCATCTTATCCTGCTCTTCATACTTCCCACTGTATGTGATTTAGTTTATGTATCAGAGATTTAATTTTAAAGGTGCTAGTATATCCCAATTATTATTCAAAACAACTGGCAATGCAATAGTATATGCAGGCAATCATCGAAACCAAACCAAACAAAAAGATTGAAACTTTCACCAGAAACCTCATTTTAACCTCTGGAATCTGGATGTCTCTCTGTGAGCCAGTGAAGTAGTGAAGAGGAATAAGCATGTGATGTGTTGAACGTGCTCAGGAAATGGCTGCTTTTTGCCATTGACTTCAAAAGGAAAGTAAGGTGAATAGCTGAGATGTGAACATTTCAACTTGTTCAGTCTTAGTCCTCTTACCACACATCAGTCAGGCTTCATTTGTGTCTTTTCTGCTCAAAATGTCCAGTTGCTCTGCACAGAGATCAAGAGACTTGAATTGTTTTCCAAAGCAACAATGGGGGATGACTTAGAAGCTGGAAGTTGTCAAGGAAAATATGCCGGTGGTCTTCACCAACCTTTTTCACTACATACTTAATAATATGGGAAAAGGAGAAAATTCATTTAAGATGGTCCTTCTTTGGGGAAAAATACTCTTATTTTTGCAAGGACTTTGGCCAAAATAAGTAACCTTCAATGAAAAAAAATTTCTTTTGAACTTTTCAGTAGTACAGTGTTCAAGAAGATACACAATAATTTAATCTGAAAATCCAGAATAGCCTCTCACTTTGTAGAATTTGATTTTCTCTTAGAAATCTGGTCAGACAACGCAGAAAATTCGAGACCATAGAAGACTATGGAAAAATATGGGAAAAAAAAAATAATTAGGTATATATTTTGGTATCCTTTAAATTAACAGAAGGAGAGTGCTTTGAAGACTTAAAACACTGACTGAAAGTCAGTAAAGAGTACTTCCAGTGGCTATTAGAAAATGAGTCAGCATCTTTGGAATATTATACTGTTAGAGCTGATTTAAATGTCATGAATTTTTATGAGGAATTATTTTTGAATAATATAAAGATTCTTTTGTAGAGTTAGTCATTGTGTCCCTTCCTACTGAAAAAACAATCTGTTTTCCATCTTACTTCCACTTCATACTCATAACGTAGCAAATAGATGACTCAATATATTCTCAATTATTCCCACTTGACATCCAACATACAACATCCACCAGATCAAGCAAAATATTCTTTAAAATAGAACACTTTCAGCTACAGAATACTTACAACTGCAGTAACAAAAATAATAAAAGTATTAATATATTCCAATTATGGACGAATGTTCAACCAAAGTAAAGTAATTTTAAACTGAGGAAAGTGCTTTGAGATCATTTTCCTATTTTTTCTATTGAAACAGTTAATATTTTCTCTTTTTGAAACATACTAATATAATATACAGATTACAGCTAGTTAGGCTATGTCATAGACATAGCACAGGCTTCAAACACAGTAAGTGCTTTGCATCTTTTTCAAATTCACTTAAGTCACGTAATGGAAACAACTTTTCAGATGTAAAAAAATATAAACCTCTTCTTTGAAAACTCTTCTCATGAACATATTGAAGGAAAATTTAACTCCAAATATTATCAACAAAACTTTATAATTTAGCATATTCCATCTAGCTCAATATTTATTATTACTGTTTTGTGCACTCTTCAAGACCACAAATATGTCTGACACTTTATCAATGTGTGGAATTTTTCTGCTTGTTTATCTAATTAAAGGAATTTTAGGCCAGCTTTATCTGAAAAATAACACTTAGAGCAGACAGTGTAGGCAGCTGAGTGCTCTCATGTCACCCACAAAAGCGAATGCAGAAATTAGCTGCTTCTACTTATCTTGTGATCTTTGGCCTGAAGGAGTAGTGCTTAAGTAGCACTAGCTGTAATTTATAGGCACATATGAAGAAGTGCCTTAAGACTCCTAAGTGGTTTTGTTTGTCAATTTTTAGATCTTCATTGTTCTAAATCTTCAGGTACTTTTCATACAATATTTTTCAGCTCAAACGTGACATATATTCTCTAGCAGGAAAGTACAGAGGGTTACTAATGTGAGGTCCATAGATTAGCCTACACTGCATGCTTTTAATTGAAATCTTCACTTATTTTCCCCGTAGCTGATGATCATCAGAGTGAGCTGTCAATTCTGAATGTGAAGGGAGAACCACGTACCAAAGGTCAACTATTTCAGTACAAATCAATTAAAGTAATTAGATGGATAGAAATCCTTATTTATAGCCCTTCCTTCCTGCAACAATACACATATCGATGCTAGGTAGACAATAATGGGTCAATCCACAGCAAAGGAGAAATTTGTAATTGACATTTTTAATATAAGCTGCTTGATTAAATTATTAATACCATCATGAAAATTGAAGCAGTCAAAATCTTAATAATCAGTGTGTGAAGGGAGCTGCCTGCTGACTTTCTTGGCAATGGAGCTGTGTTTACATTTGTAAAACCACAGTAATTTAAGAGATCAAATAGCTACTTGGCCAGAAAATCATAATCTAGGATGTTGCTCACTTTTCAGAGAGGTTTTGAAACACATCCGGAACATTTCGAAAATACCAATTTGTCTGCTGCTGCTCAAACACAAGCTCTGGTACCGCCTTAAGACTCCCGGGTGTTGCCTTCAAAAGCTATATTTGTGCTTTTGCTTATGTCTTTCAAACAAAAAATTAGCTTCCCATAAACATCTATGTTGCTATTTTGCCATATTCCCCCAAAATTACACTTGAAATCTTGCTTTTTGGTGACGCCAGCTGGATAACTGGTGTGAGAGTTCTTATTGCTTCGTATTTTCTCATGTGCTCATCAGACTTCTTTGGTCCGTTTACACAGGAACCTGGCTGGCAAGGACTATCTCTCTTTGCTTGCACTTTTACCTGCCACTGGAAGAGGACTCCTGGCAACCACAGATCATAACCCAGCAGAAGCAGCTCTGACTCCAGACTGCTGTCCTATAGTGTCACTGGGGCAGTGACTGGGCTGAAATGGGGCTCTGGGCCATGGACAATGTGGGGGAAAGCCCTGGGAGGCTTAGAAGGGTCACTCAAGGCCCTGGCAGCAGCGTCCATCCCCACAAGGTGGTCCTCAAACCCTGCTGAGACCTGGGCTCTGCAGGGACCTGATGTGGAGTGGTTTCGGTGCTGTGGGACAGCACAAAGCTGTTTTAAAGGACACAGAGCCAGGGCAGGGACAGGGACTGGGACAGATATGGGACATGGCACGGGAGGCTTGGGGCTGTGGGGTGGTGGATTCAGGCTGCCCATGGGGAGTACTGGCAGGCTGGGGGGGATGACAGGGGAGCTGGGTCCAAGCATGTTGCAAAAAGAAGCGCAATTTAACCTATGATCTTTACCATTAAAATAAAGATTTACTAACATGATACTGAAAACAACAACAACAAAAAGTTATTAGAGTACATGCATATGAGAGAAAACTGTGTTCTTTTGAAAAGAAAGGAGTCTACTGCTTCAGGCTCACATCACCAGGCAGAGCTTTCATCAAATCATTAGCATATCTCATTACTCAAACTGCTTCCCTATCTTCCAACCTATGTGGACAGAAGAAACTGAAAATTAAGAGAAATTAGCCCCTCATTCAAGAAAAACTGTTGGAAATAATTTTAAATAATTATTTTTTATACATCGTGCCAAGTGTAGACAACCTTTTATCCTTGAGTGAGAGAATCTGTGGCATTTTTCATCAGTGTGGATGTACTATGAATAAAGTTGTAAGGGTTTCCTGAAGTAATGAAAGGTTCATGTATTAATAGGACTGAAAAACTAGAATTTGACAGGTTTATCTAATCTACAAATTACGATTAGTTTGAAGGTACAGTGTATGACTTATTTAAAGAATTTTGCAAAATTTCCTTTTATTATAAGGGAATGAACACAGTTTGGAAGCTGTGCAAGTAAATAGAGAACAAACTAACATTCAATGCAATCAGTACAAGAACAAGAAACTCTCACAGTCCTTAATTAAATTAATAAAATAATCCAGTAAAAAATTGTCAATTAAAGTTTAGTTTTTGGGAAGGATTGATTTTACTTTGAAATATAAATTTGTGAACCAGCTTCTGATTGTCACAGAAACATTTATGATTAACAGACAGTCTTTCATCCCTTTCAAAATACCTATCTCTTAGTTCAAAGGATTTATTAATTTTTAAGGCCTCTGCCCTTCAGTCCTTCCTTAGTTCTCTGTGGTTTAATTTGGTGTTTGCTAAGTATTTTACAGTGCACTTTCCATCTTTGCTTGCATCTTTGAGACCTTTGTGTAGCTTGGTCTTTCCTTAGGGAATTAATTATGGGATGCATGGTCAGTGTAAAAAGCTATTGGTAGCAATTAAGCAATCCTTGCACACACAGAGTGAAATTCATACTCATGCTCTGGACAAATCATAGAATCATAGAATGGTTAGAGTTGGAAGGGACCTTAAAGATCATCGAGTTCCAACCCCTCTACCATAGGCAGGGACACCTCCCACTAGAGCACATTGCTCAAAGCCCCATCCAGCCTGGCCTTGAACATTTCCAGGGATGAGGCATCCACGGCTTCCCTGGGCAACCTGTTCCAGTGCCTCACCACCTTCACTGTAAATAATTTCTTTGTAGTACCTAATCTAAATCTCCCCTCTTCCAATTTAAAACCATTGCCCCTTGTCCTGTCATTACACTTCCTCCTAACAAGTCCCTCTCCAGCTTTCCTATAGGCTCCCTTCAGATATTGAAAGGCCGTTAGAAGGTCTTCCCAGAGCCTTCTCCTCTCCGGGCTGAAAAACCCCAGCTCAATCAGCCTGTCCTCATAGGTCCTCACAGAGGCAGAGCACTTCTTAAGCATTTTTGAGTATCTAAAGTAGCACATAGGTCTACAGACTGTTAAGGGGAGTAAGATTTTATGTTACTTCTGAAGTGTTCTCAAAAACAATAAAGTAAATTTAAAAATACCCACAACTTGTTATGATGGACATTATTCTACTGTCCTCTCACAAGGAAACAACAGGTCCATGAAAATGTATGTGCCTAAGCTTGTTTCTTGTCTTTTTTGTCTGAGATGTACTAATAGAGGTGAGTACATAAATGTTTCAAAACATCCGAAATTATTCCAGTCTCTGCAGTGAAATAAATTAAAGTACACCGTGCAGGGGTTTGTATTCTCACAGGGTAAATCCATAACACAAACACATCTGCACACTGTTTTCCTAAATTGGAAATGACTTTGTTGGACTAAACCCTTAATACTTCACAATCTTTCAGGTGATTCTTAATTCTTCTCCTGTGTGTTCATAGTGGGTTTTTAACCACAGGATCTGGTGCCTGCTTTTGTGCATTTCCAACTATAAGCCTACTTCTGGTGGTGAGCCTGGCACCCTCAATGAAATATTTGCAAATTCAAAGGAAAGCCATCAAAAGGATGCATCCATTGAGACAGACTATCATCTCCTTGAAGGACACAGACTTGAGCTGTTCATACAGCCTTTTATAAAAGAAAAAAGAGAGGCTCTAAAGCTGATCTCCAACAAAGTGTGAATTATTTTAAAATAATGATAGCACTGAGATAATTCCCTAACACATCTGTTTTGTTACTCAGACAAAGCAAGTAGTGTAGTTCAATAAGGAGCTAGCTAGTGGCTTACTAAACTTTAGAAACAGGATTATTTTTACTTTCAATTTCGTCAATAAATTTTATAGATCAAAGTTTATGTCACTCAGAACATCACCAAACCAGACCTAAACATTACCTCCATCAATGCTTGCAGAAGCCGATCTGAAAAGACTGATTACATATAAAGATGAAAAAAAAGGACTTTTAAGTTATGACAAGATGAAATATTAAGCAATATTTATGGTTCCGTTTGCATGCAGAGAGACAACTTTCAAAGTTTGATTAATTGCTACAGGTAAGAAAGAGCAGAAAATTGGCGATAAACTCAAAATAATACTTCAAAATATATAATAAGATTTTTAAAGGAATATAGATGTCCAGGATTTAGTCCCTTTTTCAAAAAAATTCTTTAAGCACATAGAGTCTAATCTTAAAGTGCTCCTGTATAGAGTGGGTTTTGGACTTGGAGGATTTCTCCATCCCAGTTCCCTGGAGCCAGGCTGCTGCTGTCCTGTGACACCAGGTCCAGGTCCAGGTCCAGCACTCTACTGCTGAGTAGAAGAGAAGGATAACCTCCCTCATCCTGCTGGCAATGCTTTGTCTCACACAGCCCAGGACACCATTTGCCTTCTTTGGGGTAAGGGCCCGTTGTTGGCTCATATTCAACCCGGTGTTCAACCAGCAAGGCTGCTTTCAAGCTGGGCACCCCTCAGCATATAGGATACCTTAATGGTAGCTTAATTGAAAGACTACATTTCTCAGGTCTTCTGAGAATTCAGTAAGAATATGCAGATGGTTATTAAAACTCAGTCCTGGAGTAAACTCCTTTAGTGACCCATCATTCAGCAACTTGAGACCTTGGGTCTTTGACATTGTTTCCATTATCTCCTCTTCATTAAGGTTAGTATATCTATGTGTTTAATTTTATACTTTTCCTGCCTCTTGTCCCAGTGTTTTAGGGATAGACCAGATGGTGGCCTTACATTCCACATACCGTTATGGCTCATGCAAGTCCAGTGTATTTCCCTGAAAAACACCTGAGGGTAATAGCCTAATCAATAGTTTTTTGGCTTCTTTTTCAGATGGGTTTCTCTTCTTCAATTACTATAGTAGGGCCTAGGAAGTCTAGGCTTCCTATATGTAGCCTTTGGGAACATTATCTTTATTCTCAGGGAAAATCAGTAGCATGTATGTGCCTCATCTAGGTTTAGAATTTGGACTTAAAATTTAGATCAGCCTCAAGCCATTTATAATAATTTTTACATTTCCAATAACTTTCAGAAAACTGAAAGATTCATTTTATAGGTGTTATAAATTTCAATACATATAGGTGCGTTATGGATTTATGGTAATTTAACATTATTATTATTATGAAAAAATATATAATGGAAATGTAAAGAGCCTTAGCCTCTTTGAGCAAACTGGACAAGATATTGTATAAATTTCCAGTGACTGAGAATAAATAGCTAATAGATAAGAAGGCAAATAATAAGTCATTTACACAAAAAAAAAGTTGTTAGATTAAAATTACTTTACCCTTTATACATACATCTAAAAGATCTCAGCATTACAAGTAGGCCTCAGAATTTTATCATACAAGCTGTTTATAGGAGCGTGGATGTCTGAAGTCTCAAATAAAGACTCACAACATGATTTGACAATTAATATAATAATGCATCCCAACAAAATGCCCTGTAACATCATCTCATCCAACAGTGGGCAGTCACACACTTATTTGTAGACTAGTCAATGACTTACTGGAGCCCCAAGAATCATAGAATCATAGAATTGTCTAGGTTGGAAGGGACCTTAAAGATCATCTAGTCCAACCATCAACCTAACCCTTAACATAATCACTAAACCATATTCCTAAGGACTATGTCAACCCATCTTCTGAACACCTCCAGGGATGGTGCCTCAACCACTTCCCTGGGCAGCCTATTCCAATTCCCGATAAACCTCTCTGTGAAGAAATGTTTCCTAATATCCAATCTAAACCTCCCCTGGCACAACTAGAGGCCATTGCTCCTTATCCTGTCTCCTGGGCCTTGGGAGACGAGACCGACCCCCGCCTCTCTACATCCCCCCTTCAGGTAGTTATAAAGCATGATAAGGTCTCCCCTCAGCCTCCTCTTCCTCAGACTAAACAATCCCAGCTCCCTCAGCCTTTCCTCGTAAGACTTATGAAAATTATCCTGAGCACTTAGTCTAATCTTTTCAGAAAGTCATTGGGAAGAATTCCTATCAGGACTTAACAGGAAGAAATACAAGATATGATAATTATAAAATAGAACCAAAGCACATTTTCTTATTACCAGCAGCAACAATAAGTTTAAAGAGAAAATTATACTAGCAAGCGAAGTTGTTATAAATTTGCACACAGGATTCTAATAAAATGCATAAATGCATTAGAGCTATCTATGTGGGAAACAAAATTGGCACCGTAACAGATGTAATGGGATTACAGCTGGAACCAGCACTGAAACGCCACGACAGGCAAAATTAGTCCCCATATGTACATCAATAATGAGCAACGAAAATGTAACATACAGCAGAGAAAAATCAGCACAATTGATTTTAGAAGTCACCATAAAAGACTTTTCTAAGTCAGTCAGAAACACCTATTACATTTCAAAGTAGCATTAGTTTGCCAAGTGCTTAGGGAAGTACACATGGGCAACAATAAGAAAAGACTTATCATCTCTTGAGTTGTTTTGGCTTTATTGTTGATTTCCATTTCAAAAAAAAAAGTAGTTGCCATTTTATAGAAACAGAACACACAGAAATTTTTAAGTAAGGAAGATTTTTGAATCAGTCAAGACTGTCTAAAATGTAGATATCTTTCCAGGAGAATTTATAATAGTTCTTTTTGCTACAATGTAATTTAGTGCTGTCATAAAAGTAAATTTTTAAATATGAATAACACAGAACAGAAAGATTTATTCCAAGTCATCTAGTTGGTATATAGGACTTTACTGTAAACACAGTTAGTGTGACTGTTTGGAAGCCTGAGGTTATAGCTTTCATTTCAAAAAACTCTCTATAAAGAAAAGATATTGAATCATTAAGCCTTGTCATTTCAAGGGAATTTGCATTCCGTGGGTTTTATGTTCCCATCTATGGTTTTGCATTACTAAATGACAATGAATGTCAATCATTATAATAGAGAAAATATCTTTGTTTACCTGAAATTTCCCTTACTTTGAAATAATAAAGTCTATAGCACTGTTATTCTGTGAGGTTTCAGCCCGTGTGGCACAGAGTCAGACAAGACCTATCAGTTACCAGTAGGAAGGGCATATTTTAGGATGCACTTCCAGCCACATGTCTTCCAGAGCCAAAATGGAAAATTTAACTTTGCAATAACATACCAAAACCTTTTTATGTCAGTGACCACCTATATATGTCTCCACAGCAGGTCAGATTTGTAGGTCTCATTAGTCAAAAAAGTCAACATCATGTAACTATTTTATTTGCCTTCAGACTGGAGTCCACAGATCTGTGATGACAGAGCCTCTGCACACACTGGTCACAGAGGGCACCATTCTGTCCATTTGGCCTCCTAACTGTATTAAAAATAGCCTATGTTTCTATTACATATTTCTTGTGTGCACGTAGCTGAGAATCAGTGTTGTCTTCTGTACAGAGATTTCTGGTTTGAGACCTTTGAACATTTACTCAGCCCACAGATCAATCTCAGACTTGTCACCATCGCTCTGTGTATTCAGATTTCAAAATTTTGACAATTCTTCTAGAACAAGGTTTTAACTCAAAGGTCAAGCTATGTTTTAAATGACTAATTTGGTTTGCATCAGGCATACAGAGACTCCCTAGGCATACATTAAAAATTTTACCATTGTCTGAAGGAAGTTTAGATTTTTGACAGTTACTATTTTAATATTTGATCCTTAAAGTCTATTTGAGCTGCTGGCCCTCCTATCCTACAGGGAAATGCCATAAAGGCTTGTCTGGAAGGACTGGAGTATATTTTTGACATGGCCCCTTTGGATTAATTTCACATCCCTTCTGTATAAATGAACAGAGCTATGTCCTAAGGATTATCTCCCCACAGCCTTCCATGAGCATGAACAACTAAAACATTGAAATTTTGTTATTCATTTGTTTACATTTTTATAATCTCCTCCAGGGGAAGTGAACATGAGCTGAGAAATGGCTCTAAAAATATTTTAGAGTATGCAGCCCTCTGATCATTCCCAAGGCCAAACTTTTTTGCCTCCTTTCTTCTAATTTAGCACCAACAGGCTCTCTCAAAGGAGGATGGGGCTCCCCAAAAGCTCTGATCCTTGTTGCTGCATGGGATCTGTGTGGATCAGATGTTTCTATGCTTCTGCTTTTAGATGTCAGTATGGAATACAAATTGAGTTTCTGAAAGTTATAGCAAGTGACAGCAGGAAAGCGCTGTTTCTTTTAAAATTCTTTTCAGAACAACTGATGCTGGATTTCTCCATTCTTTGTCTTCTGTCAGTGAGTTTCTGGGAAGCAGAAAGTTAGTGAGAATAAACTTTGTAGACTGATGTTGACGGCAGCAAACTCAAAAAGGCTCATCTATTTCATGCGCTATTTAGTTAGATTTACATTTACCCAAATATTACAATCTCCATTACTTCTTCAAAGGCAAAAGCAAGGAATCCCTCTGAATTTGAAAATTGTTCTTGATTCTGCCTAAGCTCTGAAGTTTGAAAACTCAACTTTCAAAAATTAATTTCTTACATTTACGCTCATTATTAGCCAGTGGAAGCACATTTGAAGGCAAATTCTCTGCAGAAAGTGTGGAATTTTAAACTCCAGTCTTTCTTTCCATCCACATACATTCCCTGTAGATAACTGACTCTGAACAGCATTGGAACCAGGAAAAGAAAGAGAATAAACAAACACGGGAGAGAAACTGTCAAATTTCAGGTTATAGACAATATATAGACTTAAGAAGAAAATGAAAGTGAGTCAATTGTGTCTCTTCTCTCTGCTCTTCACAATCACTTTATTTCTGTCAATGAGGAAGAACAGAAGAGAATATTGATGGTGCAAGAAGAATCAGGAATTCTGATATAGTGATACCACAGAAATTAAAAGAATCACAGTATATTGCTGATAGTAGCAACAAGGATTAAAATCTGTCTGGTTCCATTTGTAATTTGTTATCACTAGTAACAACAGAATCAGGAAAAAAATACACAATCACCATTCCTGGAACTAGTAAAGGATAATATAGACAAGATTGCACCCAGACCCAAAATAAAAGTGAGAGGAAGAATTCTAGAAAGATCAAAACTCTATACCAGCAGGTACACTGCATGGTACTTGGCCAAAACACCTGCGGAGAATAAGAACTGACCATTGTGTTATTGATGAGCACTCACTAACACAGCAAAACCAAATATCAGCTGCTGCTATTACTTTAACCTCTAAAAAGAGATGGTTCAAACTAAAAAAATAGCACCAACTCTCTTGCGCTTAGTCATTTAAAACATTACTTGACTTTTGAGTGAAAACCTTGCTCTAGGAGAGTTTGCAAAAATTTGACATCTGAATACACAGAGAGATGGTGACAATTCTGAAATTTATCTATGTGCTGAGTAAATGTTCAAAGGTCTCAAAACAGAAATCTGTCTGTTTAGAAGACAACACCAATTCTTCAGTATAGAGATTGCAGAGGAGAAGAAAGGTCTCTTAACTTATGTACTCTGCTATGTTTGTAGTAGGGTTTTCCATCCCTTTCTTAAGCAATTCTCTTTGCAAAGATTTCTGCACCAGGTTATTTATACAGTTACACTGAGATAGCTGTGATTATGGCCACTACATGGCTACTGAGTTGATCAAGATGACAAATGACCAACAATGACCTTTACTATCTTTGGGAACTTACTTCTGTAGAGTCTATAGAATAAAATTCGGTTCATCTCTTCACTTCTGGCCCAGCTGTCTCCTTTTGCCACACCTAATCACTATCTGTGAAACTCAGTGGCAGGGAAGTTGGAACTAGATGATCTTTAAAGGTCCCTCCCAACCCAAACCATTCCATGATCCTAGAAGCAGAAGGTGGTCAAAGAAGATTCAAGGTTTTCTGAGCAGATGCACAGATCCCAAAGAATGACAAATAACTTGTTGCCTGTGTCAAACTTCCAGAAGAACCAATAATCCATGCTACGTTTGCTAATAAGTTAACATTGGCATATATACTAATGTGTTCTAGAGACTGCACTGATGCTAGACAAAAACTGAAGGCCAGGATGATGTGGAGGGATTCTATAGAAAGTCATCCCATTTTTAACATAAGTTACTTGAAGGTATAATTAATATGAATATACATATCTGAAATAACAAGCTTTTGATTTAATACCAGTTGATAGCTCTTTAAGCTTGCATGGGATATGGGAAAAACCTTCAGCTTAAAGAACAACATAACTAAAATGTTTATACTGCTAATGTCAGTTTATTCTAGCTCTATTTTCCATAGCTATAGGAAAAGAGATATTTTTTTTTTACTATTCAAATACAATCAGATATTGCCTTCTACAATTACACTGTAGCTCTTCGGTTCTATGCGTAATAATCCAGATTGGGCATGATTTAGTACTTTATGCATTTGTCAGTACGTTCATGAAGAGTAACAGTCCAATAGATCACAGGACATGTTTTTTCATTTCCTCTGTACTGTTCCTGCAAGTCAGGTTTTAGATGTTATAAAAAGAATGTTAAGAACTTGCTGTGGCAATAAAGGTTCAAGCTTGGAAAGATATAATAAGAGAAAAAAATCTTTTGAAGTAAACAAATCTTAAAACTTTCCCTTTCAGGGCATGAATTGTAGCAGGTAGGGCTGTCTTCATATGATGAGCTGTTCATAAGAAACTGAGGTCAACGTTTCTGTAGAAAATACTTGTAAGAAAGGATATAACAAATTCTGTCTAGAAAAAAAAAAAGGTATCCTTTTCTATCATATAACTCACTAAAAGTTAACCTGGTTTTACAGGTTTTTTTTTGGTTTTCTTTAAAAATATTGTTTTACCAAAAAAATACCTATTTATCAAAATGAAAAACATTGCAAGAATGTATCTATTTGGACAGATGTTTTACTGAAATAATTTCTTTAATACTCACTTAATCAGAGAATGAAAATCATCCCAGAATACCCAGAAGCATAGCTGTATGTGGCATTCACATAGGATGTCAGAGACACATATTCATGCTCCTGTTCAATGTTCAGAGAAATATTTATGAGCCATAAAAGAAACACTGATTCTAGAAGCTAACAGTGAGAGCATTCTCTTGCGCTGTAAAAGTCACTGGTTGAAAGCCCTGGTCCAGTTTGCATTTTGTTATTTACAGAGGTGGCAGAGGTGATGGGAACATCAAGAGTACTGAGAGTCCACTTGTAAACTACCCTGGTGTTTAGAAAACTCATCTGTGTCTGGGAAGATCAAGGATCAGACTCTGAAAAAGCATAAACTGAATTGAAGTGACATCTCCTTGACATGCATTTTAAACACTAGGTTGCTGAATATTATCAGGGTGGACTTGCCACTTGGTATTGTTCTTAGATTGCTTTTCATAGCCTCAGACAGGCAGTGAATGTCCTCCTCTTAATATTAAAATGTCTAAGAAATGCCTGATTCTGTTCTTTCTAAAATGAGGACCTCTAATTTTTCCACTCAGATACATACTTTAAGATTATAATGATCATATCTCAAACATGTACATGTTAACATAAAAATCCTGTGGCACACCCAGTGAGTACTAACCTTGTGTTTACCAAAACTGGACCTTCCTTCTGGAGAAGAGACTTCCACCTTGTGGGACTGATGTGTACATGCTGTGAACCTCTGAACTTCTTCAGAGCTTTCTGGATTTAGTAATTCTTCCTGTCTGAAGCTCATGTAATGAGCTACTGGGTAATGGCACTGCTCTGGGAGGAGCTGAGTCATGTCACGGTGTTTCTGATTCTCTTGTGCTGATAAGGTTCACTACAGGGCAAAGAGGACTCTCCAGCCACTGAGGGCCTAAAGCAGCCACCAAGGACCAGAAATTTTTCTCAGCTGTGAAGATAAGCTGAAGGCATTTGAAACATGCTGTCTTAAAGGGACATTTTGAAAGGTATTTAAGCGTAGATAAGCATAGATAAATGAAAATATAATGTAAATAAGCAAATATTCATCTCATAAAGAATACCACTGACTATATCCTTCTGAATTTTGATGATCTTATACAAGTAAATACTAACTTAAATATATGGATTTGTAAGATAATGACAATGTAAGAGCATGGTGCAACAGGGAAAATAATAACATTTAACTGCTAAACACATACAACCACCAAAACATCCCTTACCAGTTCTGTAGTAACTGCAAAAATCTACAGTTTATGACTTTTTGGGTACTTTTTCTTGTTCAGTGTCTCAAATAATGCTTATTTCCCAATTAAATGCATCTTATTATTCTATATGCCCACATAACATAATTTTCACATCACAGTTGCACTTCAGTCTCCATTGATTTTGAATGGGTTTGAATATAACCAATGCTTACAAATGGTTTCAAAACAACAACAAAAAAGCAAAATAAAGAGTATGTTTGTGTATTTTGGAGCACAAGATTTTTGCAGCCCTTGGAAAAAAGAAAGTAAGTAATTTATTTCTCTTAGCTTCCAAAATCAGAACCAGAGGCACCTTATGACTCATTCCCTTCTGCAG
This sequence comes from Gallinago jamesoni, assembly GCA_025769975.1. NCBI lineage: Eukaryota > Metazoa > Chordata > Aves > Charadriiformes > Scolopacidae > Gallinago > Gallinago jamesoni. The sequence goes on from JAOQGH010000001.1 coordinate 193,019,223, forward strand.
TATAAAGTCAGAAGTCATTGCAGGCTATTTTAAGTGTCATAAGTGGGCAAACTACATAGGAATGACTTTCTGAAAGACTTGTTGCATAGCAGGCCTGTTTCACTAGTGCAACAAGAGCTTGATGTCACACACTAAAAAATATACTTTTCTTTACCTGGGTGCATAACAGTTTTGAGGTTTTAGCATGTCATTTTTTGACAAAATATTAGATGTTATGATACTATTGAAACAATTAAATACATCCACTTTTTCCAAATGGGTTTTGTTTCAATAGGACAGAAATTGACCTTTCACTAGCCAGCAGTAATCCCAATGTGTAAACTGAAAATAGGCTTTATAATTAGAAGGTCAAGTAATAGTGTTTGCTGATGCAAATGAAAATCCTTTTTAAAGTCAGGGAAACAGAGCCTGGTTGTCCTTGAAAAATCCCTGCTACAGCTTTTTGGGGTGACTGACATTTGTTATGTAAAGTGGAGCAATTTTTGTTCACTTTAGTGCCTTATGATCTTCTAGCATTTTGGTGTCTGTTGCAGAGATCTTGCAGCCACAAAGTCCCTTTCTGTCCTAGTAGGGATCCTCCCGCACTGAAATGGTCCCTCTCACATAACCTGAATTAGCATCATAACAAATTTCTCCTCTTAACTCTAATTGTATACTAGGCACTCCAGAGCTGGTCCAGAATAATATTTGGTAATATGCTTCATCTTAAAGAAACACTCATATTTAAAGTTAAGTTTAATAGAAAAGAATAGCCTAGAGGGCTCATTATTTTATAGATACAAATCGTAAGGAACTACATTAAATAATAAATGGTTGATGGGTTGAATTTTTTTAACGATACAAATAGATAGTAGTCCATTGCACTCAACAACATTTATTTACACCAAGGGAAAATATATTTCTTCTAGCTTTTGTGAATTTCAGTTACTTAATTTGGTAAACTTTCTCTCAGTTTTAGCAGTACTGTTATTAGTAATTTATATTAGAAGGACCTATGCTCCAACTTTATCTGGAGCCTAGACCATACACTCCAGTCTGTCTATATAAATATTTAATGAGGAAAATTCACTGAAACACCGGGCAAAAACTCCATGAATTATATTTTCCCTCCTCACAAAAGATCTACAGAACTGCTTGGAAAAATCAGTATCTGTTTATAAGAAGCAGATATAAAGGAAAATAATTAAAAGAGTGAATAGAAAGTTGAGCTGACTCTTCAGACTCCAGTATTTTACTTGTAAATGCTTTCTTTTGTGGGTACCACAATACAAAGGACAATAAAAGTACCCAGAGAGAGTAGATGGATCACATATCTAGATTAACCAAGAAAATAGATCTGTGATAATAGACCTTGTGGAAGTGCACTGGTTCAATGTATAATAATGTTCTGTTAAAATACAATTCCTTCTTCTGGAAACTTTTACATTGCAAATCTTGTGTTTGCAGCTGGACAGGCTGCGGAAGACCTCACTGCTGGTGAGGGCCTTCTGAAAGATATTTATGGTTGATTCCATATTCAATACTTTGAAAATAATAACCAACGTTTTTGAAGGCTTGTAGGACATGGCATACTATTGCTGTTTACACATTGGCAAACACTCCCCTCCTCATTCCCATATATCATCAAAGTATCTGCGTATGATTTAATATAATACACAATTTATAAATGTTAAGACTAAGGGAAATCTTGATCATGCTCTGGCCTGACTTCCTATATAATTTCCACCAAAGATCTTCATTGAACAAGTCCTACTTGAGCTCCTGAACACCATACAAACCAAATCCAAAACGTACTAAAATTTTTTCAACTCATTGTTCAGCTTCTACATAGTTCTGCAGTTTCAGCTCTCAACAAATAATCTTCCTGGATATATCTACTAACCCAAAGTCACTATCTACTACTGGAAAATGTTCCGATGTACCTGCATTCAGACAGCATTCAATCATTTTTATACTTCATTTTAGAACACAGATTTTTATTTATTTATTTATTGTTCTCAAATAAGAATGTTGTGTAGAAGAGAGGGTTTTTATAAATATTTTCTTTGATAACACAGAATTCCCTTAAAGAAGTCATATGCGCATTTCAAAAGCATTTTTAATTGAAAAAATATTGGAAGAATGCATAGTGTACTAATTTAAAAATCTTATATGGGTATAAATAATTGTGAGAAAGCAGGACAGATTTGCAATCTCTTCCATTTTTGAGTGTCTATTAGTTTGTGATTGTGTCCAATGCAGAAAGGCCCACATACTAGTCAAAGAGCCCAAACCTGTCTTTTGTTCCACTTTTGCAATAACTGGTGAAATTAGGATTCCTGAAAGTGGATGCTTATTTGAGAATATACATTGTGTGAAGTGCTGAAGGGAGCGCTTCAGGCTAACTGAAATAAGATGTAGAGGTAGAACAAGGTGTGAAAACTAAGCCAGAGAACCATGTAGAAAAAGTATGGTGCAGCTGCTGCCTTCCTGAAGTAGCAGACAAGAAGATAATAATGGTGTGAACAAGATTTCGGAGTAGAAAGATTGTTTGGATTTGTTTTTTTTTAGAATATATATTTGACTCAGTGACGATATCCATGTGTATTTGCAGTGTCCTTAACGAATGAGCAAGTTATTCCTGTGTATGTTCACAGTACAGAAGACAGAGCAGCATTAACTGAAGACACTGCTAGAGGCAAGAATCTGAAAGATTGGCTAATACCTTGGCTTTGGTTAAGCACCGTGCTTTGTACAGCAAAATGATATGCTTTATGTAGAGAGACAACAGTCAACAGCAGGGAACAGCATCCCCAGAGAGAATGCTGAGAGGCAAACTAGAACAAGAAAAACATGCATTTCCCTTGCCTCCATATTCTTCTTAGTCTCCTTCTGCTCCTGTCATGACCAACTGGCCTAACAGTCATTGACATTCCCTGCTCCAAGCAATGGGCTGCAGGCTCCCCACACTCCCTAGAAAGGCCTGAACTCTGCTGATTTACAGAGGCAAAGGGGTTTTTTTTCCCCTCATGTTGCCCTACTCATTAAGCTAAAAATTTAATGAGTCTCATTATCAAATTTTTACAATAGCTAGATCAATGAAAAAGAAGCAACAGGAAAAGGTAATCACAGGGTCAACTACACTTAAAACATATAAATCTCCTTTTTTGCCATTTTTTTTTTTCCCAGGTAAAGGATCTCACACACATGTGCATACAGACAGACACCTCCTCCACACCCTTCTCCCACACAGAGACAAACATGCCATCATCAAACTAATCCCTTCCTTCTGCAGGCTGGAAAGTCTATTATTGTTCTTTCTAATTTTGACTATTTCATAATTGTCCACATAATGTGCATACAGAAAATTTCTGAAAGAACCTAGAATGCCACGAAAACCTGGCCTAATGGAGACTAACATACCAGCATGAGTTCTCTGTTACTCAGTCTGCTCCTGTGCCTCAGAAGTCATGCTCGTACAGTGATTTGTGGTTTTTTCTTGACACAAAATGAAGCACTGCCCTCAGCCTGTGCATCATAACCTCTCTGGTGAGGGAGTATGATACCTCCAACAGTAATGGCTGTTGGTTGATTCACTGTCATAATATAAACTAAGGGAAAGCCAAATGCAGTGAACTAGGCTGAATGTTAGTTCATCTGAAACAGGTCTTCTATCCACACTAAAATGTAAATTTTGTTGTTGTAATTCTTCATCCTGAAGAGGAAGAGAAGGAGGGAAGATAACTCCTGGCTCTGTGTTCCAGCCCACAGTACAGTTTATCAGCGGATTTATGGCATGCTTGGTTTTCAGGTCATGATTCAGGTGGTCTGTCCCCATGTTAGAAATTATTTCTCTTTTTTAACAGTATCCTTCATATTAAGAGATCCTATAACATTTCTGACAATGCAAAGAAAAATCTTGTTTCAAAAGTGCTGAATGGAGATTGTGTCTGAAGTGGAATGTGATGACAGCTGAGCAGCATAAACCAGGACTAATGTCAAAATGTTAAGGCAGAAAGAAAAAGATATATTGGTTCTTTGCCTAAGCATAGTCTTCTATATTGGAAACATTGCACAGAAGTGGGCAACCTTCCAGAGACTTCCTTTTCATCCCTGAGAGAAAATTCCTTATGTAAATTTGACAAAAGGCTGGTGTTTCAGAGAAGAAACTTTCTGTCAAAAAATATTTTTTCATAACTATTTCCAGTGCACTTGATTATGCCAAAAAGAATATTTCGGCTACACAGTGCAAGTAAAGAGATATGGAATTATAAATATGTTGATTATAAAATCATTACAGCTGTAGAAGAGGTGATAGCCAGTTTATTAACTGACAGCTTAAAATTGATCAAGTGGTTATTTTAAAAAGAGAAATAAATTTTCTAGGAATCAAGCAAGAAAACATTTTGAGCACCTGCATTTTGCTTGCAATACTGTTTTACCTGAAAAAGTTTTCATGCATTTTACAGCGAATAAAAATGCAAAACAAGACAAATTTAGGTATAGAGACTACTTGAAACTCACTCTCAAGTCTAGCACTGAGGTCTTTTTGTGACGCTGGGTAAATCCCTCAACATGTTTCTGCCCCAATTTACAAAACAAAGGGTGATTCTGTAGGATCTTTGCCCATGTGCTTATATTGGAGATATCAGATGAGGTTTAGTCAGAGGATTAAGTAAATAAATCTTAATTTCCAAGGTCAGCTGGCAAATACACTTCTTTGGATGCCAATAAATCCCCACCATACTATATCTGTTTAACAAACTCTTCATAAATTGCATGCAAGCAGACTGGATATTCAACAACGCAGAGCTTTGTTTCTCTTACAAGGCAAATTCTGATCTTTTATGCAGACAAAGGTGCAAAAACGTAATGTATTTCAAAGAAACATGTGTTTATTCTTTAATAACTCCTGTAGAGTAGTGTCTTCTTATTGTATGTCTAGCTTGTGTTCAAACTCTACCTGTACTTTCTGACAGTATCTGTAAAATAAATGTTTCGTAAGTGTGAAATATTGCATATATTTGGGAGTTCTTCATGGGCCACTACTGCACTAGTTTTATAAGATTTTCCAGCAGGTAAAAATGGAGAGAGGAGAAAGGTGGATTGGTTTTCATGAATCCAATTGCACTTGATGTCTTATTATCTAATATTCTAGGTAGGTATAGAAATATATTCTAGGTCACTACTAAACTCAATGTAGGGAGATGAGAGAAATTCCACTTGGAGATCAGATAACTGATATAGGACATTACCAACAGAAGAAACAAAATTTGGGCCATCTGTTTCTGAATTCTGATGGGCTGTAAAGGGCATTAACAATCTGCCATATTGTACACATTACAGAATCACAGAATGATATGGGGTGGGAAGGGACCTCTGGAGATCATCTAGTCCAACCCCCCTGTCAAAGCAGGTTCACCCAGAGCAGGTTGCACAGGAACGTATCTAGTTGTTTTTTAAATGTCTCCAGAGACAAAGACTCTACCACCTCTCTGGGCAGCCTGTTCCAGTGCTCTGCCACCCTCAAAGTAAAGAAGTTCTTCCTCATGTTTAGGTGGAACTTCCTGTGTTCAAGTTTGGGCCCATTACCTCTTGTCCTGTCACTGGGCACCACTGAAAAAAGACTGGCCCGTTCCCTTTGACATCCACCCTTTAAGTATTTATAGGCAGTGATCAGATCCCTCTTCAGTCTTCTCCAGACTAAAAGGACCCAAGTCCCTCAGCGTTTCTTTATAAGAGAGATGTTCTAGTCCCCTAATCATCTTTGTAGCCCTAAGAATGAACTTGTAAGGCTACGCTTATTTATATTTTCAAAATCTGCTTTAAAATATGCTTTAAAGACACCCTTTCCCTTGCATACTTCACTGAAATTTTTTGTATTGCTTTGTCATGACATCTATGATGTCAGTGAAAAGCTTAGCATTAGACAGTCTGAATAATCCAAGTACAAAACAATTTGCATAAATTGAACAATTTCAAAATTGACAGCAAGCAGATAAAATGAGAAATGATACCTTGTGAAGGTCATGTGCTCAGTAATAACATGTAGAAATTTAGGCATCTTTATTAAATTGCCTACTATAAATTACAGAAACAAGACAGAATAAAGGTCAAAGAGAGGCCTCAAGAGACCTTACCATCCAATCATATGCTTGATATGTTTGTATTACCTACCACTTATATAATGCATGAGCTACATACATGAGTACAGTATTTTTTAAGGTAAAATGAGCAATTTGGAATAAAAGTTTTAACCTTGCAGCTATTGAAATAAAACAATACAAAAATAAGATCTGTCTTGCCTTTCCACTCTCTTTATACAGCAAGAGCTCCACTATGTAAAATTATGTGTGGGAAAAATTTCTTATGGACTTCAGTTTCAGGAAGAAAGGTGCAATGAATCTGCTTTCTTTTGGTGATGTCTATATTAGATTGTGGTGGCAAGAAGAAAGGAGTAGGGCATTGTCAGACCTCAAGATGATGTGAATGTTTATGTTGCACATTTTATACAATAGAGAAGTAATACTTTCAAGTTGAAACTTATTCTTTCCCGCGTGTATTACAGGGTGTAAGAGTGTAAGAAGAGTGTAAGAAGAATGAGTTTTTCAAGACTACTTAGACCAGAGTGTTCAAGGAATCCAGGATGACACTTCAGTATTTTGTTTGGATAATAAGTTAAGGTTTCGTGAAGTTCAAGTACTATGCATAGAATCTTGTCACATTTTAAAAAACAAAAGCATCATTTTATTTGTACTGAAAAGTTTGAGTAGTTCTTGTATTATGTATTATGCAGACGATGTACACTGGGGCTGTGCAGATGCATTTATAAAAAATTGTTCCCTATTATTTTATTATCATTGGAACCTAGAGATCCATGATCGTTCTCAGGAATTCAGTGTTTTGTAAGACACTCCCTGCTTACTTTTACTTGTGTGTTATGTAATATGTAGGGAAAAACTCTGTAAAAGCCTAGAACATTTCATTAAATCTCTAATTGTGTAGAATAAGAGCTCTTGCTGCTCTGAGGTGTGATTCAGTGATGAATAGTGTAGAAGTTTCAGGAGGAATGCAGTTTAGAAAGTGCATCATCCTGACTTCTGTGATCTTCAGAAGATCTCTTTGTGAGTAACCAAGCTATCTGGATTTTTAGTGCTAATCAAAGAAACTGGAAAAGGGAAGAAAGAATGTCATTAAACCTGAGCTCATACATTATAAAAGACCCAACGTTATTACTTCATGCATTTTTTTCAACTACTGCCAATTGCAAAACAAAAGCAGTAATTTTTTACTTCAGAGAAAGTAACAACAGCAACTACATTTTAAATCCATGTAATTTTTTTCAAGGTTTTTTGACTGAAATTAATTTATTTTTTCAAAAGTAGACTTGCTATGAGAAAGCTTTTTTATCAGGCTAATGTCTTCTTAATTATTTAAAATGTTACACATCCTAATTATTTTAAATGTTACAATGACTAGAACTATGATTAAATATTTATTCAGATGCCCATTACGAGTTCTTATGGGCATCAATAACCTACTACCTAAATTTTTTTTCGGTCAACAAATATCCTTCTGTATTTAATGTTACTAATTTTAAGTATGTGTGTACAGAAAGTGCTGATTATTTTAAATTACCCTTATAGCTGGCCTTCAATTTTTCAATACCATTTTTATTGAGTAATGAAGTATTTTATTGAATAATTCACGTATCTATGTCATATTACATTAACATCACCATGTGCTGCAGTCTCTTAGTGTTATGCATGAAATAACATTTCTGATTTACAAAGACACAGTAACCTGGACTACTTAACAAAAAAGAGGCTTAACTCCAAACATATCGTATCCCTTTTTTTTCAAACTCCAGACATTTGGCAAGATGGATAAACCTACTAGTCTAATTTTAGAGATGAAGCAGCATAAATGGTATTTGAAATATTCATGTACTACTCCATTATGTATTCGATAAGTTGAATATCCAGGGTCCAGAGGCCACTGCTAGTGACAAATATCCATACTTTTAGTGGCTATTGAATGAAAAGCTTGAGAAGGGAGTGAAAACAATACTAATCCATCAACCAAGCAAGAAATAACATAGATTTACAAGTAAGAAACAAGTTTTGTTTCAAAGTTTCTAAGATTAGTCTACATTAAAGGCTTCCTTTAGTTTTCCTGTTTGGGGGTGAAGGTGCTAGCTCAGTGTTACTAAACTATCTGAGTACTGACAAGAAACAGCACAAAAGACTTAACCTCACTTACTGGAGGAACTGAAAAGAAGAAAGTGCAATAAGCTTCAGAGTGGTACTGCACTTTTTCTTGAGAATTACCCACTGCTTCTATAAAAACATTGTCCTTGATGTCCTAGCTTTGCCTTGTAGAAATTTTCATGGCTTGCTTTTCCAAATTTCAGCACCAATGGTTTCTGTAAAAGAGTGTTTCAATGCACTCTAAGATCAGCACTGAATACTGAAATGATGACTAGTTGTTATGGCTAATTCTAGAGACAAGAAAATCTATTAGTCCCTCTCTGTTTCAGCTTCATCATTTGTAATATTGGGGTAATCTTGAAATTTTTCACAAGAAAATGTGTTAACCTCCATTAATCTCCAAGGAAAAATAGATAAAATATATCTTCCACAATGAGAATAAATGTACGCTTAATTATCGTACCAAATACCACAAACAGACCCACGTAGCTTAGTCTGCTCTGGGCTCTGTTGACACCATTTTAAACACTGAGTGAAATACTATCTTTTGATATCAATCATAAATGCAGCAGTTCTTAAATATTTACTTCTCCATTTTTATCTTCACAAATCTTTACAGTAAACTGACAGACCACAGTAAATGAGGTGCTAAGAGTGTCATCTGTATCACAGGTGGATTTTTTAATGCTGTTTTTGAGCCACTGTGTATATTCCATAGATACCAAAGAGTTACAATGGGACTCTTGTGGAACTATGCTTCCTTTCATTGTATCAGCTTTAAAGGCCTGATCAGCACAATTATTATAGGCATTAGAATAACTTATGGCCTATGGGAAGAGTCTGGTCTCATCCCACAGTGGGATGCTTTCCTCTCACAAAGAAACTGTAAAACTCTGCTCCAGTAAACTGTACCATCTGTCCCTGTGGTGCTGAGTTTAGGGGTCCAAATAGCAAAATTAAAATTAAAATCTTGGGAGTTCAGGGGATAGTGATTTACACCCTTAGACCTACTGAAGCAGGTGTGCAGCCTGCTGTTGAAGTTAATTACCAACCATTATCAGTGAAGCTGGCATATTGCCACTTTTCTAAAAGTAATTTTTTCTCCTAGTGAAGACTGAAAATGCTCTTCCTTTTCATTTCAGCCTTCCTCCCACTTATGTAACTGTGTCCCAGATTTCACCTTCAAATTAATCACCTTCAAATAACAATAAACTCTAGATAATGACCAGTTCAGAAAGCATTTAGAAATACCAAATGGCGTGAAAAACCCCAGTACCCTACAGCTTAATTCATTTACTTTCTCTAGTAGCTATGATGAATTAAACGGGTAACTAAAATATTCGATTCAAGTATTGTTATTTGTGAAGTCTGTTAACAGTTTTGCATACACAGGTATAAATGAAACAATATTAATAATATTGAGGAGTCAAAATATATATTTATTTAGTCTTTTTGTTCCAGGCCCCGTTACTGAGACAATGTAACTACCTGCTACACCACAGTTTGAACAGAAATATGATTTTTCCAGACCGGAAATGTGCTACCATACAATGCACAGTGGATAGATTTGGGGTTTCCTATTACATTATGGCAGATCTGGTACTGGTAAATCTTGTCCCTTTTATACAAATACCAGACAAATGAACAAAATTACACCTTGAAAAAATTTCAGGGAGGAAAAAAAAAAAAGTGACTGAAACAGAATTATGCCATAAGGCTTTTCTACAGTCGTGGTCAGAAAGCAGATAGCTAAAATTAGCTGATCAACTGAAAAATCTAATAGCTAATTAGCTATTTTAATTTAAAACCCATTAAAGAACTCCAAAAGGGGAAGTGACAAACTGTTTTGCATTACCATATTCTTTGATCAAAATTCTATCCTCAACTGCATCTTCATATCTCTGTTTACTTTTGAGGGAACTGTAAATGCTACCTGCAATGTGGGAATTATAGATAAGTGTGGAATTCAGTAAACTACATTTCATGATAAACAGTGCATCCTTTGTAATATTAAAAACACTTGAACTGACAACACATCACTCCTATAGTAAAAAGTAATAGAATGGGATTCACACAACCAGGTGCAGACGCCTATATTATGCAAGTCATTCAGAGACGTTTTATGTGGGTGAAGAAAAATAAACATATCTCGGGTGAAGAGCATAATTAATCTCCCACCAAAGTGTATGCATTCTATTCTTAAAGTGCTGACTTTTTTTTTTTTTTTATGCCAAACTAAACTATCTTCAGTTTTAAGAAGACAAACTGTATGCTCCAGATTCAGTAGTCTCACTAAGACTGTTGGAGGGCCATTCGGACTTCAATTCCAGAACAAAACAATTTCCATTAAAGAATCTCAGCCACCACCTCCATAATCATCGTCACTGACCCACAAAAACTGCATTGTAAAAAATCTTACAGCTAATTAAAATTATCCTCTCCTCCCCAATTCTTTGTTCTCCTCATACCCTCAGACTACCGCAGTAATAATAATTCTTCTGTAGTTACCCCCGATCTGAAACCCCTCCAAAATGTTATCCCCTGACATGACTGGCCACACTGTTGATAAGGGAGAACCATCACTAACCTCACACCCACCTGTTAGTCCTTTTCCTTCTTTCACTGACCACATCTGCATGGATATCTCTGCCCCACAGGAGAAAACTGTCCCCTAAATATATCATATATTTAATTGGCTCTAGAGTAAATAAAGAATTTATGATAGTCACACAAGTAAGTTTAAGATAAATAGAACTGTAGGTGACTAGCCCAGAAATGGAAAATAAAAAAAGTAAAATTTATCCTACATAATATATGTAGTTCAAAAATCAGAAGCAAAACATGAATTCTGTCTTTTGTTTTTTAAAAAAGAAACAACAACCACGTGAATTATGATTAAAAATAGTATTTAAGCAAAGAATATGTTTATCCTAAGATTTTTAAAAATATTTTGAATTCTTCATTCTTTATAAACTAGCATCAGATTATGTTTAATTTAATAAAGGGATTCTTGCCAGTGACAAGTTTATGGAGTTCTAATTATATGCTTTTAACCAATTGGCAACCAGTTCTGAAGTTGCCTCTCCATCAGATTCAAAAATGCTTTGTTAGTATCAATGAGACCATACCATTATAGAGAAAAATACGTTCTCACTTTTCTGATGTTTCCAGAGAATATAGCATTAGGATGGTAATATAAATCAGTAAGAACTGACATAATGCATATAAAGCCAGAAAAACTTAAAAATATTTTTGGGGTAACTTATTAAAATACTCTTGGTAAACTTTACATTCTTTTTTTTTTTATAAAAAAAAAGGAGAGCTTAGTGTGCAATGTGAATTTCATTAAAGCTAATGGAACAACAAGACTAATATACTACTACATCATTTTGACAGGTCTTGAAAGACCAAGAAAAATCTAAATAGAAAAATATTTGAAGATGGTCTTTGGGGGTTCAGAAGTAGTCTATAGTATAACGCTTTCAATATGTAGTTCCTTGAAGCACACAGCAGATCTTATTTCTTCATCAGTACCAAATATATAAGCTATGGGTGGTGGAGCACTGGAACAGGTTGCCCAGGGAGGTGGTTGAGGCCCCTTCCCTGGAGACATTCAAGGGGAGGCTCAACAAGGCCCTGGGAAACCTGGTCGAGTTGGGGGTGTCCCTGCTGACTGCAGGGGGTCGGACTAGATGACCTTTGAAGGTCCCTTCCGGCCCAGATGATGCTATGAGATTCTATGATTCTATGATTCTATTCTATGATTCTATGTTACTTCATATTGCTCTAAATGTTTATGTAATACATATAAAGCCAAATAACATATTTAATGTTCATAGCAAAAAACAGAATGTAAAAGTACATGGAAGTTGAGAACATCTGTTTCATCAGGGTCATCCAATTAAGTACCTTTTCAATGCAGAAGGGGACAATATGCAAATGAAGAAGCAATGAACAAGAGCAGTAGAAGACAGAAACCTGAGAGACACAGGGCAACAGAGATGATGCCAAAGACCAAAGTCTCCAACCAGTAACTGATGAGTCGTTAAGAAGCTACAGCTACAGCTTTGGAGAGGGTCACCTAGACTTTGCAGTTGATAGGACGGCGTAAATAAGAGGAACATGAGGACTTGTTTAGTAGCAAGTCCCAAGCTGGACTAACAGGTGAGGAAGAGGCGCACCCAGTGCAGCAGGTAAGAGGGCTCAGGGTATGGGCAGACAGAAGGACCATGCTACTACTTGGGGATGTGCGTGCTTGTGAATCTACAGTCTTGTGTGTGTGCTTTCACCAGTGAACTTCGATCCCGACCAGCTAAAGGAGAGGAAGGCGGCTGGGCTGGTTGCTGGTTGTGCTGCCCAAGGGTGCTGTTCAAGGCAGTGCCTTCTGCCTGTGTAGCCAGCCATGTCAGCATCCTCCATGTGTGTTGTGTGTGTGTGTGTCTCTGTGACACACGCTCAGCCTGCCCACTGGTTGAACTCACAAAGGCGGAAGCAGCAGCTGTGTCCATTGGCCTGAGATGGAGTCCCCTGGGTCCCCAGGTGCACCAGCCTGGGCTCCAGTGGCAGGCAGGGGGAATTCCCCCCGGGCTCCAGAGCTTCCAGAGACCATGGCCACTTGTAACACTCCTTAACACAGAGGATCACAGTACTGTATGATCAAATTTTTTTAGCAATATGTCTGAAAAAAGAAAGCACCTTAAGAAATCAATATGCCAGAAAAACAAGTGAATCTATTTCTAAAATATATAATGCTGTCAGCAAAGTCAACAGCTCTCCGTTAGTTAAGTGAAACTGCAATCCCTCCTAATCCCTCCTAAATTGCCTTTGACAATACAGCTATTGTACACTTAGACACAGAGAAGGTTTTAGTGTCCTGAGAGGCTCCAGTGAATCACAGGTCACTTTTTTTCCTATCGATGTACCTTTCTGGAGTGGCTTTTTTTTTTCAAATGTACAAAATTCAAAGACCAATTTAGAGAACAATATTGTTCTGAGTGGCAATGGTAACACGGAGAGAAAAGATGTTGAATTTGTTTCACTCATCAGGAGCAATAGGAGCCTGTGGAACTGGAATGTGGCAATGATGACATGGGGTGGCATGGAAATAGATGACATCTCTGTGCATATAGTTCTATTAAAGCTTCCTGAATTTAATTTATTATTCCTACATATCTGTGCAAAACATTTAGGTCATCATGGGCTAAACACTCACACACTTTTACGTGCCTTAACAATAATGTATTAAATTGAGTCACGTATTTCTGTGTCTGCAGGCTCTCTTATTCTGTTAGTGTGCATAATTGGAAGAATAACAATTAAGTTTAATAGTGTTAGAAGAACAGTTTGAGGTTAGAGCTGCTTCAGAAACAGAAAGATCACATATTCTTTTATCACAATCATTACAAAAATAGATTACATTTTTTTGCTTGTTTTTAGTTAGTCTATTATTTGAACTAGTTTGCCTTTACCTCTTCAAAGTGAAGATGAAAAATAGTCAGGTTTTGAGTTAACTTTGGTGACAAAAGCTGCTGCTGAAGAACTGATTGGGGAGCAGCTCTGCAGTAAAAGCCCTCAGGTAACCAGGAGCCCACGCCATGCCCTGGCACTAAAGACTCCAAAAGCACCATGGGCTGTAGGAATAAGGGCAGGGCCAGCAGCCCCAGGGAAGTGATTTTTCCCCCTGTACTTGGCACTTGTAAGAATTCATTTAGATACTCTGTTCAGTTTTGGACCCTCCAGTACAAGAAAGGCAGTGACCAACTGGAGTGGTATCAGAGGAGGCCACCAAGATGGTGAGGCTGGAGCACTTGCCCAGTGAGGAGAGGCTGGGGGAGCTGGGCTTTTTCTGGCTGGAGCAGGGTCAGCTTTGGGGAGCCTAACAGCACCCCCCAGTGCCTACGGGAGGTCACTGAGGAGATGGAGATGGCTTTTCACAGTGCTGCTCAGTGGGAGGGTGAGAGACAATGGATGTAAATCGGTAAGACTGAAGTTCAGACTGGATATTGGGAGAAACTTTTTCCCAATGAGGAAGGCCCAGCAGGAACATTGGATGTCCTGACTGGCTAAAATGTCAAGCAACCTGGTTTGTCCCTACAGCTGACCCTGCTGCGAGCAGGAGGCTGGACTAGAGACCTCCTGATATCTCTTCCAGCCTGAAAGGTACTGTGATTCTGTGATGAGATTTAAATCTTTATTGTATGCAACATCAGCCACTGATGAAATTACACATAGACATTTCTTTAACAGTTATTCCAACTTTCTTTTCAAATCATCAAGTTAATTAATGATGCAGGAGAAAATGACTACTCTACTTCATATGGGGATTTTTGTTTTGGTTTGGTTTGTTTTTTTTTCCCAATTTTTTTCTTTTTAAATATAGTCTGTTATTTCTGCTGGCTTGTCCAAAGTTGACCTTCACTGAGATCTGTAGTAAACCTTTTAATGATCTGAAAGAATAGGATCAAGTACAAAATTTTTCATGATACAAAAATAACTTGTAAAAACAGCTGTCTGGATTCACTGCCTTTGATTATTCAGTTTTTTCCCCTCAACGAAATTGCAACATTTAAAGCCGTACGCAGCAGACAGTACTTTCACTAATGGTGGCTGCGTGGGTTTTGCTACTGTAGAGAAAAAAGACAGCAGTGTACCAGGACAAGCAGGTGGAGTGAACAAAAATACAGGTGCATGCTTTGTCACCTCAGCTTTTATTAAAATAACATCGCACTGGATATTTTATTCCCAGGATGGGAGAACAACAGGAACAGTAGATCAACAGTAAGAATGATGCAGGTGTGTGTTTTGAAGACTCAGCTTTTGAACAGGGTTAGTGGTTAGCAGGCTGACAAGGGAAGGACAACAGATAACATGGTTAGAGAAAACCCTGCATTACCTTTTATTATGCAGTGACTTAAAGAAAAGCACAGAGCTGGTGGCATGTTTTAATAAAAACTTTCAGACAGGCAGTATTTTTTGGGGGGGTTGAAGAGTAACCAAAGCTACCTGTGAATATGATGTACAGTTTCAAATTTTTTGGCTTTTTGATTCAGATTCAAGTCCAGAAATTGATCCTTCTATTTGGCAAGACAGTCTAAGCATAAGGCCCATATTGTTCAAGGAACTGATTCCCTCAAGTTTTCTGGTCAAATCTTCTCTAGCTAATTAATTTATTATTATTCAAGCAGATGAGACAATGCAAGAGAGTTTCATGACAATGGCATTAGTGTGGAAATGCAGGAGTCTAGATTCTTTTCAATACCTGGTTAAATACAAGGATTTTGTTGTGTAGCTCAGTTTTTCACTTCTTCAAGGAAATCTGAAATTATTTGTGTTTTCTCACAATCACATAAAGTTCTTCATAGGATTTAACAGTTTAAGAGCAAAATTTAGCACTCCTTTATTCTCTCAGCAAGATTCCTGATGGTGGGCAGTCTACAGGCTATTTTTCTGTACAGTTCTGAGTGGAAGTTTCTGAGCTGCAGGTGGTTTTGGTGTCTCAATCTGCAATTCTTTCTGCTTGCTTGTTGCAAACCTTCAGGAACCTTTAGTACACCAAATCCTCTTTCCTCTATCTCAAGCCTGATGAGCTGTATTTTTAAAGTCCAAGGTAAAACTGTTACCTGGGGTTTATAAGACATTAGGAAGATACTGTGGGTAAAAACACTTTGCTGCTAAAGAAACAGTCTTTTAATTGATCTCCTTCATTCCAAAGATTTTTCACAGGCAATAGTATTGCCTCTTACATGTGACTTTGCTTGCTTTATGATTAAATACTATATATTTAGAATTCTAATTGTTCTGCAGATTGCTTAGTTTGGTTAAGCTGCCTTATATAGGATTTGAAGCAAATAGATGCAATAAATTGAAGTAAGTGCTACAAGTCTTCACATTTCTTATGCAAATTAAGACAGTCAATGTATGAAAAGAGCTTTAATAATTAAAACCTCTTAATATTTAAAACTTTATAACAGTTTTTTCCCTGCTTCCAACAGTGGTTAACACTGATGTGATACTAATAACATAATTTATCATGTTCCGCAGGTAGAGTGATGTCAAACCAGAGGAAGAATTTTCATGGTCAGCTCTTACTAACCAAACAGCGAAAAGGTATGTGAAGAAAACAAAAACATCTTTATGTGCAATTAAACACTGTCATTAAAGACAGTTAAATTTAAGATTAAGAGTGTGCTCAGTCACAATATCAGTCTAGCTTTTTATGCAAATATCACCACATGCATCTAACTAGTTGGAGGTGGTCACTTACTTTGCTGTGATTTATTAAGTCTGAAATTTAGCACTGATCAGAGACCTGACAGCTCTTAAAATCACCATAGATAATTTCAGTTTTTAAATAACCAAAAGTAATTAAATAATAATTTGATTTATATAGTATGGATAAATGGGGAAGGCTGGCTAGCTGGCTGGAAGGGACATAAAATCTGTATTTCATAGTCATTTGTATAAAAATTAAAAATTGTGGTTTCACCTAGGACCAGATGTGAAGACTCTGTGTAGATATCATTCTCTATTACACTAGGTTGTTGGTCTTCTGTTGACTATGGAATTTCGGGTGACAAATTCCTTGCATGAGTTATTTGCTCTGAATTTTTAAAATGCCCAGCACAACAGGCTCCTAGGCACTGCTATATTATTGACAAACAAAGACAATATTATACCCCTTCTGGTCTCTTACGTCAATGAATGCATAGTGTCGGATAGCCTTTGCTGTTTTTTCTTTTCCTTATTTCTATTGCCTGAGAGAAATTAAACTCTCAAAGCAGCACTTCTCTAGGGGATTAATGTGCTTCTTAGGTAAAGCATTTGACCTCAGGACTTATAGCATATTTCTTATTCTTGTTTGTGTGTCTCTGGAGGGTGTTCAGCAGTTACCCAGCTCTGTGGTGCCTGATTTGTCTTGATGCATTTTGCCTCTTTCTGTGATATACTTTGAAACATTAGCAGCAATTTGTGAATGATAATGGGATATATTTCATGTGAAGCTTTGCAAAAGATAAGCAACAATAAATCCAAACAACTCTCTCAGTTTGTGATGGACTTCTAATATAAAAATAAAAGTGTTTAGGAAAATTTTTAAATGGACTACTACTGTTACACAGAATTCAATGTACCAGAGAGTACACATTATGAAATGCAACTTGAAAATTCTATCAGTCACATTGGCAATATATAGCACAATCAGCTGCTTTTTCTTGACTATGGCATATGTAATGCATAAGCAAGTGGCATTTCCCGACAGATTGTTCTTTATGTCCATCATTTCTGCATATTTAAACTGTACCCTTGAAATTATGCTGCTGAATATACGCATAATCATCAACTGGCACTAAATTTTTAAACATGCATTTATTTTTCTGCTCTCTTGCCATAATCTCATTCTTATCCCTATAATTTTAAACCCTTAAAACAAATTTATTTTGACATAATTATTGAGTAAATGATAGACCTGAAGGACATTTGGAATCTCTGAAAGCAGATGCATTTCTGTCAGTCTACATATATATTTGAATAACAGAAAGTTTTTCAAAGGAAAATTGTGCATAAATATGATGGTTTGAAAAGTCTATTTATACATACTCTGGTTTTTATGTAATGAATTCACCATATGGTTCTTAACAAAAGTCCAGATTACACTTGGAGCATCTAACCTCTCTCCTTCTCCACTGCCTCACTACCGCCTTTGAGCATCAACATTCCAAGAAGCACACGCCAACACTAAAAGGTCAACAAAGATGCCACAGAAATGTAGCTGCTCTAAAACACAGGTTTGGCTCATTAGGAAGGATTGAGCAATCAGGCTGTAAACCACCAGAACAGCCACTTTATCTGTAAAGAATCTGTGAGCGCCGAACAGGAGCTTTTCAGGCATTCACCAGACAGAAAGCCTAGAAAGCTGTGAAAGGGCAGGGACTGTGCCCATCAATCCCACCGGTCAGCCAGAGCTGCCTCCACCAGACAAACACAGTTTGTCTGAATGCAGATAGACCTCGATGAACTCCCATGGGAATGAGGAGTTAGATTAAGGAGCAGTGCATTAGGAAAACAATGAACTTGTTAATTTATTGTACTTCCTTTAAGTAAAGCATCATCACATCGAGTAATTGTGCGCAAAGCTATTTTCTTGCAGCTGTACACTTTTAACTCTTCAGATGACACATTAAACCACAGACACCTTTTAGGCAAGGTTCTGAGACACAAGTCTGCTTTTGGAGTCTTTACTGCAAATCCCAGGCATTAGTGCAGCAATTGTATTGAGGCTTCAGGGAATTATAGAGAAATTCTGCCTTGTAAAAATATGGGCATGTAGTGTAGCATCAGTTGCCTTTACAAGCTCGAGAGACTTGAAACTCCAAGGTTCAGTGTCTGGATCTTCTACTAATCGTCTACTGATCGGATGGAAAGTGTTTTATCTTAGGATGTAATTAGTAAAATGATAATGCAAAGGCAGTTTCTAGGCCAACTGAGCTTACTGGAATTACTCCAGATTTAAAAAGTTTCACTGTAAAATGGAATTTAATGCTTAATGTATGACTAATGGTATGAAACTAAATTAATGCAGGTTTTCTTACTTAAGCTTTTACTTGAAATGATAAAAAATGAATAATTTTAATATAATTATATTCTTTTATCGATCCTTCCAGAATATATCATTTACCAAGTTCTGTCTTCATTACATTCTGTGCTCTATAGATTTTCAGATGTATCAGAACAAAGAAAAGGACCCAAGAAAAAATCACTTGCCCATAAAAAAGAAATGTAAACTAGTTTTGAATGCACATCATGCTTTTTCATCTTTGACAGCAGCAGTATTTCAGAAGATACCAAATATGAGGTATTTATGGCAGGTGCATTACTACTTAGAAACTAATCCCACATACATGGCTGTTAACGTGAAATATGGATTTTAATAATCCAGCTTGGTGAGATATGTGAGCCTGCCTGGTGGGGATGTGATTAGCCACAGTCTGCAAGATTAATTGAGATACACATTTAGTGAACTCCAAGCCAGTCTGATTATGCAAGAGACCCCTTAGTTAAGGCTGTATCTTTACGGATATAAAACCAGATAAATCACAAATTTTGCTGTGACAGGAGAGTCAGAATGGAGCCTAAGTCAGTGAGCCCAGTGAACAGATTATCAAAGTAAAATATCCAGATATTTTACAGGAAAAATAAACCACCCATAACAACAAAATCTCATGTAGTTCAAACAAAGCAGAAGATATGTAATAAATTAGATTTAAAATGTCTGTTGTCAACATTGTTTTAAATTGATGGTATGAAATTTTCTTTTTTTAAACATGGTGATACTCAATCAAGAGAGTGCTCTTTTAAAATGTTAATTTTATTTTTAGTTTACACCACAGTTTGAAGCTGCATCAAGATCAGAAGTATGCAAGATACCACCTTGAAGGATTAGATGACTTCAGAACAGCACTATCAGGAAAACTTTAAGTAGTTTTAACACGGTACCGTTATTTTTTCATAACAAGTGTATCTCCCAACCCACTGCACTACTGAAAACACCAGTTTGTAATTCAGACATTTAATACAGACTTACAGTCATCTAACAGACATTTTTGCTCATGCTCTCAAATCTCAGTGAGCCTAGCACAGATTAGAGAATTCTTCTGAATTAGAAGTGAACACTCACAATAAGAAATGCCAGAATAAGGCATTGTGAATTATACTTCATTTGTTTACTTTGACAGGTATGGTTTAGCTTTAACTATTCATGCGCATACTTTGCGCTTACTAGTAAATGTCATATCTTATAAGTAAAAATACTCAGCTTTTAATAATGTGAACATCTGTCAATAACTTTGCTACGAAAGGGTTTTCTGGATAAGAAAAAAATTCCATATATGTAGTATATGTCCAAAGGAAACGCTAGAGCAGTAACATTCAGAGTCAACAGACACTGAACTCACTTTTAAGATCATGAAGTCCAAGTGTAAAACTAGCACTGCCAATACCACCACTAAACCATGTCCCTCAGCACCTCATCTACACATCTTTTAAATACTGGTCCAGTATTTGGCAGCCTGGTCACATGCTTGACAACCATGTAAGTGAAGAAAGTTTTCTTTATATCCGATCTAAACTTCCCATGGTGCAACTTGAGGCTATTTCCTCTTGTCCTACAACTTGTTACTTGGGAAAAAAGACTGACAGCCACTTTGCTACAACCTCCTTCAGCTAGTTGTCGAGAGCAATAAAGTTCCCCCAAGCTTCCGTTTCTCCAGGCTAAACAACCCCAGCTCCCTCAGCTGCTTCTAATAAAATTTCTTCTCCAGACCCTTTACCAGCTTCATTGCCCTTCTCTGGACATGCTCCAGCATCTCAATATCTTGCAGTGAGGGGCCCAAAACTGAGCACAGTATTCGAGTTGGGGGCCTCAACAGTGCTGAATACAGGGGGATGATCACTTCCCTCATCCTACTCACCATGTTCCTGATATAAGCCAGGATGCTGTTGGCCTTCTTGGCCACCTGGGCACACTGCTGGTTCATGCTCAGCTGACAGGTGACCAACAGCCCCAGGTCTTTTTCTGCCAGGTAGCTCTCCAACCACTCTTCCCCAAGCCTGTAGCGCTGCCTGGAGTTGTTGTGACCCAACTGCAGGACCTGGCACTTGGCCTTGTTGAACCTCATCCCACTGACCTCGGCTCATCAATCCAGCCTGTCCAGATCCTTCTGCAAATCCTTTCCACCCTCAAGCAGACCAACACTCGCACATAACTTGGTGTCGTCTGTGACCTTACCGAGGGTGCATTTGGTCCCTTTGTCCAGATCATTAATAAAGATATTAAAGAGAACTGTCCCCAATACTGAGCCCTGGGGAACACCACTTGTGAGTGGTCACTGACTGGATTTAACTCTATTCACCATATCTCTTTGGGCCTGGCCCTCCAGCAGGTATTTTAACCCAGTGAGGAGTACATCAACCAGGCAGCCAGTTTCTCCAGGAGAATGCTATGGGAATGGTGTCAAAGGTTTTACTAAAGTCTAGGTAGACAAAATCCTCAGCCTTGCCTTCATCCACTGTGTCACTTTGTCATAGAAAGAGATAAGGTTTGTCAAACAAGACCTGCCTTTTATAAGCCCAGTTGGCTGGGCCTGATCACCTGGTTGGTACCACATGATGATGAAGGGTCTGGGGCAACTCCTGCGATAAAAGACTAAGAGAGCTGGGATTGTTCAGCCTGGAGAAGAGATGATTCAGGGGGGATCCAATCAATGTCTGTAAATACATGAAGGGAGGGAGGATGCAAAGAAGACAGTGTGAAGCTCTTTTTAGTGGTAGCCAGTGACAGGTCCAGAGGCAATGGGCACAAACTGAAACACAGGAGGTTCCTTATGAACATCAGGAAGCAGTTTTTATTTCTGTGAGGGTGACTGAGCACTGACACAGGTCGCTCAGAGACACTGTGGAGTCTCCATCCTTGGAGATATTCAAAAGCCATCTGGACATAGTCCCAGTCAACGAGCTCTAGATGGCCCTGCTGTAGAAGAAAAGTTGGACCAGATGACCTCCAGAGGTCCCTTGCAACCTCAACTCTTCTCTGATTCTGTGAAGGTCTTACTATTACTTAAAGACATAGCATGAGTAGGAATCATTTAATTAAAGTAACAGCTGCTGCACTGATGAGGTAGATTCCAACACTCCATACAAATGTTTGCTTTTGGCTTCTATTAAAAAGGTCAGCCAAAATAATTTTGTCAAATATATCTTTGCTTTACATTAACGGACAGGATTCTCAGCAGCATCTGCATAATTTAAGATTAAAAATTTTCATGCACAGATAATTAATGTTTTTTCCTTTTCATGGGTCACCATAATACTTTAAAGCTGGATGATTTAAATTAAAACAAAATAGTTTACCCTTCAACAAATCATATGCAGACACTTAAATGCCTTTTACTTTTAGGGAAATTTTGATGACTACTTTGAAAAATAGGTCAAGTTTGAAAATTTTATGTAAGAAATAAGAAAAATATAAGCTGTAATATTACTGTGTCATAAAACTTCAGTCAATGAAACAGATTTTACATTTCACAGCATTCTGTTCACATTACTACATTTAAACAGAGAAAAATAATTTGATTTACATTTCATCCCTTAAAAGTATTACTCAAATATCCCACCAATGTTAACATAGGCTTTAGATCTGCAAGACTAAATAAGTTATCCTTCACTTCCATTTATACTTCCTCTATTATTGCTAGAAATTCTGTAGAACATCATTATAAAAATATTCAGTGTTTTATATTTTGACTCAAACTGAATGTAAATTGTGCCTGGGTTTTGCATTTTTTTGTTGTAGAAGAAAGAGGTTATATCGGAAATTAATTTACATATGTAGAAATGTGTATAAATTATATGTTCTGGATAGCCTAGTTTAGAATCTTATTTTCCATGTGTACAGATACGATCTGAAGAAACATTAGAAACTCCCCAGTAGTTCCTAGATAGGTCTGCAGTGTTTAGTTTGTGAGAAACGATGTCAGACATCTTCCATAAGAATGAACTTCTTAACAGTTAATAATAAAATGCTTTTCCCCATAGTAATGTTTTTTGATATTTCTTCTTTCTATGGGGACAAAACAAATGCACAAATCTGCACAAATTTTCAAAGGATATTCAGAAATATTCTGAAGTATGACAGCTTTCCCATTAGTTTTTTGCTTATTTGTTCTTTTCCACATATCTCAAATATAAATCTTGTGCTCTTAGTGATGCCTAGAACAAAACCACTATCTTTGAAATTATCTGAATGTATAACCAGTTTACACAGTAAAAATAAGCCTATGCAAATACAACCACTATGTGATTTGAATAATGAAGGTGATGTGCTACCCAAGAAGTAATATCCTTGGGAGTATGGGGGGGGTGTCTTCCCAATTATGGCTTTTGATACTTCTGACATAAGTTCTTTGCATAAAATAATGCAAAAATAATGATGAAACAGTGGCCAAGAAGAGTGTCCAGTTTTTTTTTTATTTTTATATCTAAATCAAATCTCTTCTCCCATCCTTTCCTTTTTTGAAACAGTGTAAGAGTACAAGTTCGAGCCTCTCTTTTCTCTAGGATAAAAGTGATATTTAACCACAGGAAAAGAAATCCTTTCAACCATACAGCATACAAAAGTGTGTTCACAGGAACATACATGTAAATAAAATAAAGACAATATTTCATGTTTTAATATGCTTTGAGAAAACAGTGCTTTATTTATTGAATGCTCTGAGATATCTTTGTTTTTTTTTATCCTAGGCATTCTTTATAGTATGTTGATAGTAACTATGAACAAGGTACACAGAGTTCATAAAGCAATCAGACAAGTTATGCTTTCTCTTATGGGTAATTACAATTTAATTTATAGGGCCAAATGCTTAATTATATGACGAAGATGAATTACAACATGTATTAAAAATAGTAGATCCGGTTTCTGAATAATAAACTGTGAAATTAGAAAAGGATGAAGTTATTAATTCTATTAATAATGAACGGGGAAGAGTAAGTAAGACTTGCTCTTTATTAACTTTGTTTTGTTTTATTGCTAGAATATGTTTGTTTTGACTTCATCTTGTATGGAGAAGCTTTCTATTTGGGCTAGACCAATTGATTTTTAGAGTAAGCTTAAAAATACTACTAAAGCAGAATATAATTACCTACTCTTTCATTTATCAAAGGTGAAAAAACATATCCATTTGACCCATCCCTTTAGATTTCATTTGATTTTTGGATTTAAGAATTAAGTACATTCAGTGTTTGAGAAATCACATAATTCTGTTTTCTTCTTTAGCGAGTCTTTAGAGAGTAGTGTCTGTTCCCTCAGAAGACATAAAAATTAGAACCCTAACTGCATTATTAATAACAGAAGAATAACATTTCTACTAAGTATTTTTAATGCACCTTTTTATTCCTATTTCATATTCTAGCAAAACAATAAATCCATATCAAATAATATTAAAATATACCATATGTGGAGTGGAATCATTCTTAAAGATTTTTTAAAACAGACCTGTTTCTAGCACGCTTTATTAACAATAGGTACACTGAAATTATAAAATAGTTACCACACTTTGACTGTTATTTAGACAGGTAGGTAAATAATTAACAAGCAACTGGTCAAAGCTAGATTTCTGTCTGTGCTGGCACATAGAGAAATAGTAATTCATTATATCGTAACTTCATTGTATCTGAGTAGTTTCTTGCTTGTATTTTTTCTTGTCAGAGAATTACATAAGATGAAGTGATGCTATCTGTATGTAATTTCTGCACTAGGGGCTTGTCAGCAGGCATATGCTGTACTTCTTTATACTGTACAGGTACAACAATATTTGTACAGCCCCCTTCACATTGTTAACAACATATGGAGTTACATCAAAGGAAGACAGAAAATCAGAAAAAAAAAGCTAGAAGGGACCTCTACAATCCATCAAGTCTAGTTCCCCACCCCTGCATCAAGATAATGCATATAGCCATTCCTGACAGTGTTTTGCAACAAAATATATTCCACAACATCCCACAGCAATTTTTCTGATGTTTAAGTATCCATATCAAATTAAAAAATTTTCCTTAATGTCTATCCTAAATCTCTTGTGATGCAATTTATTCCTCTTATTTCTTATGTTGTTCTCAGTTGACATTTTATTTGATTTGTTCTTTGCAATTACCTTTTATTCACTTACAAGGAAAAAACAGCCAAACCCAACTGCTCGATCCTTCCTCCTTAAAGTTTTATCGGCTTCAGAATAAGCAATCCAAACAAGCCATCTTTCTACCATTCTCTGTATGCTTACTTGTTTGTTTGCTGTTGCTGCTGTGGTTTTCTGATCCCTTTTCAGCTGAGCTTGTTGCAATACTCCAGACTGGGCCCTGACATTGGAAGCAAAGGTTTAGTTACCACCTAACAAACAGTGTTAGTGTTCACACATGGCAGTGTAAGGTCTATCTGCTCCCGCATGTATGACAACAGTTAGCTCTGTTTGGCTTTTTGATCCTTCTCATGCTTTCTACTGGTAGAAAAGTACATCTACTTTACTAGGGGAATGGCCATCCTGGGAAGTAAAAAGGTCAATTTAACCCAGTAACTCCAACAGCGGCCATAAATGGATACCTTGGGATGAGTAAAATTGAGGCAAGTGTGCACGTTGCTTCCTACTCTGATTATTCCCACTCCCAACCTCTGATTATTTGCAGATTGTGGAACTTATTTAATTGATGTTTTTTCTCAACATTTTGCAATATTTTGGTTCAAACATTTTCTAACCTGTTTTTTTTTTCTATTTTCTTCCTTATTCCTTTCATTTATTCCATTATTCTTAACTTGTCACTAGTGTTAGTTACTTGTTATCTCCTGAAACCTCTCTTTTTTCATTTGAATGATAAAATATTTTAAATATTTAAGATTTTACTGAGCAATTTTTTGTTGCCTTTCCTGTCTGCTGAATTGTAGAGTATCCTTTTCTTTGTTCTTTCTTTTAATGCTTTAATTACTTCTTGTTACACTTGCTATTCCTTGATAGCTGTTTCTGATGCCGTATTATTACTGATTCTGCCCACGTATACATTTTTATACTTATCCTAATGTACTATGCCCATTTCCACATTCAGCACACTTTCTTTTTGTGTTTGAAATCAATGAAGAAAAGCTCACGGACCAGCAAGTTGTTTTTTACTGCACATCCTATTATTCCTCTGCATAAAAATAATTCTGGTTTTGTGGATTTGCTTCACTACCTTAGACCTTCAGACTTTATTCCAGTAAGACCTGCACTCTGGATTTACTGAAGGATACCACAGTGAATTTCAGAGTCGTTACTTTGTTGTTCTTCCTGCATTTTTTCCATACTAATCATGGACTTACCCAATTCGTCATCACCTTACCCTGGCTGCTTTCTACCCTCCCACTCTCCACAAGTTCCTCTCCATGAGTACAAAGTCTAGAAGCACTTTCCCTCTGACTGCGTTCTTCACAAAAATATTCAGGAAGTTGCTTTAAAGATTTCACAGGTTTAAAGGAATTTAGTTTCTATAACACAGGCTTCTCATCAGATGTTCCCCATTGCCCTTAGGTCTCTTTCTTCTAACAGCCCCACTAACCAGTCATAAAAACCTCTCTTAAAGCTTCCTGGTAGGTATCTCTAATGAAATTCCAGCATGACTAAATATTTGTTTTTACCTATTTTATTATTGATAGAGTCTTTCAAGAAATATATTTTCCTGTTCACTTTTAAAACCTGAGAACATGCATCCTCCACCTATAGGGCAACACTTCCTCTCTTTTCTCTCTTCGTGCCTCTACTTAAAAAAATAAATAAGAAATCTGTATCAATATTACTGCCATGAGAACTATTATAAGTTTCTGCCATGCCAATAAAGTAACAAAATAAACTTATACCATTACTCTAATAAGACTCCCAGTTTCTGTTTATTCTCCATATCTACAGCAGATGCACACACAGGCACACACAAACGACTGCTTCCAAAAATGCTGTTGCCTTGTCACAGATGTGTGTCCCCTGGCTGGATTTGCCTTGAAATGATGGGAATTTTTGAACTTTCTGGATTAGGTCAAAAGAGAGGAAAGGATTTGAATTAAAAGTAATAAGCTATAGAAAATTATGACACACCATGTATTTCATTTGAAATATGCCTGGCTCCTGAGGATTCAATGAATTTATAATGCTTGCTTCAGGTGCTTCTTATAGCACAAAATAATAAGGGAGGAAAGGATGTGTGGTCTTACATACCAGTGAAAATTTAAAGATTAATAAAAAACCCTACAAAGATTCAATGCTGGCTTGGATGAAAACTGGAAAGAGTAATAGATTAATAAGGATATTCTGTACGCAACTGGAACAGACAAGACTTAGAAATGAAATAGATTAAACTCACGTGCCTATGTTAAGTTTGTGAAACAAATCTAAAAAAGACAAAAATTGAAATTATTGCATACACAATACTTGGTCTCCGGCTAATGCAACTTTAATAAAGAAGCTAAATTAAATTTAAAAGAGGAAGAAAAATGTATAGGTCACTTTCACTAGAGTTTGGTTTCCTGCTGGTTACTGATATAGGTTATAATTTCAGTAATCAAAACACTTGTCACTGAACTCTGTTATTGGACTCCGTCAGAACCATCACAATTTTTTATGAAAATGTAAATATTCATTTATTAGCAATGGAATATAGAGGGAAAAAAATAAAAAAAAGTGGGAAGAACTTTTGTTTCAGCTGTCCCAAGTGTTCTGCAGTCCTGCAGCCATCAGCTCAGTCAGCTGTGGCTCCAGTCCAGCAATTCCTGCTAAATACAGCAGTACCAACTGGGTGCTGACTCCTGCTAAAGGGAGAGCCATATACTGCTGTGATGAAGTCATGAAGTCATTTCATTCTCCTTGGTATTGCTCCTCTAAACTTTAGGATTAATGACCCGATGGTCTATCGGACAACAGAAAGGACAGAGATATTTTGCACATGCTGGGCTAATGGTGTTCTCAGGGACGTGCACTACAGGGAGCCATGAGTGCCTTTACAGTCAGCAGATCTCAGTCCACCTTCACAAAGGAATTAATAGATCTGGCTGGGACCTAAGGAGAAAAGAAGGACAACCGACCTTCCCTCAAGAGAAAGAAATTTTGAGCACTCCATAAGTGATGAACTTTAAGGTGCCAAGAGGAGGTACGAGCTAAGAAAACTGAGAGCCTCAATTCCAGGAAAGATTTGGGGATTTCTATGGATATGTTTCTACTTCTTCAAAGACAGGAGCTTAATAGAGAACTAAAGTGTTAAATTGATTGGCCTGTATTATAATATTAAATCTACTTTATATGTTTTTTAAATAGGCTACATTAACTCCATTTAAAAAAATTTAAGAGGTAAGAGGTATCCTATTTATTACAAATGAGATCATTTGAGAGATAATTGTTTGCCTGAGCTGCTTGACAGTAACCTGTTGAAATGGTTTCATGATGGTAGTACTTTTCATTGAATATGTCTGTTTCCTATGAATAATTTTCACACTCCAAAAACAAGGTGGTTTTTTTGTGTTTTGTTTCGGGGTTTGGTGTTTCTAGTAAGGAGGAAAAAAGAAAGGGAAAGAATATGATTCAATCAAAAAATAATTGTCATTATTTTCAGAATAAATGAGTTTCTGAAAACTATGCACGTTCATTGACAAAGCACAGTTATTCTCTTGTGATCTAATTATAAATAAGGTTTATAAGTAATGCAGTACCTTCTGTTGATGTTTTGAGCATCACAAAATGTAGGCTACTATTATCTGTAATACAACCATTTTTTTCATTCACAGTTTGAGTGAACATGTGTATTTTATCAGGATGTTGGAAATTCAAGTATTGCAAAAAATCTGTTATAAATGTAGGTGATGACATGAGAAACTACACAGGTAAAATTCACAAGGGCTAAAATACATTGCTTCAGTTACAAAATACAGAAATACCTAAATTAAAGCAGGGTGGAGGAGCCAGGGAGCTGGGGAGGTGGGGGAAATGGTCTTCAACTTTTAGGAACAAAACTGGTAAGAGTTCCTGAAAGTCCAGGGCAACAAATCATCATCAATATGACAGAGTGGCCCAGGTAAGTAAGACAAGGATAGATTCAGACCAGGTATAAGGAAGAAATTTTTTACACTCAGGGTGGTGAAACACTGGCACAGGTTGCCCAGAGAGGTGGTAGATGCCCTGTCCCTGGAGACATTCAGGGTCAGGTTGGACAGGGCTCTACGCAACCTGACCTAGTATATATATTTAAAGCAATCTGATTGAGATATTTAAAAATTTAGAGATACCAGTTGAAGATCAAAAAAGAGCAGGGTCTAAAAGCAGGGTAGAAAACACACACACAAAAGATTAGTATCCAGTGAACCTTAGAGCTGGAGAAAGAGTGTCTGCATCACACTCCTGGCCCAGACACTAGTGACTGGCTGTAGCACACCACCCAGACTGACACCAGGAACTGCAGGACCCAGAGGGGCTGGGGACAACTGAGCACAACAGCAGAGAAAGGGGTAAATCGTAGAAACTGTTGTGTGACCATTTCCACTGTGTCACTGTTGAGACCTTTTCTGCAACAACATTCTTAACTGCATTTTTTGTTTCTCTCTTTTCTCAACCAAGACACCTGGACTAATATTATTTTTTTTTTTACTAGATTGTTCAGATTTCAGTTATATTAACAATAAATTCTTGATTTTACATGTAAGTTGTGTTTCCTTTTGCCTTGCATATTTTGAGTGCCACACTAGATTTCAATAGATGAAATACTGTAGTGGGATATCAGTAAGGTGCTTTGAGTAATGTGAATAGCACGTGATAGGGTGTCCTTGCTAAAAAATTGTGTATGCTCTAGTAACAGATGCATTGTTTATGATAACTGATATTTAAGAATTTCCAGTTGCTACTCAGCTGGGCAATATTTCTGTGTGAAGTAAACAACCCACACTGTTTTGAGCAATTCTTTCCTGGTGGTGTTGTACAACATGTTTAAAATAATCTCTGCTTTCATAACATAATAATAATTTCAAAGGGAACAATGTAATACTATCAAAAAGAAATGTATATCCAAAGTCTTCATTGTATGACATTTTATAAAGGCTTTTGTAATGCAATTGTACATCACAGGTACACTAACTGTGAAGGCACAGAAAGAAGATCATCACAGAGGTATATGATTCTTAGGCAAACACTAGAGTCTGGATGCAGCTGGAGAATGTAACTGCATCCTTACTATTAATTTTCTATGTGTGTACAAATTCACCTATTTTATCTAGTATCTAATCTTGTGTAGTGTCTTCAAGCTTTTTGTCTTACTGTTATTTTCAATTTTATTTCCTTTGCATATCATCTTTCTCCCTACAGGCAGTATTCTTGTCTGTTGTATCGGAATGCCCATCACATTAGCCTTTACACACATTACCTGGCCTACTTCAGCCTTGAAACTTAGAAAAGAATGCTTGTTTAAATCCCAAATTTTGAGTTCTTTTGGTGAAGTTCATGAAAACAGGCTCTACTGTAAATTACAGCGATATTAAGCTTAAGAGTGGAAAAGATGGGGAAAAGGTGCATCCTTCATTAATCAAACATTGTTTTGCACTCAAAATATAATGGAAATGTTAATAATACTTAGAGAAAGAATGATATAGAAGCAGAGATTTCTTTATAGAGGACTGGCTAGGCAAATAAGATATGTGCAAACATTAATTAGTGAGCTATATGTCCTTAGCGAACAGTTTCTGCAAAAAACCTGAAAACATACTGCTGTCAATTAATTCTAGTTTAGATCAATGAGAAAGTGGTGTTAAATGCTCATTCAGTACTACATATAAAAGAGAATCTGAAAAGCACTTAATAGTTCTAATGACATATGATTCGGGAGCTTGTTTTTATTACCATTTTCAGTTAATTACTCACATCAATTACAGTCTACAGCTTTGTTACAAAAATATGGACATTCTTAGCCACTTTCATTGTAGGTCTATTGTTTTCCATGTCACCAAAACACTTTTTTTTTTACATTAAGCATACTGTATTAACTAGATTTTTCAAAAGTGATAGAAATAGCACCACCTGAAGAATTAGAGGAATATGTACCAAAATTATATACTGTAATTATTTATCTAGAAATAGCTTTAAGAAGTAATGGATACACCTAGACTGAGTTCATTCTGAAGTGACACATTTTTTCAGCAGCCTGCCAGGAACATCAATCCACTGTGTTCCCACTCTCCACTTCTTACAAGCTTTACACTGAAATGGATTTCCCAGTGAGATTCATATCTATCTGAGTGCTATTCATACTGTTATTCACTGTAAATATCTCCAGCAGCCCTATTAACTTTAATGCATTAGCTCTTCTTCTATTTATTGCAACTTAATGAATGCATAATAATTTTAGTTTAGGACACCATTAGCAGAATAGATTTTCCAAGCTCCTGTAGCTCAGCAGATGTACTATCATAAATTACTACAAAGCTGCGTGCTCTTTTTATGACGGTCATAAGACAAAATTATTAGAAAACCATTTTTCTATTCTCCTGCAGACTTGGTATTCAGAAAGGCTCCAGGTTTAGTAAAAGCATCATGCCTGTGTGTTATAATCAGCATATGTTCCACAAGTAACCAGGATTTAAGCAGAAATGAGGATATAAAACATGTCCTGCTGCATTCTTTGAGGTAGGGCAAGGAGACAAGAATCCAGAGGTTATACCAGCAAACACCAGAGAGTGGCTCACGCCTGACAACTGGGACTATTGATTTACATTGTATTCAAAAACAGGAGTTCTTTCCCTTCCCTATTATTTGGAACAGCACTGAATAAAAAGAACCATATCTTTGAGGGCTTGTTGAGGGCCTAGATGAGCAAATGAAATACATTTGTGTTGTTCATATTTATAAAGATAAAGCAATGTAACAGGGATGGCTGAGTGAATTTTGGGGGAATTTTGATGTATAAAATGGTTTCCAAATCCCGCCTATACTTGAAAGCAATGCTTGAACCCCTGGAGAGCAGTTTAAGTAGCTGTAAAATGCGCTTGGGTAATTCATGGAAATCCTACATATAAAGTGTTAGTATGACAAACAAATCAGCTTGCTTTGATCTAATTTTAGACTATTAAAAGTACTAACCCAGCTGCAAGATCCAGATTATAAATCCTACAGACATCAATATAAGTTAAAACAAATAGAGATGCCCATGAAAAACCACAACTTCCTTGTGTGAAATGTATGCTGAGCATTGGATAACTATTTATGGCTTAATAACTTGTGCTATGTTTGGATTATAAATTAAATGAAAAAATAGGATTAATTTTACATATTCATCAAAGTAAAAATTTTACATATTCATCACCTGAAGATCAGGTGCATACTGACCCACTGAAGTAGTAAGACATTGTCACAGACCAGAGAGAAAACTGCGGTGTTTTCCACAACAAAGTTGAATTCTGTTAGTAAAATGAACAATCCAATTTAATCTTTCAGAGTGTTTTGGCTCTTTCATTGACCTGATTTAATACATTGCAACACAGATCCAAATCTAAAGTCTTCAATTTTTCACATTTTTAAGTGCTTCCATTTTCTCTACATGGTAAATAAGAGATGTTTCTTAGAATTCCCTGTTATAGCTCAGTGTATCCACATAACATTTATCATCTGGAATGCTTGCCTTAGGCATGGTTGTTGAACCATGTTATTTTATGTGTGTGTATAACCTTGCATCTCTGAAATAAGCTCAATTATTTAAGGATTTTGGTAGTGATCATTATATCAAAATATCCTGAAAATATTCATTTATACCCCTTTTTTCCTAACTGCTGGAGCAGGACTGAAATATGCAAACTTCTCTGGAAATACTGGGACTCATGAGCTTGATGTGCTACAGGTGACCCCACAGGGGGCCTGGCCACAGAACAGTTCCTGTGCTTTACTGTTTCTTGCAATAAACTATGATTGATAGAACAAGCATGTAACTGTGAGAAGGCTCACATTTATTTAAGATTATTATATTTTGTCATAGGAAAAATGTATACATTTAATATACTCTTACAAACTGCTCCAAAAAAGTATCTTTTATAAGCAAATCAAAGTTTAGCTTCTCTCCCGTTAACTGGATGAAGCTTTTCTGGGTCAGGAATTCCTCATCTCCTTGGGACGATAAACTAACAGTTCAATACTATGCGTATTTTTCTAGAAATCCCAGGGAGAGTCACAAGGATGTATCACATCTTCTATTCTCCAACAGAAATCAGAAATCCTACGGAAATCACTATATTCAGTTCTGACTAAAAGCTCACATGTATGAGCAGTTAATTTAAGTCTCTTTGACTTGTAGTTCACGTTGAACACAACGTTTCAGCAGCTGGAAACCCTTGCACGTGACTCATACAAAAAAGACATACATATTCCATGTTAAGTTCAGTGGGATACGGCAAACTGCATGGAGTGTATTTCCAAAAACCTCCTGTCAGGGCAGACAGCTTTGCACTGCATGTCATCAGCTCTTCTTTGTAGGGCATGCAATGACGGTAATGACATCGTCACAGGTGTGCTAAATCAGGGGGCAGGCATCTTGGTAATGAGTATTTTAAGTAACATTTTGTCAAGGGAAAAGTACCTTCCAAACATGCCAAATAAATTAAACTGTATCCTACTTTGTAATAAAGGTAAAGCTAAGCATTGGAACATATATAATTCTTTACAATTCGTTGGCCAAGGACTTTTCCTTAGTTTAACGTACCCAGCTTTCTCTGTGTTTATGTATGTTTATATATGCACCCTCATGTACATGTGCACATTATGTGGAACGTGTGGAACTGCAGCAATTACTCTATTTAATCAACCTCTTCCTGGTAGCTAAGGAAAGATTAGAGAAACCTTTAATTCTGTTTATTCACTTAATTCCATTGGATTTGAAAACATAATGGGATCATTTTTCAATTTTGGTTCAGTATGTTTTCTGCATAAGTAATAAACATGAAATCAAATTATTCTTGGTTACACCTTAAAAATAATATTCTGGGCGAACTAACAACTTAAAGATTTATTGGTTTTGAATTTGTCTTCTTCTGCAAAGAATTTCTTTCTTTAAGGTGTAACCTTTCTTTTAAACAGGAATTTCTAGAGTTACATGAAACCTTGCCGTATTACTGCCTTTTTATGTTACGCATTATGCAGGCATTTTGCTGAGTATATTAGTACTGCTGTATCTGCCTAACAGTGACACACAAGTCAAATCATCAGTGTTGAATTCACACTGTCTAATTAAGTTAATGTTAAAAAGTTCATTCCAGCTTTAGAATTAATTCATTTTCCTGGTTTTAGTGTTAGTGTATAGGTCAGCATGCAACCTTAGCTAGACATAGATGTATTCTGTATCCAGAAGGATCACTGGCACAGCTAGAGTGGAGTTACTGCTGAACCCATAGGAATGATCCTGAACTTTTGAAGAAGTCTCAAAATGGTAATCCTGTGCTTCCCAGGAGTGAGAAATGAAAGAGGATGCAGATTCTTCAGCTAGCACTGAACAGTAAGATGAGTGAGGTTTTATGTGAACTTGTTCTCTAGAACAGGTTTCCCAGAGAAATGTGGATGACCTATCCCTGGAAGTGTTCAAGACCAGGTTGGATTGGGGTTTGAGCAACATGTCCCTGCCCATGGGAAGGGGGTTAGAATTTGATGACCTTTAAAGTCTCTTCCAACTCTAACCATTCTATGATTCCGTGATTCTATGATTCATCTCCTGTGTGATTGCCAAGCTCTTTCTTGGAAAAGTAAAACTGAGTGTGGGAAAGGGCTAGGGTAGAAGATGACTGTAACTGTAATTCAGATGAACACAGTATTTTTGCATCACAGTAAACATTATTTCTGAAGCCAATCAAATAACAATAGTAATTAAAAATGCAAAACCAAAAACCAAAAGAAAGGAGGCAACTTAACTCTTTTCCTGTCAGTTCTGTCACCTTTCAACAATTCAACAAATGCTGATAAGACAAGTTGTTGTACAATCAGTTACACATTTTTAAGCAGGAATGATTGGTATAAATAGCAAGAGATAAGTATGCAAAGATTAGAGTTAGAGGATTAATGTTTTCTTTATAGGAAATTAAAGAATACACGTAAACACTTCAGCAAAACTAATAAGGGTGATTTTATGGATCAGCACTTGACTTGGACTCAAAACATCTGGATGGGTTCCCAGGTGGTATTCATAATCACAGAATCACAGAATCACAGAATCACAGAATCTTAGTGGTTGGAAGGGACCTTTGAGATCATCGAGTCCAACC
>JAOQGH010000001.1:193061497-193080965 GCA_025769975.1 Gallinago jamesoni
GGCCAGGCTGGATGGGGCTTTGAGCAACCTGGTGTAGTGGGAGGTGTCCCTGCCCATGGCAGGGGGGTTGGAACTCGGTCATCTTTAAGGTCCCTTCCAACCCAAACCATTCTATGATTTTATGAGTCTATGATTCTATGATTTTTTCAGACAGATCCACTTAATCAGAAAAAAACATCAGGTTATGGACAAAGCTAGGTATACCTTCCCTCCTGATTTTTTTTTTTAATATGAGCAACATATCCCTAAACCTGCTTGTTAATCTGTGTTTTTCTTCTGAATGGTTGGCCAGGTAGTTTAAATTTCTCACTGCATCTAAGATCTGTGTCTTGCGGAAGTCCACTAATTCCTCACAAAAAATCCTTATCCATGTGATCAGTCTCATTTAGCAGCAACTTTAGTCACAGTACCCTTGTTCTTCTCCCATTTTATTGTCACAAACAGACTTTCAGCCAGTACAATTTCTTGGTTATCTCAAAGAAAGAGCTTCCATTGCTCATAAACTGTGCCATGCCTCCCTTTTTACTAGCTAATGCTTCCTAGGCAAGGAGTACTATTATGTTGCTGTTCTTGTCATGAGACCTAACAAAAGTTCTGTTATGCCAACTAATTTGTATATGTGATCATAATCATAAGATACTGCTGCTTACATTTCTTGTATTAATAAATATTGATATAAGATGTTAATCAACTTAATTTACTACTCACTTTCTTACTCACTCCTTTCATTACAAGTAATCCTCTCACTTTTGGTTCACAGACCAAAATACTGATTATAAAGGTAATAATAATGCCATGACCTAATTTAATGTTGTCGGTTAGCACATCAGTATGGAAAGGCTGTCTATCATTCAGCAAGCTCATGGAACTTCATCCTGTGGTGTAGGAAGCCACTATATGGAAATACCACCAACACAGCTAGGCCTTAAACATCCGTGATATCTGGATAAATATCCAGGATATACCTGTCCCTTCCAGTACCTTGAGCCCAGCTAGGAAAACTGACAACAATGCTATCTATGTCTTGAGGATCCAACTCTAATTGGATACACAAAAGTCTATCGTGACAAAAGAAACCATGACAGCAAGAAATTCCTCTCACCTTC
Source organism: Gallinago jamesoni (assembly GCA_025769975.1). NCBI lineage: Eukaryota > Metazoa > Chordata > Aves > Charadriiformes > Scolopacidae > Gallinago > Gallinago jamesoni. Next base: position 193,062,604 of record JAOQGH010000001.1, read on the forward strand.
ATTCAGTAGTCCAAACCATAATCAAGAGACATATCTTAGAATTTTTATTAAATCTTTAACAGTCCTAAGAAAATTCATAAAAAAGAAGGACAAGAGCAAGACCATGTAAATGATGCTAATATGTCAAAACCCAAAACAAGCCAAACTTGTGCTGGTGGTATGAAGTATTTCAGTGTTTCTAAGGTATTGAAGAGAGTTTGCTTTTCTCCTGATATTTATAGAGCATTACACATGAAACCTCCGGGTTTTGGCAAGGGGCCAAAAAGGCTCAAACCTCTCAATAGTCCATTTAACATTTACCTGTAGTCAATTATCAAATATTCAGGTGTCCTCTCAAGTGAAACAACATTTATAGTCACCATATGTAATCACAATACCAATACCAGAACAGATAGGATGTGGAAAATAATTATGACTTGTAGACAACATCCACAACAGAGATTCGTGTATTGCAACATGTTCTCTCTCAAAAATAAATATGGTTCATAATTTTATAATAATAATAAAAGGCCATTTGTGCAGTGGGTGAAAACAATATTCTAATGAGTCTGTGGAAATGAAAGTATAACATGTGTTGAGCTTCATCCTTGCTGTCTTACCAGATCATTCTCAGCAAGAAAGCCTACAGTGAGTCATAGATTATATAAACCTTTTTCTTTGTTCCTGTAACAGAGTTCTTTGAATATTAATGGGTTAAAAATCTTTAACCTGATGCTAAGAAAAAGCTTGCCAAACATTAAGATCAAAATTATTTTGAAGATAGAACAAAAATAATGAACTATGCAATCTATTTTCTATACAGAGTTTATATTTTTCAAAGTAGAATAGTCTTCATTGAATCTAGCTGCTTTACTTATGGAACCACAGGAAGAACGGTCTCAAGCCATTGCACAGAACAAAGGGACTATTATAGAGAGAAATACTGTGGACTTATGCAAAAAACTGTGTTACTATCATTTTGCTTTCCTTTTCTACTAAATATTCATTCATGCATCTCATCCGGGTGAGAGAAAACAAGAGGGAAGCAATTTGAAATAGACTCATTCATCTCCTGCATAATCTTTTCCTTGTTCTCTGCTTATGAACAGTATTAAATTCCACCTGAACAAGGATCCAAGAGAAACAAGATATGGATATAACATAGTGCTCACCTGTGTTTGGAAATGCCTCAGTCATAAAGTGGCAGCACAGTTGTTTGCACCTTTTTTGCTGATAGATGACATGTTACTGGCATCCTGAAGAGTGGCATTTTGCTAAAGGCTGAACTAAGCTCTTTATGTAGATAACCTTCTAAATGGGAAGCAACAGGGTATGGCCTTAGTCCCCATTTGCTTTATAATTGTCATCAAATCCTGACAATTCCAATTTACCTTTCAGCATTGTAAGACAAAAGCTAATTCTATACTTTTCTAGTTTGGGTGGAATTTTTCCCAAAATCTGATTTTTTTCAGAAGAACATTTGTATGAAATGGTACTCCAAAGCAATAAGACAGTAAGTCTAAGAGGTGGGCAAATTTTATTTGCTTCTTCTCCTTCTCAGGGTGTTTCTCTTAATTTAATAATATTAAATGTCAGCAGCAGGTGCTGTTTGAATCAGTGCTGGACAGTTTGACTAATGCCTTACAATTTAGTCAAGGGTTTTGAAAATACTGCTGAATACTGCTTGCCTGTCTACAGTAATGAATGTTGTGGTTATTTGCCATCATCATCAACACAGTTAATGTTAAGAATTAATGCTGGCAGTTTATAGGTTTCCAGTTACTTTTCTTCTGGGGGAAAATTCCAACCAAAATAGTGCAAAAAACACTCTGGCAAGCCTGCTACACAGCACCTCTTGCAGTGTTGCACTCATTCTTGTGGGTATTCTGATGGGCAACATTTATTCCCAAAGAATTCTTAACATACTCAAAAGCTTGTAGGTGTAAGAGACGCTACATACAGTGCTCAATGCACCTGTTACTGATAGTCATAGACAGTCATCCTTACTTTCATCGTTTAGGCTTTCTTTATAGCAGTTGACTAAACCAATCAACAAATCAGAATGGAAATGTTGCACAGCAGCTTACCATTTTTGAAAAACATAATTTTGGGAAGGTCTTTCAAATCTGTTTTTTTTTTGTTTTCTTCTTTTATTTAAATATTTTTTTTTTCTCTCTAAATGAAACAGAGACAGACATGGCCATGTGTCTGTCACAGCCATGCAGGGTGTGTAGAAAGGAGAGACCTAGTGTCAGTTCTGATTCACTTTTTTAAGAGAAAAATTATGGGCAAAAATACCTCATTTGCAGGGAAGCATCACAGCTGCTAGACTATAAGATAAATATCTTAGGGTTGATATCCCACAGTTCCTCCTGATTAAGGTTTTATATTTTGGCTAAACCTGATTACGCTGGGGCATGAGACGGAGATATTCCAGAATGATTACTTGCCAAGTTCTGTGAAACTTGAAATCAGATGTAATAAATGTGTCTCCCTCAGAAAATCTGATGCTTTAACAGTGTTTCACTTGCTTTTTTGTTATTCTCTGGCTTGTACATTTTAAATTTTTTCAGTGCAAAAACTTGTAATTGTTTATGAACTGAAATGGTTGTTTCCTCTACTAGCAAACCTGGTTGCTAAGAAGGAAGCCTTAATCTCTTTGGAATAAGCTTTTGTGCTGTCAAGCACAATAAAATAATAAAACATAGTTGTAATCATTTATTTAGATTAAATGGCACTAAAGTTTTTTCATAAATGTCTGTACAAACTGCAAGAAAACCTGTTTTTAAGCTGATGCTCTGAACTTTATGAACAGAATGGGTAGATACTTCTCTAAAACAAGGAGCTATAAAAACCAGCTGACAGGACAAAACCCTTTAACATAAGAATTAGGAAATTCCAGACACAGGAATAGGACCTTATTCTCAGTGTAAGAGATTCACTGGTGCCTCTGGAAATAGGCATCTGGCTCTGTCTCAGGATGGAGACATAAACTGCCCTCTGCAGAGCAGCGCTGAATCAGCTGTCTCGAGAGAGAGAAATGGGACAATGAGCAAGAAATGGATTCCTGTCTGTTATTCACCAGGAAAGATTCAAACTCCTTTTTGTACTTAGAGAACTACAAGAATTCCTATCACCTCTGACAGGGCTGCCCTAAACAGTGTAGCAAAAACATCCAGGATGAAGCTATCTCAATCTCAGCTTCTAAAGACACTCCAACTGCCATGGGATATTCTGTTATCCCAGGAAGGACAGGGAAAGACTTCCTTGGTCGCTGGGGGTCACACTGGGGAGGGAGGATACCAGGGAAAAGTTCAGTTCTTCAGTCTATCTTATAAGAATTTTAATTACGACAGCTTTAATTTTCCTGCTTCACATCAGGCTGGCATTGTATCTATCTGGGATGCAAGTCCTTAAGTCTTCCAGCTCAGGCTCCACAGACAAGGAAACATGTCACTGGGGACGTATGTCCTTAGGGGCTGTGATGTGAGCAAGTTATTTTGCCGCTCTGTTTCACAGTATGCATCACTGAGTGCACATCTATTTAGGTACTAGGAGAACGTCTAGTAGAAAGTATATGCACCCAGAGACTACGTATTCAGAAGTTTAGGCAAAGACTGATGTGGGATTTCAAGGATATTTTTTTTTTTTACATTAAGTATCCACAGACTGTTATGAAATGAACCCTGAAGTACTTCCCATTCCTTGCTGTGTTTTAAAAAAAAAATCACAAATTTTAATCGTATGAATGTATGCACTGTCCACACTGGAATAATCAAAAACAAAAAAGCAAAACAAATGCTGTTAGCTGCAAAAATTCCAGCTCCCTGCAATGTATTGGCCAAAAATCAATACTGAAAAATGGACTCAGCAAAAACAAATTAACTGTGCAAGTGACTTGGACTTTCTCTGCTAAGTTTTCTTCTATTGTTTTAACCCTTTAAGATATCAGATGACTGCTACATAAGGGAAGAAGTGTAGTTTTATGATTTGCTTGTTTATGATGTTTTAGCACAATTTGTTAGCAAGATATCAAGGTGAGTCTGAACATAAAGTTTTCCACGTATATTTCATTTACTATAATAAAAGTTGCTTTCTATTTAAAGATGGATTGAAGAATATATGGCATTTGTAGGACTTCCTCCCAAATTAGGAGGGCTGACTGACACACCAGAGGGCTACGCTGCCATCCAGTGTGACCTGAATAGGCTGGAGAGCTGGGCAGAGAAGAACCTAATGAGGTTCAATGTAGGGTCCTGCACCAGGGGAGGAAGAACCCCAGGCACCAATACAGGTTAGGGGCAGATCTTCTGGGAAGCACTACTGAGGAGAAGGATCTGGCAGTCCTGATAGGTAGCACACTTTCCATGCAACAGCAATGTGCCCTTGTTGCCAAGAGGGCCAATGGAATCCTGGGCTGCATAGGGAAGAGCGTGGCCAGTAGTTCAAGGGAGGTCCCTCTCTACTCTGCACTGGTGAGGCCACAAGTGGAATATTGCATCCAGTTCTGGGCTCCCCAGTTCAAGAAGGACAGGGAACTACTGGAGAGAGTCCAGTGTAGGGAAACGATGATGATTAAGGGATTGGAGCACCTCCCTTATGAGGAAAGGCTCAAGGAGATGGGACTCTTTAGCCTGGACAAGCGAACGCTGAGGGGAGACTTTATTTATAAGTATCTAAAGGGTGGGTTAAAGGATGTTGGAGCTGGATTCTTTTCAGTGTTTTCCAGCGATAGGACAAAGGGTAACAGGCACAAGCTGGAACATAGGAAGTTCCATTCAAATATGAGGGAAAACTTCTTTCCAGTGAGGGTGACAGAGCACTGGAACAGGCTGCCCAGGGAGGTCATGGAGTCCCCTTCTCTAGAGATATTCAAGACCTGCCTGGGTGCAGACCTGAGTGATGTGCTCTAGGTGTTCCTGCTTTAGCAGGGGAGTTGGACTACATGATCTCTAGAGGTCCCTTCCAATTCTGACAATTCCAAGATTCCATGATTCCATGACTTGTTTTAAGCATCAAAAAAGGAAAATCATTCAAGCATGACTTTATATTCCTTACTGAGACATACATATTTGGTGTATTTTATCTACTCTTTCTTCTTCTTTTTTTTTTTTTTTTTTTTATATGAAGTACTTTAGATGCTTTTCTTCTGCAGTTTACTAAAAGTTGGCTGTGTTCCAAACAGATTTAGGACAGTGATCAAACCAATATATCATAATACAATTTTCTAAGACTGACTGATTCAAATAGGCTGCTGACTAAGACTGCCAGAAAACAATGAATGTTCAGGATTACTCAGAATGTTAATGTGAATTTTGCCTTCTGTCCCCTTAGCATTAATTAAAATTAGAACAGACTCTTTTATCCTCTCTATCATTACAGCTTAAACAGCTTCTGAATGACATCTCAGCTCTTATTTTCCTTTCTAACTTTTACATATATGCCAGCCTGGTCACAAATCTAGACAGTAATTTTTCTTAACTTTACTTGCAAGTCTAAATGGTGTTGACAGATAGCTGGAACTGAGAATTTCCTCTACTTCCAAGGATAAACTTTTCCTTCATTTATTCCTTATGGAATGGACAACTTACACCTTTGTGAAAAGTGAAGAATAGAGGTAAATGTCACCTAAATGGTTATAGATATAATGGCAACTGAGGATAGAAATAAAAGTACTAGTTTTGATGTTAAAAGCTTACAGTAAATTGATAATACCACTAACTAGGTAGAGCATTAAGTGCTATATGTTACTTCAAGATATATTTAGAAGTATACAAAGATTATATTCTATAATGTATTTCCTTTCCAAAATCTGCTCCTCAGCAGAGTCATGTTATGTACCTGTTACCACTTCTATGATGAAATTCAGTCAGTATGTAACATATTAGAAGGATTCCATATGCCGTTCAATTCCCTCTTCATGGCTAGAAATACAGCTGAGAGGCTGGTTACCCCTCAGGCATTTGCCTTTGATTCTGAGGACTTTTCTAGACTGGTGCCAGTGCAGATTGCAGCTTCCAGGACTTTTTAAATACATACTATTGAACTATAGCCTTTACAGTAATTCCAGATACACTGTGAAAACATGCCATCTAATTCCAAATATTGGGTTTGTGTCTTCTTTGACTTTAAGAGGGAACAGCCCAAGAATTATAAGAATATGTCCTTAGTTCTTAATGTTCCCACTCTCTCGCTGAATGCCATGACAACTCTTAAAGTGAAACCAGTAAATTGCCTGTTCTTTTATACAGCTTTATAACAAAGGCTAAGGCCTTAATACTTTTTGAAACATAGTAAAAGCTGTACTTAGAACAAGCCATTCATTCATTTTACATTGGCCATTGGACAGCAAAAAGGCATTTGCTGATTAGCCGGGCTGGGAACAAAGCAGTGGTCACAATGTGAATTAATAAATGCTGATGTATATGGCTGCAGAAAACCTCATTTATATCACAAGCATAACATGGAAAGATCTCCATAGATCTTCCTCTCTTTCCTTTATGCTGAGGGATGATTAATGGATTAGGTGTGTTTGTGTGTTTCTTTCCTCCCACACCTGGGATTGCCAACACAGACAAATGCTTCCCTGCTTCAGTATCACCACGACATTTATCCGTTTTCTGAGAGCAGAAACAAGTAGAAAAAGCAAAAATATTTTAAATTGAAATTCTTCATCCTTTCTTAGGGCTTTTATCCGTTTTCACATTCTCTAGTAAAACAAAAGCTCTTTCTGTTAAAATAAAAAAAATACAAAAAAAGAGAAAACTTGTTTCAGATTTTCATTTGAGATACTTTTTTATCTGCAGCTTTTGTACTTCTGAAGTCTCAGTACAAATGACTGCAGTTAAGTGAAATCTTAAAGCCCCGAAGTAACAGCTTGAGTGAAACAGCAAAACTGGCATTAGCAGAAGCTATGCACATATTCCTTCCATTAGCAGTGAGATACTCATCCTTATCAGGGACATTGTCATTTGTAGAGCTTCCCTGCCTCCTCATCTGTTTTCATAACTACACTGAATACATTTGAAATGAAGAATGATCAAACTCTAAACAGCTGTCAGTTTACAGAGTCTCCGGCCTCTGCATATGTGCTGCCACTCTGCCAAGGCCATGCTTAAATGCCAGTTATAACAAGGAGGACATGCATATTATGTTATATTAGCTGCTACTAATTTTCCCAATTATTGTGGCTGGCACTATTGATTCTTCCATCAAAATGAACAAATTGGACAGGACAAAATGCTGGAAAAATCTCTGTCTAATTATAAACACTCTTTAAACACCACCTCTATCAGGAATAATCATACCCTTGTCAACATTGTCACATCTTCAAAATCCCAACCGAAGAGAAAACCTCACTGTCTTTTCCTTACAATTAGTGCTTTATTGTCTCCTGAATCACATGAATTTTAACCTCTGCAAACTCTCAGATGTTTTTTTTTTGTCTCTTAGTGTTTAGAACCTGAGTTTGAAATTGACGATCTCTATATGTACAAATCCCTCCCAGAAAATTTCAAGAATAAGAACAGCTACAGACAAAAAACACAGAAAAAAAATTCCAGAAAATACATATTCATGTTATTCGTATGACCGTGGTACCCAGTATATACCTAAGAGTTACCTAAATCATTTCTTTTCATAGCGTGTTACTCCCAGACTGCAAGGTACTTCTGTAATATACCACTCCTTTGTGTACTAACCTCTGGCACTGCAAATTACAGCTCAGGCAGGGCAGCTGCATCTGAAGCTTCCCATTATTCTTTCTTGACCATATTTGCCTTTTCTCCCTCAGTCTTTCTAGACAATAGATGCCTGCCAATGTCTTCCAAACTGACAGCATTTTAATAATAGCTTGATGTTTGGAAATGAATGGAACTGACATGAAGGTTGTAGAGCTAAAAGAAAGGCATAAAAGATCCAGAGACAGAACCATGATAGAAGGATGCACTTCTGTTATATTAAAGTGGAAAAAACCACAACACTGAGAAAAAGAAAATGGTGAAATATTCAGTTGAAAACCATTTAGTCCTCAGGTTCTTTTTGTGTTACACAATTATTCTTGATTTTTGGAAATAAAAAGCCACAGTGATCATGACACGGATAAGAATTTAAATACTGAATATATAAATACATTAAAAGGGGAAATTAGGTGTCTAGAGTGACTAGCAGAGTTACAGAGATAGATTTTGCTAGTTTGCACATCATCATACACTGAGAAGATGAAACTCATGATAGTTCTTAATTCTTAAAGAGACAAAGATGATAAACATAGAGAATTCCTTTCAAGTATTTTATTGCATGTATAAACGTTACCAACAGTTTTAATTCAATGGAATTCCTCTCTCTATATTACTTTCAGGACTGAGGCCAAGGAGAAAAGCGTTGTCACTTTTCATACAAACACAGATAACATCATTAATTTTCTGAAACAAACAAACAAAATGGCCTGTGCATATTTACTTTCTGACTAAATCCCTCTAAAGCAGTTTCAAGGAGCGATATTCAATGCTGTACTGTTGCAATTGCTATTTATCCATACTGGTATTTACACGTAGACTACAGGATACTAGCCTGCTTTCTGGTAGGAGGCTCTTATCAATTAACACCTATGAATATTGCTGCCTGGAGATCAAGAGAAACCTGACCAGGCAGGATTTGATTCCATACTCTTCTCTTTTTACATTTTTTTTTTGGCACAAAACAGATTTTGAATCAGGTTAGTGAGTTAGGTTAAACTAGCTTGTTAAATGAGCTAAGACTAGGATAGTAAGTAGAATTCCACTCTTCTCATAATATAGTTTCATAAATTTTGTGGAGGATGCTGTAATCTCTAATAGAAGCATGTGAAATACTTAGATACTGAAATTCAACGTACACGTGAAGAGCTACTACATTTCAGCACTGAATTAGGTTACTTCTGAGTGCTTTTCAGACAGGCATGCTGAGTCTCTAAGCACACTTAGGATCCTCCATCGTGAAATGCATTATATAAATGTAAATTTATACTAATATCTAGACATTATCAAAGTTATTCCATAAACTGCAATGTGGCATGTGAAGTACAGTAAGAAATTACTCACTCTGTATGACAGACAAAGCTACTTGCATACAAGTAGTTTGTGGCAAATATTTTACATAATATGCTTCATCCAAGAAAAAGTTAAATAGTATACATAAACACAGACACATATTTGCACATACTGCAAACAGTTACAATGAAACACAGGTATATTAGAAACAACTGAGTGAAGAAATAAAGTATCTACCAGCCCCCTTTCATTTGTAGATGAAATGTGTTACTATTTTAATATGAGGTAACAAGCACAAGATTATGGAATAGCCTAGCCTTGCTTTATAAGTCTCCAGCTGATTTTCAAGCAGCTAATTTTGGGGGCAGCAAATGGAAGCAAAGACAACAGAAACACTGGGGTTTTTTATTTGTTCATGCAGAGAGAATTTTTCAAGTCTACCTTTTGGAATCAACTTTGCTTTGCTCTCAAGTCTGGCTCTACCATCCAGATCCAACACACCTGACTTCAACCACTTGACACATTTAAGAAATATAAACTAGAGTTTTTCTCTCACATGAGTGTCAAAAAGAAAGCACTCTACAGAGTAGCATTACTTACAGAGGCCTAATCCAAGGCAGCCAAGCCTGATCCTTCATGTCACAGTCTTCTCATGGCTACACTCACAGGACTTGCACTACAGTTTTCAGGGGGAGGCAGGAAAGGGAAGGAAGGGAAGGGAACTGTTGATGCCCAGTTGTTTAGAAAAAGGCAACTGCAGTATTAAAAATGTCAAGATGTTTGTTGTTATTAACAAGGCAAAAAATAGATCCTTCAAGAATGTGAAAAATAAGGGCAGCAGAATTAAGTAGGACCTTTGATGACCTGAAAAACCCATTTACAGTGCTTTTGCTGTGTAATGGAACAAGCCAAAAGAATCAAATTTATCTAAAAAATACTAAATTGTTTTTTAGTAAATGGCCCACGAGGGGGCAATAAAAACACTAGAAAATCTTTGACATAGTAAATAATTAAGAGACTGGTCAAAACCTTGATAGAAACTCCCTATTGCCTGCAAATTACAAGACCTCAAGGGTATTCCTGCAGAAAAGGAAATGTGCAGTAACACAGGAAATGACTCAAGTGTCAAGACCAACACAGTAGCATTAAATACCAAATAATAAGTAACAGCAAGCCCCAAAGGAATGGAACTTTACATCATGACATAATTTATGTCTTGCATCATGAGGACTTATACATATTAATGGTTCAAGTGATAAATTCAAATAAAAAAACCAACAGTGTAATAATCTAAAAAAGGAAGTACATTAATAGGTTATGTATATGGTAATAACCTCTTAAATTGACCAATTAAGTCATGAAAGACAAAATTATGTACCATAATTTAGTATTCTATAAGCCATTGTCTAATAAATACTCAACATTTTCCCTTCATTTGATGAAATTTTTAAGACAGTAGACCCATACTGAATTATTTTTCTTTCACTGAGCTACAGTAACTCCTGAGCAAGAGTGATTTAGATTCCCAAAGCACTATGATGATGTTCACCAAACCACCGTGGCACTTAATAACCCAAGACCTGTGCTGCTCTAAATTGGTCAAATAATATCTCACTCCCAACCGCAACAGCAGTCTTCTATATAAAACACCAATATTGTTCTCCTGAGTTCTATTTACTTTTATAGGGGATTAGCTAAATTCGAAATTAATAATAAAAACAAAATCAATGAAAATCATGTTATACAAAATGAAGTAACATATATTAGGCAAGAATAGAACCAGATTTTCAGAATGTCAGTCACCCTACATTGCAAATGCACAATAATATTTTGAGTAATTAAATAATATAACAGAGTAAAATTAGCTCTACAAGGTTAGGCTATAGCAAAATGAAACCTCAAAATAATCTTATTACTTCACCAATTCCAGCCAAAGGTTCTTTCCTTTTTTTCTTATTTCCCCAATGATTACACTCATGTTATAGCTCTTCACACCTACAAACAGCTTAATGTAAATTATTAATAAAGGCATTAATTGAAAAACATTACACTAATGTTATCTTTAGACAGCACAACATACTTACACCTACACAAGGGAAAAAAGGGCTGAAAAGTATTCAAAAGTATTCATACATTTCTGTCTGCTGGTACATAGCAATCCTGCTAATATTTAAGGTTTGAGCAGCTGCTAGAAGTCCACTTTATACTAAAAGGCACGGTGATCTTGTGTGAACAAGTATTGCTCTGTGACTAATTTGAAGCCTAAGACTCTTTGACCACTTGTAACAAGGCCATGTTTGAACACTGGTCACAAATTGTGAAAAACTATTATCCTCAGCAGGCCTTGGTTTTTTAAAGAGGTAGAGATGAGCATACTTCTGCGTTGTCCTAATTCTTTTCAGATGGTGACAGTGTGCTTAGCACTATAGAGTTAAAAAGGACACTGTTAAGAGGCATGTAAAGTCCAGATATAGAGGGGTATCCCTTACACGAGCTGGTTAATCTTATCACAAATTCAGGGTGAAGCTTGATGAAAAAATGTTATGATTTTAGGGGAATAGCAAGGTGTTATGTTAGAGAAATCAATAATTTAGCAATGCCCCTTTGGCAAATTGGAATTGATGAACTTGACAAAAATATGTAGCAAGACCATTTTGAAATAGAGACCAAAGCATCAGAACAAAAAAGCAGTTTGAAGCACAGGAAAAATGATGACAAGTATAAAAATAGGAGGAGGAGAAAGCAGTAATATTGTCTGTTATGCATACTGCTTTAAGAAAATAAACCAGGAGCTTCATTTTCCCTAAGTAGTTCCAAAACCACCAAAATGATCTGAAAACATAAATTACATTTTCAAACAAATTTAGGACAATAATCTCATATCAGTTTCAGAAAAAAAAAAAAAGGATTTATGAGCAAGTGAGCAAGTGCAAGAATATCCTTCTGACTTTCTAATTCTCTCCCTTCTGTTGCAGGGCTTTCTAATTAAAATGTTTTACAGTGCTCACAAACAACATCACTTACAGACTGCAAACAGGTTTGAATATATTTGTGCAAGGGACATGAGATCTATCTGTATGATGAGATCTATCTGTATGGGTTTGCACATCTGTATGTGACACAGTGGGGCTTCTAAGTTACCTCTATCATATAGTCTTGCATCTGTTATACAGTAACTCCAGGCACCAGGACAGGCTGGGGTCAACTGGTTGGAAATCAACTAGGCTGAAAAGTACCTTCAAGTCCCAGTGATAGACAAGTTGACAACAAGTCAGCAACGTGCCCTCCTGGAAAAGAACATCAATAACTTCCTGGGCTGCAACAGACAGACGGTTGCCAGCAGGTCAAGGGAGGTGATCCTCCCCCCTTGCTCAGCACTGGTGGGACACCTGGAATGCTGTGCCCTGTACTGGGTTCCCCAGTACAAGAGAGACATGGACAGACAGAAGAAAGTCCAGAGAAGGCCCATGAAGACACTGGACCACCTCTCTGATGAGGAGAGGCTCAGAGAGATGGGTCTGCTCATCCTGGAGAAGCTGAAAAGGAAACCTTATTCCTATCTATACCTGATCAGGGAAGATGAAACCAAACTTCTCAAAGCTGCACAGTGGGAAATTTCCTGGGGAAATTCCTTTGGGAATAGATGTAGAAAATGCCAGGGTCTTCTAGAAGCTTCACATGATCTTCTTCTATTGTGTCAAAATACAGGAAATTTTTGAACATTTACTATGAATCAGTACTGCACTGATATAACAGCTATGATAGAGCCTTATGTAGCTTTTAGTATACTGTAAGAGAGAAGAACACTGATAGCAGAAATGGAAATCAAAACAAACATATTATTTTTTTTATCTAGTTTCCCAAGGAAATATTATTTACACCATCAAACACATTCATTTTAGCAGAACTTTTATAGTCTACTGAGGGCATTAGAGTCCATCACCTGACTATAGCCCAGAATATATTATCCTTTTTGTATAAGTGCTGCCAGAGAAAGCTTTTAAACCTACTTTTGTGGGTTTTTTTAAAGGACAACCAGGAATTATCAAGTAGAAAGGGGCTGAATTAAAAATCCAAGATATCCTTATGACTAGTAATAATGTATTAATTAGAAGTCAAACCTGTATTTCTTCTGCAGCAAGAGATTATTATATCAAGGTGTTATGACACTGTATAAAAAGTCATAATATTGATACTTTTATCTCTTTTTGATGGATGATCATGTCATTACAAAGGATGTGAAACACAGCATGACACTAAATCAGCCATATAATCTATGTAACGCCTGATAACTTTGTGATACCATTTGTGTTGCAAAAACTGTAATGTCAAAGGTACAATGCGTCCATTAAAAGGGAGACAGCTCAATTTTTATTTTCCTGTATTTGAAGTTCTTGAAATGTGGAGACAAAATATTTTTATTTGAAACTTCCCAAAAGTAGAAAACACAAACAAAATTTACCACAGGATTTTGAATAAAAACAAACAAACTAAATTGTGTGCAAATGCCCACATAACACATAGAAATTCTAGCTAAAAATAATTAATAAAAAGTATACATAAAAGATGCAAAAGAAAGTAATCTATAGGTACAGAATTTATTAACCTTCCTGTTCCCCTTGTCATAAGCATCAACATGCATTTTTACTACCTCTTCAGAAAAAGTCCAAGAACAATGGAGATACCTGTGTAAATTGAATTTTTTTTTCTTCTTTCTGAACTCTGCTGAACAAGTAGAAAATAAATGCAAATGAGGAAGGAAAGCAGCCAGGGTTCCACTCGGTTCCACTGGGAATGTAAAGAACATGCTGCTGGTGATATTTCTGCTGTTGTATTTAGTGCCAACAAATCTCCAAAGAATTTTTGTTACACAACAGCAAACTGTTGAAAACCTGTTAATGCACTCCGCATAATAGTACTTCTAAATTCAAACAAGGTCCCTTTCTGCTTTTTCAGGCTAAGTACCTGGGGACCCCAAAGCAAGAGAGGGAAATATAACCCCTGCATACATAAGAAAATACATAACTACAAAGCCTTAGTCTGTAGAATTACTAAGCTTTTTAGTATTCTACTTTACTATCAGTACAAGGTATTTTACAAGTCTTGAAGTCAACAAGTCAAATGGGTAAAGTAATAGCTAATACAGCAGTATTAGGAAGCATGTTTTGTCTAGTGATGCACAGCAAGAAAACGTATGAACAAAAGAATACAGCAGAGAAGTGAGAAAGAGAGAAGAAAATGGTAAAACAGTTACCATTGTAATGCCTCTATAACTAGAAAACTTAATGCTCCACATCTGCTGACTTCTCTGAGAGCAGAGAAAGGATCAGAGAAAGAAATTAATATCCACAGAAGAAGACATGAGGCATAAGGAAGATCAAACCATAGGTAAATGGGGCTACTTCATGCATCCTTCCATTAAGGAAGACAACTTTGGCATATGATTGCTGCTTCTTGGCAAACTCATTGGTGCCCACATTGAGCTTTTGAAGCCTTTGACTGTCTTAACTTTATCTAGTAGTGATTAACTGATTCATAGAACAGGTGAGGTTGGAAGGAACGTCCAGAGGTCATTTGGTTGAAGTACTGCAGTAGGGCCACCTAGAGCTAGTTGCCCAGGACAAATTCTGAATATCTCCAAGGAAGGAAACTTCACACCCTTGTTGGACAACCTGTACCACTGCTCAGTCACCCGCAAAGTAAAAAAGCATTTCCTGATGTTCAGAGGGAACCTGCTGTGTTTTAGTTTGTACCCATTGCCTCTTCTCCTGTCACTGGTTACCACTAAAAAGAGCCTGGCTCCATCTTCTTTGAGCCCTCCCTTCAGGTATTTACAGACATTGATAAGATCCCCATGAGCCTTCTCTTCTGCAGGGTACACAATCCCAGCTCTCTCAGCCTTTCTTCATAGGAGAGATACTCCAATTCATGGCCTTTCATTGGACTCTGTTCAGGATATCAATGTGTCTCTTGTACAGAACCGAACATGGGACTCATCAGTGCTGGTAGTAGTGCCTAGTGCAGTCTGGGACATCATTGTCATTCTTTGTGGCAAGGACCCCTTTCTGGCTTATGTTCAGCCTGGTGCCCTTCAGGACCCTCATGTCCTTTTTGGACAAGCTGTTTTCCAGGTGGGTAGCCCCTAGCGCATATTGGTGCATGGTGATGTTCCTCCCCACGTGTAGGACTTTGCACTTCTCCTTGTTGAACTTCATGAGGTTCCTGTCAGCTCATTTCTCCAGCCTGTCGAGGTCCCTCTAGATGGCAGCAAAACCCTCTCAGCAACTCCTCCTGGTTTTATGTCAACAGCGAACTTGTTAAGGGTACACTCTATGCCATCATCTAAACCATTAGTGAAGATGTAAAACAGGACTGAAACCTGCAGTGTTGATCCCTGGGGTGCACTGCTGGTTACTAGAACTTGCATTGCTTATCACCACCCTCTGGACCTGACCATTCAGCCAGTTTTCAGTCCATCTCATTGTCTGTTCCTGCAGCCTACACATTGACAGCTTGCCTATAAGGTTCTTACAGACTCTTGCCTTGCTGAAGTCAAGATAAACAATATCTGCTGCTTTGCCATCACCTACCAAGCCTAGAAGGTTCCTAAAATTCATCAGTGAAGGTTATCAGGCTGATCAAGCATGAATTCCTTCTGGTGAATCCATCTTAACTTCTCCTAATCATCTTTGTGTCCTTCACATGTTTGGAAATGGTTTCCAGGATTAGTTATTCTATCCCCTAGTCAGGGATTGAGATGAGATGGACTGGCTTGTAGTTCCCTGGGTTATTCTTGCCCCTTTTTAAAGATAGGAGTGACATTTTCTTTCCTCCAGACCCCAGGAACCTCTCCTAATTACCATGATTATTCAAATATAATCAAAAGTGGCCTTACAGTGACATCAGCCACCTCTTTTAGTGATCATGGGTGCATCCTATCAGTTCCCATGGACTTTTAGCATATGTCCAGTTATTCAATTACTCTCTCTCAATTACTTACCTATATTAAGCGGTTTGCCTAACTATTCTCTAACCTGATCCCATTCCACTAAGGCTACAGCTTCCTTGCTTCAGACTTTCTTTCTTATTTCTGGGTTCTTACATTCCAGTCTTTGTAGTAAAAACTGAGATGAAGAAGTCATTCAGTTTCTGCTTTTGAGGAATTCTGTGTTTGAGAAATTAGGTGTCTAAGATTAGATTTATATATTAAAAAAATCCATCAATAATAATCTCAATCTGGATTCCTACATTTCTTCACCTGCTATTAGCCTCTTGTACATTAAAAGTACCAGACTTATAGCTTAATTCCTGGAATAAGCCCACATCACTTTATTTTTCTAATTCACATTTCTTATCTACATGACTAAACACTATGCACGAGCAAAGAGAGACAGATTGCCACAGGACAATTTTGGCATCTTAATTTTGGTTAAGAATCTTTCTGAGGTGCCTTCTTTTTCTTTTGGTTGAAGGACTCAATTCCCATAGATATAACCCATTTTTGCTTAGTCTGTCGTCACACAGTTATGCTGCTCACTTTGAGAGTTCACACTTACAGAGATGATGTGAAAAGGAAGTCAAAAAGTAACTGAAAGATAAGAAGAGATAAAACTGAGAAAATGAAACATGGGAACCGTATATCTACTAACATCCCCTACTTCTGCTTTCCCTAAGTATTCTCAGTAAGCATGAAGTAACAGTGAGAGCAGCAGAGTCAGTTATAATACACTGGTAGTTGATGTGATTTGCTGACTTATCAAAGAACAGTGAATGGCATGCTTCATGTACCCAAAAAGTTCCACGAAAATATGGTACGCAGAAAATTGTAGTGATATTACAGCCTTATCTCCTGAAACACTGTAAATCCTGTCATTTTTCTTGAATAAAACAAGGCGGTTATAGTATCTGAAAAAAAAGTACCAACAGAAGAAATGGAGAAATATTCTTAAGCAGGTGTCTATTCAACATATTATTACTAATCATACTTTTGTTAACCATTATCTAAATTCTGACTGACAGAGATATACTGAATTAATTCTGTCCTGATATATATATATATATATATATATATATATATATATAAAAATTCCAAATGCAACAAGTGAAATATTGCCATTGTTTAGTCTGGAAAATAAATGACAGCTAGTGACAGTGGACTAAATATGCAGTGCTAAGCACTTGCAGGTACAAAACGTTATGCTAATATAAGAAGCATGAGACTCTCTTATTGGAATAGGTGGGTCAAACTTAGAAAAGTTCTCTCAGGGTTTTAACAATTCCATCACATGAGAAAGTTCATATTCTATAACTAAGAAATTTCTGATTTTGAATTGGTATTTCTGAATGTCTCATTTTATGTAGAACAAGATTTAGAGACAGTGTACATGATTACATTAACATTATTATGGTTACCTTGCAGATTAGTAACACAGCTTGGAAACAAACGATTAGTCAAAATGGGCACCAATTAGGCTTTCAGCCCGGATCCTAAAACAATCACCTCTCAGGAGCATAATTTTTGCTTTTGTTGATGATACACAGAGGACAGAGTCCTGATTTAATGTGCTTGAATTAGATGCCTAGAATAGATAGCAACAACATGTCCACTTATTTCCAAAATTCTTAAATAGAGGATAATATTCAAAGCAAATATATGTATAACAGTTTTATAAGGCAAAAAATATTCTATCAGATCTACATCCTTTCTAATATAAAATAAAGTTTCAAAATGAAATTTAAAAAAAGTAATTATTCTCCAACTTAAGAAGACTGGACATCCACAAGTTCATGGGTCCGGATGGGATATTTCCAAGAGTGCTGAGGGAGCTGGCAGAAGCCATTGCAGGGCCACTCTCCATCACCTTTGAGAGGTCCTAGAGAACAGAGGCGAGGCGCCCAAGGACTGGAAAGAGGCCAGTGTCATCCCAGTCTTCAAAAAGGGCAAGAAGCAGGACCTGTGAATTTACAGACCTGTCAGCTACACCTCCATCCCAGGAAAGATAATGGAACACCTCATCCTGAGTGTCATCTCAGAGCATATGGAGCAAAAGAAAGCTATCAGGAGTAGTCAAGGTGGATTTACCAAGGGGAAGTCATGTCAGACTAACGTGATAGCTTTCTATGATGTCATGACTGGTTGGATAGATAAGAAGAGGATGGTGGAAGTTGTATACTTTCACTTCAGCAAGGCTTTTGACACAGTCTCCCACAGCATCCTTATAGCTAAACTTTGGAAGTGCGGGTTGATGAATGGACAGTTAAGTGGATTGAAAACTGGCTAAAAGACAGGACCTGGAGTGTTGTGATTAGGGTCACAGAATCCAGCTGGAAGTCTGTAACAAGTGATGTTCCCCA
>JAOQGH010000001.1:193081065-193131188 GCA_025769975.1 Gallinago jamesoni
CACTGGAACAGGCTGCCCAGAGAGGTGGTGGAGTCTCCTTCTCTGGAGACATTCAAAACCCACCTGGACAAGTTCCTATGCAATCAGCTCTAGGTAGACCTGCTATGGTGGGGGGGGGTTGGACTAGATGATCTCCAGACGTCCCTTCCAACCTTGTATGATTCTATGATTCTAGTTAGAAAGCAAATCATAGAATCATAGAATTGTCTAGGTTGGAATGGACCTTTAAGATCATCTTGGGAGAAGAGACCGACCCCCACCTCACTACGCCCTCCTTTCAGGTAGTTGTAGAGAGCGATAAGGTCTCCCCTCAGCCTCCTTTTCTCCAGGCTGAACAATCCCAGCTCCCTCAGCCTCGCCTCATAAGACTTGTTCTCTGGACCCCTCACCAGCTTCGTTGCCCTTCTCTGGACCTGCTCCAGCATCTCAATGTCTTGTTTGTGGTAAGAGGCCCAAAACTGGACACAGTACTCGAGGTGGGGCCTCACCAATGCCGAGTACAGGGGATGATCACCTCCTGAGTCCTCCTCAGCACGCTGTTCCTGATACAGGCCAGGATGCTGTTGGCCTTCTTGGCCACCTGGGCACAATGGAAATGGAAACAAATGCTATGGACCTCAGAATCATTTCTGAATAGGGAGTCTGTTTGAAAGATAGATCGATTTTGTTTGGTAGTCTACAGTTTAATATAGAAGAGGTACAGTTTTACAAGGTATCTGCAAAACAACTTCTAGAATTAAATTTCTATATTTCCACAGATGAGATAATTAGAATTTTGTAGATGGATGATTAACTGAGAATACGCTACCGTAAATCTTTCCTTAGTGTTTTGAAAAATCTACATTTCCACATGATCTGTTTGGATTTTTACATTTGTATCTGTTATGAATTCAGGCAAGTACCAAAGGACTTAATATTCAGTCATACTCTATGGCTTTAATTTCATTAAAGTGAATTCATTGAGAGCTAGTTTAGTCTTAAGACAGCAGGGTGTTATAAATTTTGGTTTAAACTATTTGAAATGTATGATCCAACAAAATTAACAGAAAAAAACCAAACCCTCCTGCTGTTGTGAACATACTTGCTGAATCTCACTTGCCAGTGGGGAAAAAAAAAAAAGTTCTAAAAAGCTCAGGAAAAGGCAACAGAAATTAGATTTGAGAAGTGATTTGGTACAGATCTATCATGAGGATGAATGATCTTACAGAAATCTGCACTAATGCATTTGTATAAGATAGATGGATTTGATTTAATCTTGCAAAAAAAAGAACATTGTGTAACTGACACGCCTGACTTATGAGACTCAACTCACTCTATCACCAAGAGAAAGAGAGCGAGGCTCTCAGCTCAACCAAGGTCTGATACAGATGATACAGACTCCATTGTAGGATCAGTATCTATTTAACAATTGGTTTGCTTCTTTTTTTTTTTTTTTTCTATTTTTTCCTTTCTTTTGAATGGGTAAGAGGGGTACCTGAAATTCATATTCCTGCAAAATGAAGACCAAGGAATGGTACTACATGATGGTACAAAGATGCTCTTGCTTCTACATCATCTAAGAGGAAAATACCACTGTCTGGCCCTGCTTGTGAATTACAGGAATGTTCTTTTGGGCCTGATAGAGGGAATACAGAGATTAGAACAGTTGATTTGACTAACACTTTTTGCAGTTGCAGAAACTATATGTCAAAATTCTCTTGTTTGTTTTAAAAGTCCAGATAAAACAATTTCTGACTATTTGATCTTACATTTATTGATCTGTGATGTTTGAATGTTTCTTAAGAAGCTCACAGAGATATCTTGAAATAGGTTATACCAACACCTGTTAAGTGGCACAATGTCTTGTTTTCTGACTCAGTACCTAATAATTCAACTTAGTCCCTGAAATTTTTTTCTAACTTCAGTTTGAAGCAAGAATGAAGGCAATATAGACTTGCTGCTGGAACAATGGGGTGTAGCGTGTGAGGGACATGCAAACACAGTTCTACTGGAAAATCTTAAAAGCTGTGTAATGGAAAAAAAATATAAATAATAAATTATTTCCTAATATGACAAAGAGGTGCCTGCATTTTCTTATGAACTAAAATATAAAGCAATCGTGTAGGTCAAGAAAAAAACTGATTAAATAGCATATGCACATAAATCAATAAATCCCATTAAAAGCAATCCCCTTTGCATTTTGGCTTGTTTGACACCATTAAACAGAAGCTGCTAATCTATTAATTCCATCAATATCTAATAGTCTGAGATTAGTAATAAGAGGGACTAATTGTGATCTAATTAACAGAAATCTTTGCCTGCTGGCATAATTATATGTTGTTAATCTAAAATTTGACTTACAATCTTGCTATATTATTACATCAAGAACATAGGGTGTGTTTATCTTAGCTAGTGTATAGCCCTGAGTATTATTCATCTCTAAGTGTGTGATTCCTGGAATTCATAATAAAAGCTTAAAACAAAGGTAGATACCATTTGCAAGTTAAATTTGGGATGCAGGAAAACTGCTACTGGTATCACTGCCAGCTGTAGTCATGTCTCACCAGACACAAGAAAAAACAACTTCCACACTAACAAAAACATTTCCACAAGGAATAAAACACTTCCTCTGAGTTCAGCTGCAAGAACTTTTCCAACCAGTTCCCAGAACACAGATTCTTAAAGGCACAACAACCTTTTCACAGTGCTGTAGTAGCCTAGGCAGACAACGTAACACGATGCAGGTATGCTTTCACAACTAGAGCAAAGATGAGTTTCAAGGCTCCCAACCAAAAATTAATTCATCAGTTGCTACTTTTGGCACTATTTTTTTTGTGTTTGGTTACTCTTAGATACATTAAGCAAATGTTAGACAAATTTACTTCAAAATGAATTATGAGAATATTGTGATCAGAGCCCTGGAAAGCAGTTTTGATTAATTTCTCTGCATATACATTAAAATTCTTTGTGGATTTAGTAACAGGACATAGATTTATTTTTAATCCTTTACTTTTATTTCATGCCACAAAACCTTCATTAATAGCATGCTGGGAGTAGAACTAGCTTTTCTATTTTACAATTTCTCATTTCTTAAACATCAAGAAAATACCACAAACACTGTGATTAATTCTGTCTTCAGTAAGACTTATCTCCCTTGAGTCAGTCTGATAAATTACTTACATCTTCATATATTTAACACAGATGAATAATATCTCTATTCGATACCTACAAATATTGTAGGAATTAAGAGCTTTTTAGAATATTCTGCAGCACTGCCTACACTGCTGACTGAAATAATATGGGGCTTCCTCTAACCAGCTGCTGTAGAAGGAAACCTGATGGATGTGTGTAAGAAAAAGAAGAAAAGGACAAATTTATTCAACAGTTCACAAGAACAGATATAATAAAAATGTTCCAGGAATACTCAGGCTGAAAATGGGAAGCCTTTGTAGAAAGGCATATTCTTTCTTTCTTTCTACTTGGAAAATTAATTGGTATTTAAAATTGAACTTTTTCACTGACATGAATAAAGTAAAAATGAGGATAATTAAGAAAAGTTAATTACAGAACTCTATAATTTATGAGAAAATATACTTTATCAAAGTGGAATTTATTTTATTGGAACTTGATAATTTCCTTTTTAAAGTATCACTAAGAATTAGAAATATTTTTAATCATAACTTTCTTAGGTCAGAAAGTATTCCATTTAATCATTGTTCAAGTATTTTGCATGTAATAAAAATTCTTATCACAGGTATTTTAAAACCTTAGTAGCAACAACTGACCAGAAGAAATCTAAAGGTACAAAAGATCTTGTGCGTTACTTGGAAAGGCTATTGAACTGAATGAACATTTTTTCATATATCACATACAAGTAGAAGGCTAAATTTTTGCTTTATAGCCCCTAGTTACTTTTTCTTAGATTTTATTTTTAATTATTATTTTAAAGTAATTTATCCTCCCTTATTGTAATAGAAGATATTTTAGAAATCCAAGCAGCTGTAATTGCTGAGAGGACCAATACGTGTTACAACAAACATGCTACTATTACTTCCGATTACTATATCCCATGTTAAACTCTGTGGATTTCTTTCACTGCCTGGAGAACTGTAGTTGTGGCAAGTATAACAAAACTCCACAATCCTTGAAAATGCTGCTAAGTAAAGATAGTGTGGCGTGTCCACTGTACCATCAGATTGCAATACAGGACGTGGTAACCTTCTGTGCAAGTTCGGGGACATACAAATTTATAACATTAATGACCACAGACTACAGTATAAGTTATAGCAATTACTTAAGACTATGATGAACAGCAGATAGAAGACTGAGAGAGAGCTTTAGAGGAAACATCTTTTTTTTTTTTTTTTCATTTGTTCACAGAATTACTTTTTTATAGTCCTAAATCTACTCTAACAGGAAATTCTGAACTGCAATGGAGCACGTGTAGGATAACTTGCCAAATCAAGTATTTGTCATTTCTTTCAACTCCCTTAAAGTTTCTTTAAGTTAAACATTTCTTAAATTTTTAATGGTGATATAATCTCAAAATTCAAGAACATAATAGAATTCCAGGGGTACAACCTGGTCAGCATTTTAGATTTTTGAGTTTGTCATACAATCTTTCCTGTTAGACAAGCTAAACTAGATGTAGATAAACTATACCAGATGTTAGAGAAACTAAATCAGATGCTAGATTTCACCCAATGCCCAGATCAATGATGAAAGTAACTTAAGAAAAATTTCTGGCATTGTTTATTATTCATTTCAATGTGGGCATTCCTATTTGAGTTCCCTAATTTGCTCATTATTTAAGTCCATCAAGACTTGTTGATAAAGTGTACATATTCACAGACTGTATCTTGCACTCAAACGAAGAATTAATTCATATATGTATTTAGAATGTCCAAGAAGGAATATTATAACATTTAGAAAAATGGTCTTGTATATCTAAATATCTGAGCTCACACATAACAGAAATTGATTTCTCTCTCAGATTATCAGTATCTGAAATCTTCCCACAAAGATAAAAAAACTTCTACAAGTGAAGTTTTGAAATAAAAA
The DNA here is from genome assembly GCA_025769975.1 of Gallinago jamesoni. Taxonomy (NCBI): domain Eukaryota; kingdom Metazoa; phylum Chordata; class Aves; order Charadriiformes; family Scolopacidae; genus Gallinago; species Gallinago jamesoni. The sequence continues at coordinate 193,086,106 of JAOQGH010000001.1, forward strand.
GAGCAAAAGGAATTAATCATCAAAAAAAATTATTGGCACTGTTAATGGCCAAGACAGTTGATTCTAAGTCATTTATTTCACATGAAAGAAATAATAGTTAATGGATAAGTAAAGTATGTGGTTAACTTTTGGTATTTCTGCATATCAAGAGGTTTCTTTCTATAGTTCTCTAGGATGCCATAAAATCCATTTTTCAGGAATGAGTCAGATGATCTGTGCATTCTCTTTGGTGAAGCTTTACTGTATTGTCAATTTACAACTGAGTTCACTGGTCAAGATTTTAAATTCTTGATATGTTAAAATAGAGATGTCATTATACTCCATCCACAATGGTTTGTGTGGTGTTTCTACAAGATACAAATTAGAATGAAATGGATATTTTCTAAAATTCTGCAGCACTCCAATATTTTATTGAATAATAACACTGTTAATCAAAAAGCGTCTTCCAGATTATGTAAGATAATAAAAAAATATTTATTTGTAATTGCTATACAACTCTACTACACAGACAAAAGCAAAAATTGTGAGGTAAAGTTAAAATTTTTATTCCCTATATCCCATTTCATTTTTAATACCACTTTTATAGATTTTCTTTAAGTTTTCCAAGCTTTCACTGAAGTGAGGGAATTTGAGGAATCATCCTTAAAATGATGGTATTTACTGTCTTTGGTTTAGCTTAATTCTCATGCTCATGGATTTACCTCATTTATTTAACCTCTATTACAAGTGTTAAATGTATAAAAGTCATAAATACAACACAGCAGATTAGTGATTAAAATATGTTAAGTACTGTCCAGTGAATGGAACACAAATCCTATCCAAAATGATCATCAATGTTCAGTGAAGAAAAAATATACTACAAACACCACAATATGCTGCTTTGAACAGTAATTATATTAGAGGAAATATGATTATACAACTATATTACAGAAAACAAACTAAAGGAACAAATGTAAACTTTGCAGTAAAGAGATGTTTCCTGTAATCCCAGGTGAGTAGGGTCACCAAACCAGAGTACAGGTACACACCATTGGAGTGGATTTACGTACTTACAGATGAAATCATTTCACCTCTCCCCTTCTGCCCATCTGGGACGTAATCAGATTTAGAATGGATTGTGATAAGCCTCGTTTCATAATATCTTAGCACAATATATCTATGAGGCAAAAGGTATTAATTTCTGGACTCTGCTATTTTGGCATGTTTTCATTCTACCTTTTATTGAATATTTTGTGTTCTAAAGTCCTTTGTGAGACGTTTTCCACTTTTAACTTTTTGAGCAGGTTAGTGCTTCAAGAGCAGCTGAAGAACAGATGGAGAGTTAGAGAATATTCACACCACTTGCTTTACTCATCTACATGAAGCACCTTATTTAAGAGTAGTTTCCACAGGGCTTAGAGAAAAGCAGCATCTCCAGAGATGGATTCAGATCTGCTAAATTACACTGATGCTCATGTCAGGAGATTATTTATGAATATATAATAATCTTTTTATTTGGAAATCTGCTTACTCTGTGATCCATTGTCCGTTTTTAATCACTTTGAAAATCAATGCTAAATTTCAATGGTGCTGCATCCTCTTGCAAATGATGAGACTATATTCTTTCCTTACATGACTCGCTTAAATCACAGGCTTATTCAGAACGCCTGTCTTCACATTTCTTCCTGGACAAGATGAGAACGCTATCATTCACTGTGTTATAGGGAGTTTAAATACTATCACTTGCAATTCTGTGCTGAGCAAAGATGATACTGTTAATGGCTGTGTGGTGAGCCATAGAAAACCACCTACAGCTTTGTACTGAGCTAAATTGACACTACCTATAGTGCCCTGACTAAAACACTCCTTTTCACAGTTGCACACCGTATTAAGGGCAAACACTAGGAGCACAAGCCATGGTGCACTCACCACAGGGTTCACACCCCAGTAGCCATCATCAGTACACAACCTATTTAGCCACTGAGCTCATGAGCTGTGTCGGTTGTGGTGATGCTAAGTTAAAAAAATTTAAAAACTACACAATGCCCTCACTTCCCCAGCACACACAACTGCACAGAAAGCCTGACTGAAACCACCTCTGGTGAAGTATTAAACAAATTATTAGATAAAGCCTTTCTACGTGAATACCCAACATTAAGGTCAATAAATCTAATGGAGTAAACTAAAATCACTACAGAAAGTGGCCTCAGTACATATCACAGCAAGCAACGCTGAATAAAAACCAAAATCCCAGGATATGTTCTTCAGTATTATCAGCATTTTCACACTACTGCCCTTAATAGGGAAAAACCTCCCTATCAAAGCAGTCCACTGAGAAGAGCAGTTACCAGTCACGGTGCTCTGCAGAGCTCAATAAACTCTACCTCCCACAGTCTTAGCAGTGAACAATATATACACATTTCATACTCTTTGACGGATGAGATATTTATTTTTCACACTTTATTTTCATTCAGTTTAAGATAGAGATTTAATTACACTACAGTTAAGAAATTGCTCTCACCAAACTGCTAGCAGCAATTTAAACAAAGGCAGCTATACAGCTGACAACTGCATTTTTAAGTTTGGAAGAGCAAGAGGTTCACTCACAGCTACTTATGTTCATGTCCTCACATACATATGAAGTGTATTTATTCATTATTTGATAAGCTGTGAGACCTCTCCACATCAGCCAGCTCGCATCCAATATTGAGAAACTGGGAGATTTTCTTCTTACATAACTTAACTTTTAACATAACTTTTGCAACTATAAACCAGGTTGTCAACACAGGAGTTCACGCCTATTTTTTTGGGGTGGCTCCAAAAAGGAACTATGTTTGTAAATGGCCGTAAGACCTTTTACACGATCAACTGATAAACAAACAGACAAAGAAAGAAAACCACACTAGCTTTTTTGGCATGTGAAGATTTCTTCAGGTATGATATAGGCAACTAACATTAACTTCATATTGTGTAAGATTGCTCACAGTTTAACCTACTGCCACTACTCAGATGGGCAAGACTGAAAGAAAAAGATAGTTACCACCTAAGGAGCAGAGGGGAATATTTGCAAGGAGGCAGGTTATTTCATCACTACCTCCAACACAGGTAATTATCATATATAGAGAAGTTATGGACTTAAGCTGTGGGAGAAAATTCATATCATTGCAGAAAGTTTATAACCTTAATAAGTACATGACTCTTCATTCCAGCACAGCAATGAGTTTAACTCCCTGGATCATTTCTGAAGGTGTTTTATACACATTCTGATTTTTTTCCCAAAAAAGTTAAGCAAATACTTTATTATCTAAATTTATCCAGTCCATGATAGCAATTTGATTTCCCCTATATAGTTTTTGTGATGTTATTTGCTAGAACAATCTTTTGCATTTGAATAAGCAGGGGAGTTTTATTTCATCCAAATATGTGGTCTGTGGTTTGTCAGTTCAATCTCTTCTTGTTGCCAAATATATTGGACCATACTAAGTAAAAATTGAAGAGATCCCCTACACATTTTTCAGTATACCACCTGAAGAGTACTGGAAAGTTTAATCAAAGAAAAGTTAAGTCTAGAAGTCTCAAGGACATAGGAAACATTTCCAATAACATGCTTACTATTTAATGTTGGTAAAATTGGGCAGTGAGAAATACATAAAATCCCTTTACAATAATTTTTATTTTCGTTTGGTTTGGTTTGTTGTTTTTGTTCCCAAGATCTTGACATACAGTGTAGTATATTCTCAGCCATCTAAGGCAAATTATCAGCAATTAGAAGAAAGCAGTCTTTTTATAAGGCTATATTATATTTCTGTAGGTAGGAGGAAAGCTGTAAACTAGATTTTATGAGGAGATTTGAGCTTGGCATTTCTGAGGATTAAAAGTAGTAGATGTTATTGCTTGAAATAGGAGCTGGACATGAACCAACAATCTGGTTGCTCTTCTATCTTGCTCATCTGGTTGTATGACAATAAAGTCACAAAGATGCACGAACACATCTAGCCTGATAAATTGATATCACATTGAGATACTTTTGACAAGTCCAATGGAAAAGAGCGATAGAGAGCTTGCTATACTCTCAATGAACCCACATGGGAAAAAAGCTGGGGCTGGTGGAGGGAGAAGAACATAAGGATTACATATTCACGGATTCGACAGAGTTGGAAGGGACCTCTAGAAATCTAGTCCAACTCCCCTGCTAAAGCAGGATTGCCCAGAGCACATCACTCAGGACTGCATCCAGGAGGGTCTTGAAGATCTCCAGCGAAGATCCACGACCTCCCTGGGCAGCCTGTTTCAGGGCTCTGTCACCCTCACTGTAAAGAAGTTCTTCCAAAATTATTTAGAAAGCAAGCCAGTATTAGGCTATTCTAACACAGACACATGCACATACACACATATTCACTCACATCCTCCACAGAATTTCTATTAGAAACTTGATAAAACATTTAATTTTTGAGGATATTTAATTTTGCTTTCTGACTTGAAGCATTGTCATATTTGCCAGCTCTCCCAGTAGAGCTATTCCAGTATTGTTTTAATCTCATTACTACCAAACTGTATCTAATTTCAAAGCTGAATTTGTCATCGTTTCAAAGATTTCACTGCCTTTTTATTCCATTCCTATAAGAAAAGGCCAGGCCAATGTTTAAGAAACATTGTTCTAGCCCCTAATGACTTTTTGAAATGAAGTTAATGACTTATTTTATTATGTATTTGTTATACTGTTAGTGCTGCACTGAAACTGGAAATTATTCTGCATTATGAGCAAACTATTTCTTGTACATTTTTGGCACTACAAGAAAAGGAAAATAGACTCAGTTGCTTGTTGAGACCCAGTGTTATTTTTTTTATTATTACTGATCATTTGAAGTGGCGATCTAGAAACACACTTCAGGAAAGTGACGGTCACTACATAAATTAATTACTTCTGACAACAAATGTTCCTACAAAAAAAAAATCTTATCACTGTTGCAATGCGTTGCAAAAATCCTGAATTCCCAGTAGTATGGATGACAGCAGCAGAGGTTCCCGGGGGTGAGGACTTCTGGTGAAGTGTCACCCACCCAGTTAGAAAAGTAAGATATGGAATATCTGGGGGAAGTACTGAGAATTACTTTGGACATCTTGCTGGCTGGCAGGAGGAAACAGGCTTTATGAGTTAAACCAGCGGTCCCCGAGTGCTGCCTTTAGTTGGCAGACGCCATCTTTCACTGTGCTGCATAGAGCTGAAAGACAGTCCTCCACGGTCCTGCTCAGCTGAACTTTTGGCTGAAGGTAAATATTTTCCATGGTAGCTGAGAGGCACATTTGGTGGTTTGCTCTAGTGATTACACTAAGTTAGTATCTACACAGACTCTATGACCTTGTTTACAGTGGCTACAAATTTTAACATTACTTTGGGGTAAAGAAAAGCAACATTTATCAGGTAGAACAGATTGACTGTCCTAGTAACCAAAGTGCTCTATTAAATATTAACTGTGTAAGGCTCTTTTAGTGACAGAATAGAGATGTATTGCCTTGCCGTTTATGGTACCTAAATGGAGGTGCTGGGTGTAAGGATAAAGTTCGTGAATATTCTCAGGAGCAAATAATGCAATTCACCACCTGCCATTATTGCTAAAGACACCCAAAGTCAGGAAGCTACTTGAGGGTCATAGATCTTTTCCTGGCACCCCATGGCAGAAGCATTTTCCCTAACATGTGCCTGACTATGCTAAACCATATAAAGAGACAACCTGATGAAGCAGCAATCATAGTCTACCCATAGTTTGGGCACTTCTCACTGTCCCAACACTCAAAACTGTTGATTTTTCCCCAGTCAAAGCGTTCACTGCTAGTTTGGGATAGTTTTGTAGGTATAGCGTATACACTACCTTAGGACAAAAGACTTTTTTCTTCATATCTGCCATTCTTATGAGCATTTAAGATATGTCCAGAAATATGCTTTCTCTCTATGTTCTTTAATCACATGAAAACTTGAGAGAGGTCTAACTTCACATTCTTAATGTTAGAAATTAGTTTTAGTGCAGAATTCCAGGAAGTAATTCAGATTCAGATAGGATTAGCTACCTTTTACAAGTGCTGTCTCTGTCCATTAACTATTTAGGGAAGGAGCGCAATTATTCTCTAACAGACATTTCAGTTTAAACATTCAAATTAAATGAGATGAATCTGGGCCTGCATGATTGCTGTTTTGTCCAGCTCTTTGTGGCAGCTTCTTAACAGCAGACTTCTCCCTGCTGGCAGGACTTTACAAAGATGCTTTTGGAGCCTTATTACGATTCTTTTCCTACTAGTCCATTATCTTTCGATTAGCCCATAAAAGTAAACAGGTAGTCTGAAATCTCTAAGAAAAAAAATAATGAAAAATCAGGCAAAACATCAAGCAGAACAGGGTCGCTCATTCTTATTATACTCTGGTATACATGCTAGGTTATAATAGTTCTACAGACATTGGGCATCCTTAACTTCAAATTATGGTGTTTTGAAGTTAAAAGAGATTTAGTCCTTCATATTTTAAACACAAAGATGGAGAGGGATGAACAAACACTTTAATCTAAACCGTTATAAACTGGCAATACTGATTAACATTTAACATTAACATTCCAGGTCCAGATGAGACTCCAGGGGTACAATGTCAGGACTGAATCCCAACAGCATGTCATCTCCATTATCATACAAAAATATGAAAAGAAGAAGTAGAGCAACTATCCCATTGTGTAAACTTGAAGTAAATATATATGCCTGTGTAAACTGCCAGACAGAAAGGTAAAATCATTACCTTAACACAAAAACACTGTTTCATTATATTTTTATATAATTCTATCAGTAAGAACCATGTGATCACATACTAAATGTGATCATTTAGTATCATACCTAATGCATTAGAAAATATTTTAAAAGCATCAGATTGCAATAGGCTGACTCTAACCAGTTTGTCATATTAAGATTTATCCAACAACTAAGAGGAAACTCAAAAATGAGGATAGATGTGTAAATTAAGGGTTCTCCAGATTGATGGTGACAACAGAATGACTAGAATCTATTTTTCAGTGGTTATCACAATTATTTTCTGAAGAAGGCTTGTTATCCCAATCCCAGCTGAACCTAATCTAAGTACCAGTTGGCTAGTTAGCTGCTTGTATGATTTATAAGAGCTTGTTACGAGGTAGGAACCCTTTAATGACCAAACCCGAGTGTATTAAATTGAGAAAGTATAGTGATTAAAATATATTTTAATATGCCAGTAATATTATTGGATGTGTTACTGCTGTTATGTCGTGAAATATCAATCATTAGTTTAATTCTTGTGTACATGACAATGTTTTTGTGCTGATTCTGATTTTTGCTCGCATTTACTATGGTCTTACCCCTGAAAATACTTTGCTCATCAATTAGTTTCATGATAAAAGAAAGGCATCTGGTGGTTGCATAACATTAGGTATGCTACAAGTTGAAGCAACCGTATATCAGCATATGAGCACACCATTACATAGCCCTAACTAGGTATAAAAACCTAAATAATTTATTCCAGAAATTCTTAAGCATAAAAAAACCTTACATACCTGCAAACATGCAGAAGGGTTTCTAATAAAAATACTTCCTTATGTGCATATTCAAAGTTCCTCTTTTCATGACCACAGCTTTTCCAGTTTATAACTCTCCTGACTGCTAAACACTGCTCACACTTCAGGAGTCTGGCAGTAGTAAATCATTTTTAGGTTTCCATTCTTCTTTTAAATTAAGAATTATACAATGTGCAACATTCAGCAGATAAGTGCTTTCCTCCCCAGTTCATTTAAGCACTGAATCCAGGAATGAGAATGTGTGTAGCAGCCTAACTTGGATTTCAGCACTGGGACAAATTGTTCTTCTCTTGTGTTGTACTGTCTGCAAATGCAATGTTTCAGGATGGGCAGCAGAAGGGTTAAGTGTGTTCTGACTTTTCCATTTTACTCGGAAGACTGAGAAGGCGAAAGTCCCCAAGCCCTAGTCCTTATCTAGAGCTCTGTCTCCACCTTTTATGTTCAGCTATCAAAGGTGTCAAAGTTACATGGTATTTGTTATACTGTCATCAGTGCAGGAGCTGGGGGCAGGAGGGGAAGTGGTTAATTGTATAAGCTTATCAAAAATAAACACTGGTCATTCATGTGTTCATCATTCATTTGGCAGAGAAGCAAACTTTCACATACTGTCCGCTCTGATATGGGAAGGACGTTGTCTAAACGGAGGAGGAATAAAAACGAGAAATAGTCCTGGCAGTCAGAGTGGTACGCATATTTTATATGGTTTGGTTAATGAGTTTATGAACCTTAGGCTATGAATTTTAATCCTGGCAGTGGTGCTGGAATTCTAAAAGTCACACACTGAGTAGGTCTGAGATGCATTTTGGAAGCTGATAAGCAGAGATGATAGAGACAATTCCTAAAAGCCTCCAAATAGCCAGATGGAGTGGGATGGGCATAATAAAAAGACAAGAAGCACCTCAGATCGCTGCCAGTTGTAGGTTAAAACTAGAGAAGACACTTAGGTTTGTTCCATATATGCTCTCCTACTTAAAAGCATTTTTTGTAAGTGTCCATATCATATTCTAGCAAGCAACTGTTCATAAAAAGTCATGCTGGTTTTAACTTTGAGCACCATACTGAGGGATACAGAGGAAAATTCACTATGTAGGGAGCCTTTGCTTGGCAGTGAGAATTTTTTATTTGAAAAAGAAATGAACAGTACATAGAGATTAGGTTTAAGGACAAGAGTTTATCCACTTGGCGCTATGAGCAGTGACCACTAGGTCTCAAAGGTACTCCCTCTATCTTGTGAAGCCTTGCTACTTTCATTATACCATAATTTTATTGATGTCATGAATTATAAAGTCTTACAGAGAAAATGAGTCTCGCTTTGACCCAATTAATCTGCAGCAGGTAATAACATAGAATAAGTAGATAAATGGGCAGGGGAACAAAAAGCCATAAAGGATATAAGTTCGATTAAAACAGAATCAGAATTCTATAAATGCCATTCACTGTATTATGTAATCTTTAGCATATATTTAAACTTTGAAACATCTCGTCACAGAAAGCAATATTTATTAAAAAGAATGACAGGAGCCCTATTCTCAAGCTGTTTTTTGTAAGTGCCTTACATCTGCAAATAAAAGCCTCAGCCTTACTTTTACTATTAACCATGAGCCGATAATCTGATGTAATTTTGTTCTGTTTAAAAAATATTTCTCCTCTTCCTGAAACACAAAGAGACGTACTGGTTTGTCTCATTTCAAGGTTAGGGAGTGCTCTTTTAAAACAACATCTTTCATCAATATTCAATTCCAGCTTCTCTGAGAAATCAGTTCAAGAAAACCTTAGCAACTCTGGACAAAGAAAAGGTTCTCTGCTTAGCTGTTACTAGTGTGAACAAAAAAATAAACAGTCTTTACTATATACATAAAAGCAGACTGATTATGGGGAACCAGGACAGTAAAATCCCAGGAACACATCCCAAGTCCCATTGTACATAGGACAGTGTGGGCCAAATCATAAGGTTATTATTACACATGAGGAACACACAGGTGACCAGATTATCCAGAAGGCAAAACTGCTGATGCCATACACTGTATCATTCTGGGGATTTCCACTGAAAAAATCACAATTACACTTATTAAAATGCCCTGAATAGATTTATATAGATAAACTCTCATGAACGTTAAAAATTACCGACAGACTAAATTCTGGTAAACTTGATTTAAATTTAAGCTGGTTACCTCTGAACTCACTTCAGGTAAACAAATCAGATATGAATGGCTCCTCTGAATTTCAGATAATTGTTTGTTCTTGGTAACCTGTTCCCTTACAGCTTGAGGAAAGCCTCACAGAAAAAGTAAAAACAAAAAAACAACAAAACCAAAAACCCCAAAATAAGTATTTTTCCCAACTGTCAGTTCAGAAGTGAGGCAGACATGACAGCTTAATTCTTCTTCAACTCCAATTTGGCTTGAAGGGTAATAACAAGCCATAAGAAAAGAAGCAACATATTATCAATCTTGATGAGCTCTTCTTTTCATTTGTTAATTACCATAGTGTCATAAATGTAAATTTTCTGAGAATGTAAGTGTATAACTATAAACTGTAGATGCAGACTACTTTTTTCCTTACACTGAAACACTTAAACCTATTACAGACATAATCCAGTCGTCAGTCTTGTATTCAGAAAATAATATACTTTTCTCCACCCAAAAATTATTTTCCACATAGCTTAAGCACACTTGTACACATTCATGCATAAGCAAACCCCAAAAATAACAGGGTCAGCTTTAAGATAAAAATAATATAAAAACAGAGTCAACACAAATGGGAGAGGTCATCTATTATCTTCTTGGATGATTTCCCTCACCGCTGCAAAATCAATAAAATGATGTGGTTCTCTCTTCCACTGGCTGGTGCTAAGAGTGATCCCATGATCTGATGATTTAATGGATAAGTACTGAATTTTAACGCAGTCCAAAACAACAGGAATTGAATGAACTTTATCTGGCTGAAGCAGCAGGAATATCTATTGCTCTATAATTAAGAGCAGCGCATTCATCCATCTAACTTATTAGGCTACCTTGAATTGCATCAGCTGTAGGAATTATTTGCAGTTGTAACCATGTGCTAGTGAGGGCTGTAATATAAAGGCAGCTTCAATGCAGAATGATGCAATCAAGTGTCAAAGGTATGGAGTAAATTACCAGTTGCACTGACAATCTAATTAAAATAACTTTGAACCCAATTTTCTTATCTTTTGTTACTTCCAGCTCTTACAGCATTAAATTTTCTAATGAATGATTACTATTAATCAAATCATTACAAAATTATCTTTGTGTATGGGAAAAATATATGGGTTATCACATTACACTCAATAGCATGTGAAAACAAGCACTGCGGTTAAAAATTATTTCTTATAGGACTCTAAATCTGCTCCATGGAATAAACCTTTAAGAATCCTAAAGAATCCCAGATCAAAATAGTACATTAACAGATGAGAGGAATAGTCAATTTTAGACATGGTGTTGGGAAAAAGTTTCCAGGGAATTATGTTATTTAAATAAAATAGTTCTCTAAATACTGATTTTCAGTTCAAATTCCAAAGTAGTTACATATTTTAAGGCTATATTAGAATTAGTCACTAAATGCCATATAATTCTCTTTTGTCTTATATTTTCAGGTACATTATCAATCTTGGTAACATTTGTATTTTGATGATTCAGGTAGTAGTGTCTTACAACCATGAAGATTGATAATCTACCTGAAAATACAAGACATAAGAGAATTATATTCTCTGTCCAAAAATAATGGACTTAGGTAATGTATAATAATGAAGCTACATGAGAAAAAAAAAATTAGATTAGACTGTTTCATGTATGCATCCAAAGCATGTACACAATATTCACAGGCATTTTCCTTTATTAAATTCACATGCCCAATGTCATAGTATTATAACAAATTAAAATACTTTATTTCATTGACTTTTACTAATTTTCATCTTGTGGTGACACAAAACCACTAAGTTTGGGAAGAACTTGAGAAAAGATTAACTTAGTAACTGTTAAGAGGCAGTATAAGAAGCAGCATTAAGAAAATGGTCAGCCAAACAAGATCAATTAGAGACAATATGTTATCAAATTAAAATAATTCTCATGTGAGAAGTCTTTAGGCTGATTATTGATTAACTCATTTTAATAATTCCAAAGGTAAATACAACTAAGGTAATGCCAAGAGAAAAACCTGCAAAATACACTTACTACACAGAGAAAAAATCATAATGATCAATAAAACATAAGAAAAGAAAAGAAAAGAAAAGAAAAGAAAAGAAAAGAAAAGAAAAGAAAAGAAAAGAAAAGAAAAGAAAAGAAAAGAAACAACCTAATAACTAGTTTCCAAAATTAGAACATGATGCCAAAGTGAAAGATTCTACAGTGTTTAGTCTTTAGGTAAGCACTATGCTAATTAATAATTTTCTTTTTTTTTTTCTATTTTTTAAATAATACAATTGTCATTGTAATTTCAAACAAGACATGTAGCTGTCCTTTCTTTTAAACATTACTCAGATTTACATACAAATTAAAGGCAGATGGACAACACTTATAAATCTCTTAATATAACTTTTTAAAATTTCATCACTCAGGCAAATAATTTTAATAATGATGTTGATCTTCTCTGGCATACTTTTACATCTTCCTATTTCTGTTCGCAGTTCATAGCCTTGAAACAATAAGCAGAGATTTCTTGGTTTTGTTTTGATTTACCTGAAAGACAGCCAGTGAGTGACAGAAACAGAAACAGTTTCCATGACAACCACATCATTGGTCGCAAAGGTCTTCCGTCCCTCTTTGTGCAGTTGTTAGCAACGTTGACGTTTCTTCATTAAAGCTTAGCCTAGTGAGACAAAGACAAATCTCTGTTAGCAAAAATTAAAAATATATTGCAATAATATGATAGACAATTCAAAAGACAAAGCTGGTCCTACTGCAATTAAAAGTCTAGTTCCAAAGAACTCTGTAGGCACAGGGCAAGGGAACCTGGCAGATGCTCAGAGGGCTCTTGATCCAGTAGTTACCTGTGTTAATAGCTGAAATGCTGTGGCAGTGTTTTGGACATATGTATAGAAATCACCCCAAAGCTGTATGTGTATTGAAGCTTCAAATTTCCGAAAAGCCAAACTTAGACAGAAGATGGTACACATATCTTTCACAGCAAGCATATTCAAAGCGGATATTTTGGCATGTCTTCTTCGTCTCCTGAAAGCCATACATTGATATTTGGTATAAAGCATTTTTAAAAGTCTCCCACCCCGCAAATAATAATTTGCTCTAGGAAATTCCGGCATTTTATTACTTGCAAATTAAGTTGAAATAGATTCCAGTGTCTTGCAGTTTACTCACTGTGTAAAGAATCTACCAATACATTTGAAAGAACCACCATTTATACAGAATTTTCAAACCCAGCATCCTCTAGCAACTTCTCAGATTTGGATTTCTTATCTGTCCCATGACTTCCACATACACCTTGGTGCACTACATCTTTGATCTCTCTGTTCTTAGCTATAGCTTTGATAATATCCATAATATCAACACATCAAAGCTTAGAGATTTTATGTTCAAATGACTAAAAACTCAGGCCAAAATATAAGAAGTTTCAGCTGAGTATGTATACTGAGTATACTTCTAGTCTTTGACTTGAAAAACAATAAGCTGCAAAGATGAAATTAATTTCCTACACTTAATTAATCATATCTGCTTAGGAAGCCTTCAAGATCCTCTTGGAGCCTGAGGAATATTCACCCTCTACAGGTTGTGATCCAAAATTACAAGAGGAATCCCATGGTGCAGAACAAAGAGACAAAGGAGAATTTGGTTTTATTCCCCTATCAAAACCCACTTGGGGATGATCTGACTCCTTCAAATTATCATCACCTTGGCTACACGTGCTGTTTTGGGAGACCTATCCTGCATGTGAGAACAGTCACAGTAAGCGAGCATAGGCAAAGCTCAATGCAGTTGCCAAAAAAAATAATTTCATAATGTAAAAATAGGTTCCTGCTAGATTATGCAATTTCAGCTGCTCTGTGAGCATCGCTAGTTGTAACCTATTTTGACAGTCTTTCCTCGTACATAACGACAAACATGTATATATACACATAGAGAGACACATTGTGAGCACAAGATGACAACATCTGTTTAGGTGCTGGTAGTTATTCCTGCAACAATCTAAAGGTGTAACTTGTCAGCTTTCATTTATACAGCACAGCAGGCATAGCTTTCAACATGGATAAAAATTTCAATTAGGATTGTACTACCTTCCAAGTAACTCAGACCAGGCAAACTTAATATCAAGTGTACACCTTCATATAAGAGAGAACATAATAATCTGGTAGTCCAGACTTTACACATAGTGCCTTCAACTCATCTAAACCTCCACAGGAAACCTCCTCAATTAATTATTAATGTCAGCTGCCTTTGTTTTTCACTTCAGTGATAATCTGCTTTTCAGTCATTATGTTCCTTTGGTTAGTGAATTATCTCGTTCAGCATTCTTTTCTAGCCAGGCCTTTGGGAAATAAGTATTTTCATTAATATTTTTTTTTTTCCCTTATGGCCATATTTGTTAGAAAAGGTAGAGCACAGATTCCCTCCTCCCTCAACTTCATCACTCTTTCTTTTTTCTTCACTTATCTTGAGCTGCTTTTATAGTAGTGCAACAGAGAAATTTGTTAAGTTGGTGATTTCTCCATTGCATAAATAGGGAAAAATACACCAAAGTTTCTAGCATTAAAGTGTGAGATTGTTGTTGTTATTATTGCCATTATTATCAACAGGTATTATTGTGCCTATTGAATTAGACTGTTAAAAAATAATGTTAAAGGTTGTGGTTGGAAGAGCAGAAACATGAAGAATAACTGGAAACAAGCAATGGGAACATCGTAATAAAAGATGAACTTCTGTCTTTTTGCATCATTGAAACACAATAATTTTAACCTCCCTGTGAAAAGGATATATTTTTTAATGAAAGGTTCATTAAAGACAACAGATTTACGATAACTTCTGCCAGATAAGGAGCCTATAGCTAACTAGCTATAACAACTTCTAAGTGACAGGTTTTAACTGTGACCTACATAACCTGACCCTATCAATGTAAAACAAACTTCAGTCCCGTTACACAGGTGTATAAAAATGTAAAAGCAGAGTGCAATGACAGGGAGATGCTCTGAATTAAGTCATGAATGTTGATCACTGTCCTTCCTATTAGGATATTGGTTGGATAAATAAGTTGGCTTATCTTAGTCAGAGAATTGCTAGCAAAACGAGCAAGGGGAAATATATATCACTGTACACCTTTTTAAAATTCTAACTAGAAATCTTGGTTATTATCACAATTAAATGATCTCACATCTTTACTTAATTTTTTTCTATATTTCTTGTTTCTTCAGGTATACCTGGAAACACTTTATGAACAAATGGAATGCGTAACAACATGGCAGAGATAATGTACATCTAAGAATTGAAGAGTACAGTTCTTACATTCTGACAGTACACTGATACTGCATATACGGGGCTACCATATATGTTGGATAATCACAAAGCTGCTTCCTATGAAATAATATAGGCAAGAGCATGAAAATGCTGTAGTTAATAAATATAGGCATATAGATTAATTTCTGCTCTATATTTAATGAAGTGTTACTGCTTTAAAAACAGATAAAGAATAGTCTCTTAAATCTTGTAAGAAAGTTTTTGTTCTTAAAAAAAAGTTTCTTTCTTACACAAATAGTATTTGCTTGTTCTTGGTTTGAAAATCTTGTCAATTTTCTTTCTCTGATTTGCTTTCCAGCCCTGACTATCTTCGTTCTAGAATGAGGAATCTTTAAAACAAGCATTTATAAATTAATCCTAGGAATATAGTACAGAATATGCAGTCACTATTGCAAAAGAATACAGCTGAAGTTGCTGTTCAGAAGGAACATCATGTTTAAACATGTTTAAAATCATGTCAGCTGAATTGTATCTATTTTTTCCCCAAAATATAAATTTGGACCTCACAAAAATCCAGCTGGCTTGTTTGCAACAGTTTGTTGGCTTCATTGGTAATTCAGTGAAAGAAAAGAAAGTTAAGTTGTCCAGAATATACTATGTTCTATAGATTTCTTTTGCATAATAGCATGATTTAACAAAGCTCTACAGTCTACTTTTTAAAAGTAAGGATGGAACGTTTACCATTTGTTGAGGTTTTTTTTCTGTCCTGTTTTTATTCTGGTTTCTTCACAAAACATGCAGATTCAGATATTATTTTTTTAATACGAAGGATGTGAATTTTCCCTGATGACAATTTGTAAAAATCTGAATTCTAACATAAAGTTGATGCAAATATGCAGCAAATTTATCTTAAAAACTTAACTTCTTCTGCACAAAGAATTAGCAGATGCAGTTTTCAATTTCTGCATGGTACTATCCATACTTCTTTGTTTTCCCCAGAATTTCTGCCAAATTGCTTTGCAATTTGTTTTAATTCTGGGTGCTAATTGTAGACAATTTATGAAAACATTCACTATTCAGTGTGTTTTAATGAATTGTTTTGGCTAGTAGTGAAAGGGTGGATGTTGTCTCACGGTTCCGACTCCAAAAAGAATTTGTGAATATGTGGAGCATGAGCCCTCATGCAATTCTGTAAATACGAATGTGCAAGAGACTTAAGCTAGGTTTAGTAAAACTTTGGCCTTTTTACTAATAGCACCTCCTGTCATTAATGTTTGTTTTCTGGCACTTAGGTTAAATTTATATGCAACTGCAAAGATTTGTTCTTTTTTAAATTAAATTGGTTAAGAAGTGAAGTTTAAGAATTGAAGCTTTTAGCATAGATACTGCGATAGTGATATCAAAGTGCTTTCTTCCATTATTGCTACCTCTTTTCCCTTTTCCATCATATGCATATTTATGATTTTATCTGTACCAACATGAAAAGGATGATTACTTAAATCCACATCCTTTCTCAAAGCAGTGTAACACAAGTCTTTGTCTCTACAATGACTTTACTGCTCAAAGGAAGGATGTGACCTGTTACAAAAAAAAGTTTTCTGTGTAATATTTCTTTTTCCTATATTAATATATATTAGAGGAAAGTTCAAATCATTGGCAAATCAAATTATTTCTCTTTCCTTAAGAAAAGGGAACACGCTCACGGATAATTAAGAAATAACACCAGTGATAAACAATTCTGATGCTCTACATGAACTTGGAAGAGCAAGAACTGAAGACAGTAAGAAATCAAGCTATTGATGCTCATATGTCTGAACTGAAAGAAAAATAGCATATCCTGCAAAGTACAGATATAATCACATGGTTTTATACGGTATTTTTAGGATTTTTTTTTCACATTTAGTAAGTGGAGGATGTTTGCCTAAGGTGCAACTAGACTGCTAATAAGATTCCTCAAGGTGGCAAACCTATGAAACCAATAAAAGCAATGAGCTAAGTATCACTGACTGGGCTTCCTATAAAAGGCTTGCTATAATCTTGGAAAAGGATGGAGGTCTAACTGAAGATCCACAGTTTAAAACACTGAAGTAAAGCCTTCTAATCAACACAGAAGTCTCTGTCCCTCACCGCATA
This sequence comes from Gallinago jamesoni, assembly GCA_025769975.1. Lineage (NCBI taxonomy): Eukaryota > Metazoa > Chordata > Aves > Charadriiformes > Scolopacidae > Gallinago > Gallinago jamesoni. The sequence continues at coordinate 193,103,219 of JAOQGH010000001.1, forward strand.
ACCTTTACTTCAATCAGGTTTTGCAAGACATGAATTGAATTGCCAGAGTCAGCAGTTCAGCCCATCTCCCTTGTTCCCAGGAGTATCAGACCTGGCAACACTCAGTCCATGGAGAATTAGAGGCTTTGGAAAAGCAAAGGCTCAAATGTTACAAAGTTCATCATGAACAGAGGACATAGTTTAACTGAAAATTTTTAAAAAGAGCTTCCCTGTTGAGAGTTCCCTAATGATATATTTACATATAAAGTTAACTGCTAGACAGTTATTATGACAGACAATGGTTATACAGAATATAAATAACCTCTATCAAGTTCATGTTCCTGCTTGCTTGCAATAAAGAATTAATTTCCTCAGTCCAAAATCTTTTTGACAATACTATTTACAAAATGGTTTAAATTTAATAAAAACATATTAAGTTAATATTTGATAGAAGTCATACCATAGACACTTTTACAATAAAATGTCAGTGGAATTTGTTATAGGACAAATGAAAGTGAAATGATATTAAGCCAATGTAAACAGCGAGGCGTCTTGTAGGATTGATTATCACCCCAAGGGAAGATCATTTATTTTCAAGGTTTAATAATAGTTCATCCTATTGTAAAGAAAATTTAATAAAGCACAAATTTTAGCAGTTTCATTTCTGAGTTGTTTTATGAACACTTAATTTACTGCTAACAATATTAAAAGTTTATTCTGCAGTGAAACCTTTCCTTGTCAGGTTTCTCCTGGTACGCAACCAGGACTTTCAGTATCTAAATTAATATTTTAGAAGTGTTTTTTATTCATGATATTAATATATCTTTCAAAGATACCAGTCAAGTTCTAGGAAGAAGTATAGAATGCTACTGTGAAAAAAAAAAAGCAAATTGTCTATTTTTCAAATGTTCACCCATCACAATTTCTATATTGTTGAATGAACATCTGAATTACTGTTCTGAAAAGCAAAAGCAAAAAAAAAGTTGATTTCAAATGCTGAATAAGAATCTCAAAATATCACAGAATCACGGAATGGCAGAGGTTGGATGGGATCTTAGGAGATCATTTAGTCCAACCCCTCTGCCAAAGCAGGATCACCTAAAGCAGGTTGCACAGGAATGCCTCCAGAGAAGGAGACTCCACAGCCTCTCTGGGCAGCCTGTTCCAGAGCTCTGCCACCCTCAAAGTAAGAAAGTTTTTCCACATGTTCATATGGAACTTTCTGTGTTCCAGCTTGGCCCATTGCCCTTTGTCCTGTCACTCAGAACCGCTGAAGAGTCTGGCTCCATCCTCTTGACATCTGCCCTTTAGATATTTTTAAGTGTTAGTAAGATTGCCTCCTCAGATTTCCCCCCCCTCTCCAGACTAAACAGACCCAGGTCTTTCAGCCTTTCCTCTTGAGAGGTGCTCCTGTCCCTTCTTCATCTTCATATCCTTCCACTGGATTCTCTCCAGAAGCTCCCTGTCCTTGAACTTGGGGGGGGGGGGGGGGGGGCCCGGGGGGGGGTGGAAATAAGAAATGGACAGTGCCGAGTAGAGGGGGAGGATGACATCCCTTGACCTGCTGGTCACACTCTTCCTAATGCACCCCAGGAGATCATTGATTGATCTACAAGGCTACAAGGGCACATTGCTTCCTTATGGTCAACTTGCTGTACAGCAGGACTCCCAAATCCCACCCTGAAGAGCTGCTTTCCAGTAGATCAACCCCTAACCTGTACTGGTGTATGCGGTTATTTCTCCCCAGGAGCAGCACCCTGCACTTGCCCTTGTTGAATTTCCTCTCTGTCCAACTCTCCAGCCTGCGCAGGTCTCACTGAATGGCAGCACAGACTTCTGGGGTGTCAGCCTCCCCTCCCAGTTTAGTATCATCAGCAAACTTGCTGAGGGTACACTCTGTCCCTCATATCTACGAGTTCCAAATGATTTAGATGAACAAAATCTGTTTTGAAAACTCTGCTCAGTACCCATAAAATAAGAAATTAATACTGTATTAATTATATAATTAAACATTGATTGGTTTATAGTATTTGAATATATTTACACATACATATTTTTAGAAGAGTTTTTGAATGTGAGATACAGAATATCTCCTTTTCCAACACACAGATATCAAGTCGGTGATGAAAGTGAGGAAAAGATAAAATTTCAGCCAGTTGACTGCATATTCATTATATTTAATAGTACAGGTTTACCAAATCAACCATAAATAAGTATAGTGGACGTTAACAAAATCATTTGGCCAAGAAGGCTGGTTTAGTGCTGAATTATTTCAGGTATCGTGTTAGTTGCTAGAGGAGCTAGATCCGATTTGGGATACTTACTGCAAATCAGACATAAAATGTCATCAGCATGCTCAGAGAAAGCAGAGGATGCCAGAAATAGTTCTCAGCTTCTCTAAACAAGCACTAGTGCAGTACTGCTATTTAGCTACATTCACTTGAATATAGCATGAAAAAATCAAGGTACTGCTCAGACAAGTCAAGTGACTCAGGATGTGCTTAGAAGGATACAACCATGGACTTCTGTGCTACTCCCAGGCATCGAGGCAGCTCCAGCAGGCTGCTCCTACTATTAGGCATGGACATGTTATGTGGTGAATAAATACCTATTGGATGAGTCTTTCTGAGAAGGAAAGCAGTGAAATTAATTAGTTGGGTTTTTTTACTGACATCCGTTTGTCAAACAGACTGACGGATTCTAGAATTTGGCTCACGTTTCTTAGAATAAGCAGCTGCTGGGGAGGAAGCAGTTTAAAAAGCCTGGCTGCTCTTGCTTAGGTGAGCGAATGAGCATTCTGCAACATCATCAGCATAATTTTCCAGTTTCTCAGAGCCTGGACTATACGTAACATAGATTTGCTCACAACCACTACAGTTAAGCTCTCTGATTTCTTGTATGAACTTCAGGAACACTTATTTCTTAAAGTCCCACAAGCCCTTATGATGCTCTCCTCAACTTTTTTTGTCGTAGTTGTGTCAATATTAATCACGTGTAAGTAGTAGGAAATAAAGAGTAAAGAGGAAAATTATGTATAATTTGACACTTCAGAAATTAGGTATATAAACTCTCTTGTTAGTAAGTGAAGAGAAACAGACAACCTGAAGGAAAATTTGTTCAAACCGTTTTTGACAGCTATTTTGGAGTGACACGAACAACCTTACTCTTTTTGCTAACTGTGATGGAAACATAATTGCAGCAGAAGTCTAGACAGCTAAGCTAAATTATTCAATTAACTCTCAGATGACTAAACTGAGTGATAGCAATCTTTACTTATTTGTTCAAGCCTGTATGAAAGTTTTCACAAGACCCTGAAAACTGAACTGGTCATTCAACTTCTACCCCAGTGGTCTTGTAATAAAATCACTCTTCATCTATGATGGACGTTCCTCAGTAGTTTGCTTTAATTATTCAGGAAGTATATTCAAGCACTTTTATTAAGTCCTACAGATGCCCTGTAGGAGGAAGGGAGGAACAGCTGTAGAATTGTGGGTCATGCTAATAACCTTATTTATTTGAAAAAAAAAAAAAAAAAGCAGGAAAAAGGGTTCTTATGCTTCTCTTTTCAGGGGCACTTATTTATTTCCAAGTTCCTCTGAGAGATTGTAACATGTGCCAGAGTAATCACATGTGGAAACTGTCTTTTCTCTGCCAAGCAGGGGGATGAAGGACGATAGGACCAGCATGACACTGCTGCTGTTCTGTGTCTCAGCTGTACTCGGTACATCTACCTCTAATGTACAAGAGGAGCAAGCAGCATCTTGATCTCTTTTCTACAGCAGCTAACTAGTGCCAAGAGGGAAAACAATTACAGTTAAATAAATATCCTTAACTGACTCCTGCATCTGGTATTATATCAGCCAGCATAAATAAGCATAGCTTAAGACTTCCAGTTGATTCAACTGTCAGACTAAGGATATTATGCATTTTAATAACACAAACCAACATCACCACTTGTATCTCTGCGAGGATATAAAACGCTGCAGATTGGGTGTATATCATGCTCAGAAGTAGTGGCCACAATCTCTCTGTGGACCTGTAAATTCAATTCATTCCTGTGCTCACTTCCAGAGAAATCAGGTCTGGCATAACAGTGTATATTGTGCACCAGGGTGTTCAATGCTACACGTGAAAAGGATCAATAAATTTTCTGTGCCTAAGACATGAGATTCCATTCACTTTATAAAGCAGGTGCAGGGCAGGCTCCCAAAAGTGCAGGCTACCAAAAGTCCCAAAAATAAGATCCTTCAGTTACCTTCTGCAAATGGGCCTTACCTGATGGTGTCAGCCTGTCAGAAGGACATTCATACAAAAAGGATATAGGCTACATGTAGTGAGTCAAGGAGGCTGTTTCATGTGTAGAGAGGATGTAGCAAGGCTTGTGCGTAAAAATACTGTGGGAATGATCCATCAGTGTGTGTATGTTACAAGTCTGCTTCAATGGCAACCCACAAATTAGAAAAATGACAGTACTTAACAGAAATTTTTTTGATGTCTCATTCATGAGGTTCCTGAACCATGGCCCTAAGTGCTACATCTACTCATCTTTTAAATACCTCCAGGAATGGTGTCTCAACCACTTCCCTGGGCAGCCTGTTCTAAGCAAAAAGAAATTTGGCTTTTCAAATATGAGGTGTCTTTCTGTAATTTTTATACTGTTATTTGAGAAAGAATAAAGAATGAAGTTGAGGTGATCTATGCAGACAGATCCCATCACAAGGGGACATCACTATTTTACAAGGATTTTGCACGAAGGTTTAACTGCTTATGTATTCACATGAAAGGACGCTCCACAAAAAAAGAAATAGGTCAAAAGGATTATATCTTCAATTCAGACAGGGTAAAAGTCTCCTAAGCTTAAGAGTCACAAGTCATTTTAGACACTTATATATACATAATTCAATTTCAAACTACTCAAATGAGCAAGAAAAAAGGAACAAAATGTCAGTTGTTTTATTTAAATGGATGGACTAAACTATTTCATTACAAATAATAGTTCTCACATCTCAGAATAGCAAAGAATTTATTAAATATACAGTAAAAAGACATTCTCTTTGGAACTTATCTGTTGGAGCTATAGATAAAGGTGTAGAATTTGAAAATGCATCTGTAAACACAAAATTACTTTGGAGAAGATACTTAAAACACTCAGTTGTTCTGAAACAGTTATGGTGGTTTAAATGTTAATAATTTTGTTCTTAGCTATTTTGAAACACCGCAATACATTTTAAAACTGCCATGCTGAAGAATATTAATGATACAACAAATTGACTGGTGCTACACAGATGTATCTGGGTTTTTTTATGAACATATTTAATTGCACATGTTTCTTAAATTTCTAATTACAACCAGTACTAAAAGTGTCTAGATGCTTCAGGATGCATTTTTATATTTAAACATACTTCATTATTATTACTTATATGGCAGATAGTTCACTAAGATATAATGATAAGATATTAAAGTGGATTAGAAATCTCATTATTAAAACACAAGCTTGTCTGAATAGAAAGGAAAAAAAAGTTAAAGTACTCTAAATGGAATAAGTACGTCTTCATTTTCTTTCACAAATCTCATTTTATTATGAGCTAAATGTCAGAGAAATAAAGATGTAACTGGTGGCACGATCCCATCAGAGAGGTTTGTATCTGTTATCATAACTGTATTTAACATTATTTTCCCAAAGATTTTAAATAAAGACAGTGAACTTTACTAAGGGCTAAAATTTCAACCAAATGTGTTTTAGTCTATCTGGGGGTTGATTGTTTATTTTTAGAGTAAGATATGACTCCGGTCAAATAACACCTCTTCCTGTATTTTAACTCAGTATTAGGGCAGACACCAATTATGAAATTGTGCTGTCAGGTTACCTCTCTAAGGGCAGTCACACACTTCATGTTTTCAGTGGCAAATTGAATTTGACATTTAATTTGAAGCCCAGGATACCATAATGTAAAACCTTCTGCAGTATTAGTGATAAAGCAGGAGGGCAGACATCCCAGCTGCCTCTTTTGAATAGTCCTCTCCATATTACCACTGCCTTCATTGTTTTCTATACGGATTTTTCTCCTGATGTTTAAAGAATAATTCCAGTAAATATTTAGAATCACAGTAGCTCACAGCAAGAGCAGTTCAGGTTCCTTTATAGATTCTAATAAATGAACTACTATAAATTTTATCCATACATGCTATCCAGTCACCTTGTCATTTCTGAGTTTAGATCAATCCTTAGATAGCATAATTCTTAGTAGATGCTGGTGATGACACTTTCACATTTGTTTCTTCTTTGGAAGATAATTTAGTTTTATGTTGCACAAGAACATTTGCTAATAGTGATTGCAGGACTTATTGATTGAAGATTCATTTCTTGCAGAGATTTCTCTGTAAGTTGGCAGCCCTTCCTTTAAGGTACTTCAGAGTAAAGTATTGGAATGTTGTATTTTAAAGAAACAGCTAGAATTCCTCATTGCTTGACAGAATAGACAGGGTTACGGTCAGAAATTAAGACTATCATAACCTGAAAGTGCAGAGGCTGGTCTGGCACACATGCAAATGGAATTTGTTCAGGATACTGGGTAAACCATTACCTTGGATGTTCTCATTACATATAAAACAACAGCAACAAAAAAAAAAACAAACCCAAAAAATTAAGAAAGTTAAGACAGTTCCTCATCTTTATAAACTGTCATAATACAACAGCCATGAATTAAGCTGTGAAATGTCTACTAGATCAGAATCAGGCCTGGAGGCTCCAGCCATAGAGTCCTACATAAATTAACAATGGATCTCTGCACTATGCAATATTCATACACAAATATCATCGAGACCAAATAGGAACATATTTCTGTGGAATTACCCAGCCCACACAATTCTCTCATAGCTCATTCAGCAGAAGGTTAGTTTTGCATAAAATATAACTATCGGATGTGCACAACAATCTGCAAAGAGCAAGTTATTTCCCATGGTTTTCCTACCTTTTCTGCATTGTGTGGCAAGTGGCTGAAGTGTTGTTAGTAACATTTTTGTATTGTTTGCATCCTAAAATGGAGTTTACTATAATTAAGATCAACAGCTTTAGCACTCCCTAGAGAGTACCCACATTTCCTTAATTATACCAAGAAGCTGTCACAATTCTTCAGAACTCTGGCTCTCCTGTAGGCTCCCTTCAGATATTGGAAGGCCGTTATAAGGTCTCCCTGAGCCTTCTCTTCTCCAGGCTGAACAACCCCAGCTTTCTCAACCTGTCCTCATAGGGGAGGTGCTCCAGCCCTCTGATCATCTTCGTGGCCCTCTGTTGGACCCATTCCAACAGATCCATGTCCTTCCTGTGTTGAGGACTCCAAAGCTGAACACAGTGCTCCAGATGGGGTCTCACAAGTGCAAAATAGAGGGGCAGAATCACCTCCCGTGACCTGCTGGCCACAGTTCTTTTGATGCAGCCCAGGACACGGTTGGCTCTCTGGGCTGCCAGCACGCACTGCTGGCTCATGTTGAGCTTCTCATCCACCAACAACCACAAATCCTTCTCCTCAGGGCTGCTTTCTAGCCATTCTCCGCCCAACCTGTATTTGTGCCTGGGAATGCCACATCCCAGGTGCAGGACCCAGCACTTGGCTTGGTTAAACTTCATGTGATTTGCATGGTAGTTTCTCATAAGTTTTCTGGGGAGAGAACATTCTCCTAAACTAAAAGTCATGAGCCTCTTACTTGTTTCCAGAGAGCAATGTCATTGACTGTGTTGACAGAACTTATTTGCATTGATGTCCCTCAGTTCTTTTCATGCCTATCCAAACTTGTCTTGCAAAAATTTGTCACTTTTCTTTAGCTTGTGAGTTGTAGGTTGAGTCCAGTGACAGAGGACAATTTCTTCTTTATTTTTTATTTCTCTTGCCATTCATGAAGGCAGAGAATTTAGAATTTAGAAACAAGAACACAAACTACACACAGACTAAAGTTTCCAGCATGGCATTTTGTTTGCTGTATAAGCTTTATCTTCATGTTGTCTATAAAATACAAACTAAAAGCAACAATTCACCAAAATGCAATGAAACATAATGAAGGTACTATGTACCTTTTTGCTGATAGTGTACTGAAATTCTACTAGTGAATCAGGCAAAAATCAGCCAGTTAAATACAAGCCTGGGGCTAGTAGATGTTCTGGTACATGCTGGACAGGTGCTGGCAAATCCTGTTAATTACCCTGAGAAGGCTCCATCAGAACAGAGTTTCCAGTCACTTGTTTGACAGGGAGAGAAGTATCAGGTCCTTCACTGAACTACTTAGGGTGATTTTTTGTGGTTCTGGAAGATATGTGGAATGATGCCTGCTTTTATTAAAAGTTTAGCCATTCCCTTCCAAGAGAAAGAAATCTCTCAGCACAGGCCTGATTAGCGGCTAGAAGTGAATTGAGGTGGGATTGAGGTAGGAACTGTGGAACTGCAAGTGCTTCTCTTCCTTTTCCGATAATTAGTTGGAATCATAAGTGTTTTACAATTCAATTTCTAACCCCTGCTGCCAAACAAGAATACCAAGATGGCTAATAGACAGAGTGACACTTACATCTGAAAATGAATGCTATCTTAGGATGCCTTGTCACCTTCCTGCTCCTCACTAGAGGTTTCATGCAAAGCAGCAGAGGGAGAGAAGATGCCAAGAGGACACAGTTATGTAAAATAAACTCATAGAAATAGTCTGGTAATGCCCTTTGTTAAATGTGATGTTATACTTTCTATTCTTCTCATCTTGAGTGTTCCCTTAAATTCTAGTTATATTAGTTTATCCATAAAAATTAACATGATCTATTTGTACAATTTAGTATTGTAACAGGTCCCACCATAAAAATATCTGAGCAACTGGCAAAAGAAAATAATCTCTGGCATATTCACTCATTTTTCTTTCTATTTTCCATGTTACATTGGAATATTCAAAAAATATTACAAGTAAAAGAATGAGGATATCATTGACCATGATTATTCATAGTTCAGTAAATTACTACTGAAAATGGAGAGGCAGGTATTCTCTGTGCTTTGAATATTGTTTTTATGTTTAAGTAGTGTATTACTTGCAGTCTTTCAATTTGTATTTATAGGCCTCCTTGGCCCCCAAAGGCTACCTACTAAAGGGCCAAACCTTCATATTAATATAAATAATAAATAAATTTATTAGTTAAAGAAAATAATTAAATAAATTAATCTGATTTTAAATTAAACCAATTTTATAAATTGAACCAGACTTAAATAAGGACAAAAGGACATTAGAAATACGACAATCCTTCACAGTTTAATTATACAGGAAAGCAGTCATATGTTAGCTTGCCCTAATTCCAGCAAATTGAAAGAGAAATTTTCTAACTGTAGATCCTTCACATGAGCACTGAAAGTATATCATAAGAGATAATCTACCATGTAAGGAAGATCCAAAGCTGAAAACACATGAGAGACTTCAAACTAAAGGAGTGGTAAACATCCTATTTCTATCACTATTTAAAATTTTCAGTAAAGAAGACTTCATAATGCATACAGGGGGAAGAAAACCTCTAATTCGAAGATATTTCCACCAGTTTTACTTTACCTACATTTATATCTTGTTAATATCTCAGAAAAATTAGCTCATGGAAGTACAATTAAAAAGAATTTCAGTTTGAACTTCACACTTAGATGTGCAGATCCCTTCTGACAACTTATTCACTAAGGTGGCAGACATTAAGAAACCAAACTAGGCTACACTCATTCAAAGTCCTTATAAGGCTTATGCAGAAATAGAAAAAGAAACTTAGTTAATACAAATATTATAACTGAAAGTTGATATTATCGTCTGTTTTGAGCTTATTCTCATAAGCTACGGGGTGGATAATGTTTCCTGAACGATAGAAAACTCATGACCTTCAGAAAAGACATAGCACACTGATATTGTGAAGAATTAAATAAGGATATAATTAAATCATTTAATATAATAATTAATTTCCTCTTTACTCTCAAATAAATTGGAGCAAGGGAGGAGTTGGGTAACAGTTTATATAATAAAAGGAGGCAGCAGCTGATGAGAAATGTAGAGCTTCCCTGAGAAGGCAGAAGATGGACATTTCTTCACATCCATCCACTTTGTGTCAACAAAATTTTGTCTGATTATTCTAGTATGCTGGGGACAGAAAGCAGGAATCTCACCCTCCTTCTCATGGTTTGAGGACTCACTAAACATAGCAAAGGTGCCACAGTTTTAAGAAGGCTCATCCAGTATTTTCAGTGTTGCAGAAGAGGCAAGAAATAAGGAAAACAAAAAATCTCTATGATTTGAATTCAGTAAAGAGGAGACATTACATAGAAAAAGTGATCTACAGACCAGAAGAGAACCAATGTTACCTTTTCTTATTTGTAAACTTCAGATCTTAATTAGCTGGTTTACTTTCATTCTTTCTTATGTTAATTTACCAATTTTCCTCAGCTGTTATTTTCCAATGTAAATTGCATGTTGATGACCGAGGTGAACAATTAAAGACAGATCATGGCATGCTGCCCCCAGATAACTTCTATTTTCATAGCACAAGCAGATTAAATATTACAGGGTAGCTACAAATCTAAAAATAAATCTTCTATGCTTCCATTCCTACATACAGTGCTGTAGCATGTCTTACCCCCAACTGTCCTTGTTTGTTGGCCTCTGCAGGCCAATCTTTGCCCTTGACTATTTGCATATAATATACTAAAAAGTTAATGCAGTACGAGTTGCCTCACTGTTTATTTAATATCTCTGCTTTTTTTCCTTTCACAAAAGAACTATAAAATTTTGAAAAATAATTTTCTCCCTTGTGAACACTTGGTTTTTATCACTCCCCATCATTTTCAAGAGTCTTCAGAAAGAAATACAATCCAAAAAGACAGGAAGAAATGAAAAAGGAAAAATAAACCTGTCACACCTACTTTCTGTGGGTATTTTTATCAGAATTTCTCTCTCACATGATCAAGGACAGGACTGAAAATTCTCTCCAGCACACCATTTTCTGCTCTTACTTCAGCCATTTTCCCTTGGCCCTCTAACAGCAACTCCAAACAGCCATTGGCAACAAGAGCTTCCAAGCTGACAAAATCAATTTTCATTCTGAACCTTATTTACAAAAACAATAATGCCCTTTTATAACCTTTTTCTGTCAAACAGAAGGAGATGATTTCATTGTTCATAAGGTCATAAGTCATAAGGTGTAGCTCTTTTTACAATGTAACAGGAAATGTAAAGACATTATTTCAGATATACAATTTAGTGTCACAGTAATTACAAGTGCCTAATGTGCCAATTTTCACTGATTGCTTTATATAGTAGTTTAAAATCACATGAGAAAAAATTAAGAAAATCCACAGACCGCTAGAAATTTTTAACACCAGGGTCTCTCTCCTACAGGCATTGCAATGTTCATTACATTCCCCTGTGTGCCCCTTTTCCTCATGAAGATGAAATACCATGGTTCTTCTACCCTTCGTCATCATTTATCCCTTCAGTGTGCTTAGTGCAATAGCCATCAGGCCCAGGTTTCTGGCTGAGACATGCATCACTACCTCCAGTCTCAACAGAACCAGTTGGCTGGGTCTCAGCATGTTGGAAGACTAAAGAAAATGCTTCAGAGCCTGTCAGTTACAGAAAAAAAAACATTTGTACACACAGGTACATACAGATGTATCTATATTGTACATACATACATTTAGGTAGACATATAGAATAATTTAAACCTTACCTTCTCATCTTAAAGACTGGGAAATTAAACTTGGAAAGACATTTATCAAACCTAAACATTTCAGTTTAATGTCCAGCTATCCACCTAATATGGTCATTATAAAAATGTTTTGTTCTATAGAGTTAAAAAAGCAAAAACTTTTGGTTTTTTACTTTTAGCTTTTTTACCTTAAAGAGTAAATAGACCAAAAACTGTTGGGTTTTTTTTTGTTGTTGTTGTTGTGTTGCTTTTTTTTTTCAAAATTAGAAGGCCAAGAACAGTTTTGAGAATCACATCTAGAATGGTTTTGGGACTTAAATCTCACTTTTAAAGTTAAAAATATTACTTTTAATTTCTCAAAATTCTATGATACAAGGTCTTTCTGGAAATTCTTGCATGGTCTTTTAAAAAAAGAATTAATGTACTAAAAACAGTATTGGTATTTAAGGCAACACACTCTACCTATTAATTTGAGGAAAAGATCCAGAACAGTACAAATTGTTTGTTTGTTTACTAAAGGAGAGAGAGTATTATGTGCAAATAAAAATATTTCTTTTTCCATGTGTGAAATTACTCATACATTTTATTTTTTTACAGACAAATTTTAAAAATGAGTGGGACAGAATGAGTTAAAGAGACAATATCATTCATCTTCCTCCTTCAGGAGCAATTCTGATTACACAAGATATCCCACGGAAAGTCACTGGACATGTTTATCACTCTCTGAATAGACCCCGCATGACAGCTGTAAACCTGCTATAGCTAAGATTCAAACATTATTGTTATTTTCTACCTCATTTGCAAGGTAGAGACCTTTCTATGAAATACAGGAATACTGCTGGCCTTATTTTTCAATTTTAGCAATAAAGACAGCTATTCAAACAGATTTTCTCTGATCCCAAAATTTTTTGTTTTTAGAACTACTGAAAATATGGGTGGACAATAAAAAGATCTGTTTAATACCAAACTAAGTGACATGCAGACAGAGAAATTGAACTTACACTAACAAAAAAAAGCACTGTAGAATCACTTCTTTAGCTGGTACAAACTTCTGTGTACAAATATATATTTCTTCCTTTTAAAATAAAATGTTGGTTTAGCTTTGTAACCTGCTGAGAGAATTTATTCTAATATAATTCAAGTTAAAGTTACCCATCGAAAACATCCACAAAGCAATATAAAGTACTTGAACTGATTTATTTTAAAAATCAATTTAATTAACTCAGTCAAATGTACAAAGCAGCTTTAATAGTTAGTGAAATCAAGGAAATATACTGACTAAATTTAATACGTGAGTTATTTGGCCACTTGACTACATCATGGTCAGGTTTCATGATGATCATCAGAGTTGTGAATGCCAGAACTCAAGCCCACACAATTTACATTTGATGTTTCACGGTGTTTAGTCTTGACAGAAGCTGACCCGGGGTTGCTTTTCCTATCATAAAAATTGGAAATACTGTAACTACTTGGTAAACTTCTTTTTTTTTTTTTCCTCTGTTAGCCTTTAGGCTTTATAGAGTCATCCTTTTAAACAGTGACAACAAAGTTACCGGAGTTGTTATAAAGAAGGTTTAAAATAAGGAGTTAAAATAATAGTAAAAAAAAGACCTAAATTACTTCACTAAACAATTCAAGTTAGTTCCAGAAAAAATATTACAGACTCCGGTATGGCAGAGAAAAAAAAAGTAGTCAAAAAAAAAAGCAAATGACAGAAGAGATGAAATATTTTACTGGGTGTCAGCTCCAAAACCTGTTGCTTCTTTTTTGCACATCAGATAATTTACGTATTCATTAATTAAGTGTCATAATGGTCTTGGAGTACATATTGTATTGATTATGTTCATTAACACAAAATGGTGCCAAACTGCCATTAAAACATGTTTAAAAGTATGTGAGACAGGAACTAGTTTTTTCTTATCTATCTTAACTACCCACTCACACCACCGTGTCTGATCAACAACTTTTCCATTAAAAATACCAAGACCTTTCTTTGCATTTGTCTAAAAAACCTCTTGCTTTAAAATATTCATTTTTTTAAAATTATTATTGCTTTTATTTTCTAGAATATATTATTTCTTAGGTGGGTTTTTAACTTTCCCACTTCTTTCCTACAAATCCTGATTTTCTCCATTTTATCAAATACTCTAGCTTTATTTTTTCTCTCAGTAAGGAGCGTTATAGACAAGCAATAAGCCTTACTGGTTTTTCAGCTGTTCTGGCCAGATCTCCTCATTTTTAACCAGAAGCAGGTCTCATCTGGGCACCTCTCCTCCTTCACTAACTATAATAAGATCTTTCTTAATTCTTAGAAAAACTGATGCCTGGTACTAATCACAGTACCACAAACTCTTGCTTTGAAAAGTATTTCATAAACCATATACCTCAACATGAACAACTAAAGAGAAAGAGAAATAAATGAGCCATTAAAATGAATTCATGTTGTCTTATCATCTGTTCTTATTAGTATATTAACATTTTTTTTTCCCTAATTGAGAGCAGCCATGGAGCGTTCAAGACAGATTTTGTAATCCACACTGATCTTGTGTTGAATTTTTTCTTTCTACTAATCCTTCAGCAATAAATTATTAGAACTACAGAGAGAAGAGAATCACATTAAATCAGAAAAGAATGAGAAACCGAAAAGAATCTGAAAAGACTGTATTAAAAGAAAATAAAGCACCTTTACATGTTATTTTTGCCTGCAGTTTTATATGTCTATTTGTCACTAAAAAGCAGGAGGAGAGCAGATGCAAACAGAGCTTCTAGAAGGAAACAAAAGAAACATGTTGAATCTTGAGCTATTCTGTCCACCACCATTGAGTCACAGACAATACGAGTTTCCATAACTGCTGTATGTACACAACACTGTCTCTGAACAGATACTTCTCCTACACACCTTCCACTGCAGGGCTCCAAACACCCAGAGCAGCAGCTGTCAGGAGTTGTGCGTGTACCTTGGGAAACCTTCTGATGCCACCATATTAACTACCTTCAGCAGAGCTGCAGATGATTCTGTCTTTGGTTCACACAATCCAAAAGGAGGGTTGACTTTTAACTCAAGAAAATTCTCTACTTGTGGGTCTCTACCCAAAGAGACATTGTATTATATTTTTTATTAAAGGGACAAGAAAAATAATTTATTTACTGCACTATGGTATCAATATTCGGGATTTTACAATCTGGTTGTGAGAATGAAGCCTGAGCACCACTGTAAATGTACCTGACTAACATAATTAGCATTGCAGAAGTGCACTTGGAAATCTTCCAGGATTATACTTTAACTGAAAATCTCTAATACATCTTCACCATTAGAAACATTCTTTTATCTTTGAAAAATAAAAAATAGATGTATGGATGTTCTTTGACCTATACTTATGGAATACAGCCTCAAGTTGAGCAAGGGGAGGTTTATATTGGATATTAGGAAAAATATTTACACTGAAAGGGTTATAGAAACATAGAATGATAGAATCATCGAATCATTTGAGTTGGAAGGGACCTTAAAGATCATCGAGTTCCAACCCCCCTGCCAGAAAAAATGTCTTGCAAAGCTGTCTTAAATGGAAAACTTTCCAAATGAAAAGCAAAATTCCTTATTTTTGCATTTAAGACTCTGTTAATGCATGTGACATTCTAATTTTTGTGGGTTTTTTTTTCCCCCAAACTAAATAGA
The DNA here is from genome assembly GCA_025769975.1 of Gallinago jamesoni. NCBI lineage: Eukaryota > Metazoa > Chordata > Aves > Charadriiformes > Scolopacidae > Gallinago > Gallinago jamesoni. The sequence goes on from JAOQGH010000001.1 coordinate 193,118,572, forward strand.
TAAATCCAAATCTCATCATATTACTTAACTAAAGATCTATTCAAAAGGTCTATTAAATAAATAAGAAAAAAATATATGACAAATAATGACTATCTACAATTTGTATTAAGCCCCTTCCATTAGTTGATACTTGATCTGTGATTAAATAATAGTGGAGGTGGGAAACCAGACCAGTCAACATCTTTGACTGAGAAAAATAAGATGTTATAGTAGGGCTTTCTGGAGGAATTTAATTGGCTTCATCCTAGTGATTATTAAGAAAGAGAAATAAACAGCCATCTTTATAACATTATAAAAATTAAGTAGATCTTCAAGGAAGTAGGATCAGATTGATTAACTTTTCATGTACTAACATTTGTCTGCAGAGAGCTGAGATAAATTTATTTTCCTTTCCTAAGAAAACCTAAAAAATTTACCAGTGCTTCATAGGAGATAGTATTTTCATTTTTGTAATCAATTTGAACACTCTATCCCAAACGAGTAAAGCTACAGGCATAAAAGTGTCATTCAAAAATAATGATGATAACAAAACAAGGTCTAAAAAGTTCATAGTGCATTTTCAGGAACTTTTTTGATCAAGCAAGAAAGATTAATTTATTCACTTAATATTGTCATCATCGTATGCAGATTTGAATAGCAGAATTCACATACATGAATTTTCTGGTATCTTAAAATGCAGAAACTCCACTTTTTCAAAGTAAAATTTATTAAAAGGTTAAAAACTATTCTTAAGGAAATTGTGGTCAATGGCTCAACATCCAAGTGGAAAGCAGTGACGAGTGGCATTCCTCAGGGGTCAGTACTGGGATCAGTGCTGTTCAACATCCTTCTCAGAGACATGGATGGTGGGATTGAGTGCACCCTCAGCAAGCTTGCCGGCAACACCAAACAGTGTGGCATGGTCGACTCGCTGAAGGGAAGGGATGCCATCCAGAGGGACCTGGACAGGCGTGTGAACCTCATGAAGTTCAACCAAGCCAAGTACAACATCCAGCATCTGGGTCATGGTAATCCCAAGCACACATACAGGCTGAGCAGAGAATGTGTTGATAGGAGCCCTGAGGAGAAGGACTTCGGGGTGTTGGTGGATGAGAGGCTCAATATGAGCTGACAAAATGTGCTTGAAGCCCAGAAAGCCAACTGCATCCTCAGCTGCATCAAGAGAAGTGTGGCCAGCAGGTCCAGGGAGGTGATTCTGCCCTTCTACTCTGCTCTTTTAAGACACCACCTGGGGTACTGTGTCCAGCTCTGGGGCCCTCAACATAAGGACATGGACTTGTTGGAGTGAGTCAGGAGGAGGGCCATGAAGATGATCAGAAGGCTGGAGCACCTTTCCTATAATGAGAGGCTGAGAGAGCTGGGGTTGTTGACTGGGGAGACCTTGTAGCAGCTTTCCAGTATCTGAAGGAGACCTACAAAAAAGCTGGAGAGGGACTTTTTACAAGGGCATGTAAAATGGCTTCAAACCCCTGCAAATGAAGGGGTAATGGCTTCAAACTGAAAGAAGGGATATTTAGAATAAATATTAGGAAGAAATTCTTTACTGTGAGGGTGGTGAGACACTGGAGCAGGTTACTTAGAGAAGCTGTGGATGATCCGGTATTCAAGGGCAAGGTTGAATGGAAACTTGAGTAACCTAGTCTAGTGGAAGGTGTCCCTACCCATGAGAGGGGATTGGATTAGATGATCTCCAGAGGTCCCTTACAACCCCTATCACTCTGTGATTCTGTGATTAAAGAAATGAGTTTATTTGAATAACAATGCAAATACAATTCTTCTAATAGAGTTGTTTTTGAGCTAGTGAGGAGTCGAGCAACACACCAATGAAACTGTCATCAGCAACAGCAAATTCCCAGGTTATGATGGTGGAAGAAGAGCTGCAATACTTAGAGCAGTACAGTTTTCTCCAATCTCTGAAAACATACCATGAGAACTGCCTTTTCACAGAATCACAGAATCACAGAATCACAGAATCACAGAATCACCTAGGTTGGATAAAATATGAACGATTTAAAAATATACTCGAGAAACCACTTTTTTATGGATACAGAAAATATGAATGTATTACTCACTAGCAAAACAACAGACTGAAAAATAAAACAGAAACAAATCAAGATGCTTTTTGTGAAAGTGTCTACAGTAAAAACACCCCAAATCCACTGGAGTTTAAAGCAAAGGACATAGAGTAGTGTCCTACATCTAATATATTTTACATTTAGGTAAATGGTGCTTTCATACTACTTTTCCTTAAAGAAAATTAGTTTTCAGTTACTGAAAGTTAGAAAAAACTTTAAACAATTAAAACATTTCAGAATATCAATGTTGGAGGTTATTAACACTAATAATAGTGTTATTATAAAAGTATGAGGCTTTATTAATCTTCTGTTAATTCATGTATGATTCCAATTGCATTCACAATGAAGTACCTACATGCTTAATATTTAATAAGCGGCACTTGTGTTGTCTGTATTGTTTGGATGTCAACTGCCAAGATTAAAAACGTTTCTTAAAAATGTCACTGTCTGTTTTGTCCCATTTCTAAATAGTGTAAAGCAGAATCATGTTAGAATAATATGTTTCCTGGAAAAACAAGATGAGATAGTAGAAGCAGCAGAACAGATTAGGAACTGGAATTTCTGATGAGCATGAAGGTATGTGTTTGGCAATAACCAAACTTTCCTCATTTATTAGTTTATTCTTTTTTCTTGTCAACAGCACATGTTCAGTTCTCCTATATATGGGACCTGTGCATGATTTGTAAGGGCTATGAGTTTTATTGTGAGTATTTTTTGAGATGTGGAAATCCCCAGAGAGAGTATTAACTAGATATTTTGTTGTTGCTGAAAGTTAAATGACAAGAAAAAGAAATGTTTATTTCATATTCCTCATATAAATACCCCTTGCCAACAACTGTCAGCAGCAAATGTTAAGAATGCAGACTGCCAAATGAGAGTTTGACAGTGCAGAGCTTCCTTTTGGATTGACTGTCAGCTAAAAAGATCAGTTAAACAGAAAACTGAAGTTAGCCTTTTGAATTTATTTGCAAACTAATACTGATTTAAAAAAAGGTCTGGAGTAAAATGAAATATTTTTGGTGTTGTATTCGCAATGACAGAGTCACAGAATCACAGTAACAGAATCACAGAACAATACGGGGTTGGAAGGGACCTCTGGAGATCATCTAGTCCAACCCCCCTGCCAAAGTAGGTCCACCTAGAGGAGGTTGCACAGGAACATGTCCAGGTGGGTTTTGAAAATCTCCAGAGATGGAGACTCCACAACCTCTCTGGGCAGCCTGTTTCAGTGCTCTGCTGCCCTCAAAGTGAAGAGGTTCCTCCTCATGTTTAGATGGAACTTATGTTCAGGTTTGTGCCTGTTACCTCTTGTCCTGTTGAGGACATCAGGTTTTGCTTTTATTTTAGGTGGTTACTAAAATTATATTAAAGTTTTGCTATAAAGCTAATTATATGAAGACATTTAATTTATGTTCCTTCACACTGTTTTTATGTTACACAAAAGTTGTATTGTTCCCAGAGAAATTAGTGAATTTAAAATTTCAGCTACACTGACATCAAACACATTTAAAGCAATAAAAATAATTGTCTGAATCATGAGTTTTATGTTATTCAAGATTATCTCAACTATAGGCAGAGGTGATGCTTCACAGCCCTGGAAAGATGAAATTTAAGTATGGTAGCCATACAAGCAATTGGAATCATAGAAAGCTGTATGGTGTGATTAACAAGAACTTTTATGTTACAATGAGCAAGATGCCTGGTAATATATAAAAAGATTGACCAACGTTTACATAAGTGCTGTATTATATGCATATAGAGTAGCAATTTTTCAAACATGGCATTGCAAGGTATATAACATGCACTAAATGGATTGCAGTCCATGATCAGAACTTGCATGTACATTTAGCAAAAGAATAATAACTTGATTACCTAATTTGCAATGCACAATAAGCGACTGCACTTAATAAGAAAACAAAGGACGTACACCTATAAGGATTATAGGATACAATGAGTACAAAGATGAATTCTAATTTGAGACCACTGACTCAAACTGCAAGGTGAGATCCCACTGTGTGCCACCCATCGCCTACTGTCACATTATACCACCCTGGATAAAAGGAGCTGAGAGTCAACCTCCCAGTCTAGAAAAGTCTGAGTGAATTCAGCCTTCTGAAGACGTTGAATTTAAAAGGTTCTGGAGGAGTCAGGAACAGGTAGGTGTTGAGTAGCTGTGTCCCTAAGTGGCAGTGTTGGGCACACAAGGTAGTAGTCCCATTTGTAGTTTAACTATACATTTGTTCTTCCACAGAATTGTCACCAGCATTATTTGAAGCCATGAATAATCAGCCTCTGTATATTGACTTTAGAATCTCTATAATAACAAAGTCATCAGCTATTGTCTCTGGAAGTTGTAAATTCCTGAATATCACCATACACTGATTGTTATTTATATATATATTTTTTTTTGCTTGTTTTTTTTTTTTTTTTTAAGATAGACACAAATGTATTTGAGGAAGATCTGTGACACTGGCTGAGATTTTACATGTGTTTGGCTCCATGTGGACCTTAAAAATCTTCAAGCCATTTTGTATGCCTTGGGGAAAGGCTGAAATGAAATATAATTACAATCTTCACACTTTCCTTTTTCTTTTTTTTCTTGCCAAGGATGATGTATCAGGTTTTCAAGTGGAAGATGCATTCTGATACATAGCAGCATTACACTTGTATTTTTCAGCAGACATCTACAGAGTGATTGTGATAGCAGAAGAAACAGCTCTGCAGAGTAATGGGAATACAATCATACAGAAGAATTTGAATCCTTGGAAGTTATAGGTGAAAAAAGTATACTACTGCTTTCAACACATTGATTATTTTTTCCACTGGAAACTCTCTGGTGGGTGAGCTGCACATAGCATCCCTTAGGGCAGGCATTCAGATTAAACTATAACATGGTTTGACTCTGAGAAAAATAAAGGGGGAAAATATTGAAAGACATCACTGACACTTTAGTATTGCTTTTAGACTACTGAATTTAATTAGAAGAGACACTTTGGTCATTATTCAACTTCTATGACCAACCAGATAGGCTTCAAACAAATGGCATTTTTTTTCTTTATTTTGTCCTATGGATGGTCTCAGAGTTCCACTATAAACTCCTGAACTCTCATTTTAATATCTGGCTTGTGATATTGTCTATAAAACTAGCTGATGGTTCTTAAATTCTCTTTCTATCTTCTAGAACTCTAGAAATTTGACCCTGAAAACCACGTAGGTCTTGCCTCTCCATATATAGTCATCAGGTCTTCTCTTCTCTAACTATTTGGAAAAAGAAAAATGTGCATTCACTTTAAATAGAGTAAGGTATTTTCCCATTTCTATAATAACATGTTCTACATTAAGGGATTGAAGACCATGAACTAATACATCTCTAGGTATACATATTTTCTGTTTCAGGTTTCAAAAAGAAGAGGAGATTCCAAATTATAAATAATCCAGGAGAAAAGCTGTTGTTCTTGACAATTTCTATATATGCAGAAAGTTTACACAAAGGTATAATGAAGAAATAAAGAAGCTGGCAAGTCAAAAGTTAAACTATAAAAGACATAAATGTCATAGTCTGATTTTCAGGCTTTTTGTCTAATGCAACTGTAAAAGCATAAAGCAATGGTGCTTTCAAATTAAAAGCACCTTCTATAAAGCATGTTTTATAAAGAAAAATTTCTATGGTGCTTTGTAAAGGACGTAGAAAAACGTCACAATGAATTAATGAAGAAACTTATTATATTCAATGAAATTATTACTTTTGTCTTGATATTTTAAACCTTGAATTACTGCTCTCATGGATGGATGTATAAGCCTCCCAATAATTTTGTATTTGTGTTACAATACAGTGATACAGGCTAGTAAAGTCAAACACTGGTAGTGGCATCGTGTTACAGTAATAAACTTCATAACAAGGTTTGATCTTCAGTAAATACCAATAGGTGAAAGCAGCCATCCAGTCTGAACTCTGTGGTGGTGATAATAACTCTTTTTGCCATGCTACTATTTTAGGGCTTGTATGACAGTGTCTAGCTGTAAACATACCTTTATATTGCTATAATAATTTCTAATATTTCAAACAATTGCCTTCTTTGAACTGTTCCTCTTTGGTTACACTAGTATTTTTTTTGTTGCAAGGTTTTTTCTTTTTTTCTACCTTTTCGTTTTTCTGCATGTATCAGAGAAGTATGCAGATCTTTATGTGGTGGCCAGAATACTCCCCTTCTGTCTAGAGTGTCAGACCTTTGCAGATACAATTGATCTGCTTCTAAAATTATACCCAACATTGTACTAACTTTCCTCAAATTGTATGAAATTGCATTCTTTACTTGTAATTTGCTCTCCAAAATGAGGTCTCCCAATGGAATTTCTTGGATCAAACAGAAGTCAAAAAATAGACATGACAGACTTCCTCCTGTAGTTTTTGGTTTCCTCCGCAATTTACGGAGTTACCAGTTTTCAGCTGCCCTTCTGCAGTAGCTCAGTGAAGGCTGGAGGTAAGGCAAAGCAGAAGAATGGAGGTCAGTGTGAGAGAGTAATGGAAGACTGGCGAGGAGGATTGTAAATACGCTCAAGTGACTTGCACCTGGGGTGCTGGAAAACACATCTATCACACTAATTGCTGTTTGGTCCTGGGCCTGTGAGCAGAACATCTGCACTGAGATAGCATATGCCTGTGATGGACTCAGGGACATCTTATCTTGCCACTTAAGATTCCGGCACTGTTGTTGAAGAAGATCAAAGCACAAGGGGGAGGACTATGCTGCTGGAACTCTTGAAATACCAGCTAAGCAGGGAGGTAGGCCCCCCTTTTGTTCACTCTGGCTGCTAAGGACTGGCTAACAAGGACTCTTGCTGGCTTTGTAGTCCCTGTGTCTCCTGCTTGCGTGCCCACTCAGATGCCACTTCAGAGACTCTCCAAGTTGTGAGGTATTTGGATTAAACTTGTTCTGTTCCTTTATTTGCAGTCTTTTGGTTGTTTCTGTGACCTGCCTACATCGACTCACACAGTCAGCGCTAATGTCAGGTTGTGCAGAGACACTCTCCTTCTCTGAAGGACTGCTAGTAGGTAACTGAAACCCCAGGCACCAATATAGGTTAGGGGTGCATCTTCTGGAAACCACTACTGAGGAAAAGGATCTGGGAGTCTTAGTGTATAGCAAACTTTCCATGAGCCAGCAATGTGCCCTTGTTGCCAAGAGGGCCAATGGGCTCCTGGGCTGCATAGGGAAGAGTGTGGCCAGTAGGTCGAGGGTCCTTCTCTACTCTGCACTGGTGAGGCCATAACTGGAATACTGCATCCAGTTCTGGGCTCCCCAGTTCAAGAGAGACAGGGAACTACTGGAAAGAGTCCAACATAGGGCAACAAAGATGATTAAGGGATTGGAGCACCTCCCTTACGAGGAAAGGCTGAGAGAGCTAGGGCTCTTTAGCCTGGAGAAGAGAAGGCTGAGGGGAGACCTTATCTATGTTTACAAGTATCTAAAGGGTGGGTTGAAGGATGATGGAGCCAGACTCCTTTTAGTGGTTTCCAGTGACAGGACGAGGGGCAACGGGCACAAGCTGGAATATAGGAATCATAAAATCATAGAATGGTTTGGATTGGAAGGGACCTTAAAGATCATCTAGTTCCAACTGCCCTGCCATGGGCAGGAAAGTTCCATTCAAATACGAGGAAGAACTTCTTTAAGGTGAGGGTGACAGAGCCCTGGAACAGGCTACCCAGGGAGGTCGTGGAGTCCCCTTGCCTGGAGATTTTCAAGACCTGCCTTTATGTAGTCCTGAGTAACGTGCTCTAGGCAATCCTGCTTTGGCAGGTGAGTTGGACTATATGATCTCTAGAAGATCCCTTCCAACTCCAACAATTCTGTTATTCTGTGATTCCATGAAAGCTGTTACAGCAAAAAGGCATGGAAATACCTAACTTGAGACAATTCCAGTGAACAGGAAATTGTGAGGATTTCCTCATGCTTCTTTTCTCAGGCTCTTACACAGTAAAATCCAAACACAACACACAGACTGATCCAGTTGTGTTCATAGTTTTTCCTTGAAACTGTCCATTGGCATAGACTTGAAATTTCCATATCTAAGTTGTAAAGAAAGGTCAGATCCAATTTTAATATTCATCCATCAGATTGTGGTGGGAAGCAAATTACATGATTCCTCGAGGATTTTTTGAGTTTTATAAGTAGTAACATTGTAAGTCTGCTTTAAAAACAAACCATACTTGTCTCAGCATCACTGAGACATGGAAAGCCATTTGGAAAGTTCTGCAAGTGACTCACATGGCTTATTGCCTACAGCATCTGCAAAAACATTGATAAGAACAATGCCTAAATTAAACTGGCACTGCTGTATCAAGAAGCGTTTTTGAGTTGCACATGGGTAACAGGCAACCTTATAAAGAGAGAGCACAAATGTCTTTCTTCTACATAGCAGGGGATGGAGAACAACATTCCTTCTGACTGGCATTGGTCCAAATATTAATTGCTTCCAGAGAATAATTTTATGCTTGTGATAGGCACAATGCACAAAACCTATCTTGCAATTTATGATTTTGGGAGGAAGAAGGGTACTGGGGTAAAAGCTGGTCAAACAATACCTACAGAAACTCATATTTACTTTCCCTCCTGTTTCTGGAGCTGTGAATCTCTTTTTAAGCATGTACCCAATGAAAAACCCCAATTTCTATCGATATCCAGTCCCTAAATCTTTTCACTTTATCTTGTATATGGAAAAGAATCTTATATAGTTTTACTATACCGCCAATTTTAACACTACCCTTAAGAGGAATTGAGGGTACAATCACATATGATGCTTGATATTTCTTCCTGAGTCAGTACTGAATAATCTATCAAATACAAAATGAAACTGGCTACCACAGGAAATCACTAAAACCAACATTTTACTGTCAAAACTGAAAATGTAGTTTTTACAGATACACACACAGAGGCACACACACAATCATCTGAGCTGGTTGATGCTTTTAAGCTAGAGACCATAAAATGGCCAAACTTTTCACCTCCTAGTAAGCTGTTTACAGAATTACTAAAGTAATTTTACTGAGCCATTTTCAGTTACTCGTTGTCTGATTGCTCCATTTCTTTATCTCTCTTGGGTAGGAGTTTTTACAATGGCCTTAAGGAGTCAGACATATGTCTGGCATCAACACTTTAGAGGGATGAGTGGGTAACACTTGAGATTGCTCTGTCCATCAGGTACTTGTGTGACTGCTGGTTAGATGAAAAATTGTGGACAGAAAAATTAGGTCATCCTTTTCAAAGGATTTTTTTTTTTAGCAATACAACTGCGTAAAATAGCTCTCTGCAACTACTGCACATACATAAACTTCTGTTTCAAGCACTAACCTATTGGCCTCTTCTGAAACTTACTGTTTCTATAATTGACTTCACAGTATTAGATCCTAGGACTCAAGATATGAAGAATGCTAGTTAATATTGAAGCAATTGCTTCTTTCAATTAAGCACAAGGGTAAACAATTCAAAGTATACAACATGGTAACTAGATGTTTTATGCAGATAGCTATGTTCAGGAGCTAAAAATACTGAATCTTCAGTTGCACTTTACAATCTGGTGCAACAGAAATGCAAGAAGGGAAGGAAATTCCTTTACTTGCTTGGGTTAATCTATATGTTTACAGCCTCTTCCACTGAGTTAGTTGTAGGCACTGACCTCATGGAATTAACTGCCATGGAAAATGAGTTAATGCCATATGTATCGAGTCTTTGTAATAGTAAAGCTAAATGTACGACATTGAAACATTTCCAAGAACAGAGAATAATTAACCAAACCTTAGAAGAGTTAATACTATGCTACTATGGGTTTCATCTCTAAAGACAAAAGAGCAGTTTCTTTTTCACATCCGTCTCCTGCAGACTTGAATTTTCTTTTTATAAACTGAAATGAAAGTTTGACCGTGCCAAATTTAAAAGTACACGAATGTATGTGTATCACTACTGTTCTAAGAATGACTTTGGCCCTTAGATATCTTCAGGCTTTCGAAGAAGTTAACAGTGTTTTGAAAATTTTCCTACTAATCAAAAATTATTTATTGAAGGAACTCAATGTGTATTTAGTGATGAGTGAACAGAATTCAATGAAAGAACTTTCTGTTTTTTTTCCCAAAGCACCTTCCTGAAAATTGATTTCCTTTCGTAAAAGACCGCTGATAGTCAACCTCATCAAAACATTTGATTACTAATACAGAACAATCACCCACAGTAATTTTCATAATAAGCACCTGAAAGAAAATCAAGATTAACATTTTCAGTTACCTGAAAGAAGCATTAGGCTGTATCTATTTAATAACTGTCCGAGAGAAATAAAGTACAATACAAAAGGATTTGCATTCTTGCTTTGTGGGAATAGGAAATTACTGTTAGGACTACAAAGATGCCATCAAATTTGACAGTTTGTGGAATCAAGTACCTGTCAAAAAACAACTGCCCACCTACCTGCCAGCTGGTTATTTAAGGACTTATAATTTAAATACTTATAATTAAGCATCCTTACTGTTGCATAATACTTGCTTCAGAGAATAAATCTTTAATAAATGACAACTTTAGGAAATAAGGTATACATTCTCCTTAAAGAAGATTCAGGATTTCTTTGAGCCACAAAGCTGGGACACCAGAATTATAAGAGAGAACATGAGGAAGTATGTTCTTTTACAACCACAATAACATTCCCTGTTCAACTAGAATGTTAGAACTAAGAATCAAAAAAATCTTATTTCAGAAATTTGGGTGTATTACTGCAGGATTTTCAGGGATGAAGTGCATACTAAGAGAAAGGTTTGTTCGTGAAACACAAAAGTTTTGTACTGTGCATATGAACAAAATCTTCAAATTATCTAGCAAGCACTCTCCAAACAAGAATAGAACAAAGCATTATTCAGTATTACAAATAATGCAATACTTAAGGTCAGTAATTTCTGTCTGTTAGACCATGAATACCTCAGAAACATGTATTTTACAGAAGTAGATATGTGAACTTTGTAATAAGCCTTTAAATATACAGTTATAACTGAAAATCAAAATGTATCTTCCTTTTGTTGAAGGAGAAGAAAACCTGGCTAGAGCTACTAATGCGTGGTAAATTGTCATCCTCCGGTAGCAGAGGTTTTTCTTTAAAACATTATCTAAGATGCCTCTCAGATATTAAATTCCTGCAAGAATGGGAAAAAACATCACCTTGCTTTCAGATAAATACATATACAAATACTATTAGAATAAAAGAAAATAAAGTTATAGCACTTGGTAACAAGACATGCTTTGTAGTGAAATTACTTTTTTCTCAATGTAGTTCAGAATGTGATTATTATTATTAAACCTAACACATCTAAGATATTATTACCATGCTAAACTAAAAGTGTTTGTTGTCTAAAAACTTCCTTGAGATCTGTGCTAGACTTATATACTAAGAAATCATGTTTTGGGTAGAGACCTGTCAAACAACAGTCTGGAAACAGAGCATCGCTGCTTCTGGATGAAAAATGACTACTTGGGCAGGTGATGATGGATGGGAATTCAGTCTATGCATGCAAACCAGAAAAGTAGCATGAACTCATGGTTTCTAGGCTAGAGTAAATTCATGAGTTTGTGTTTATCTAAATGTACCCATAGGTATATTACAAGTGGGGTTAGAGATGACATCTACAAGTCAATATCAGTATCTGTTTTACTGGTAATATAGCCAGCCACACAAAATAGCATGGCTTGCTCTGGGGAGTTTATATTATTATGTAGGAAACCTACGAATGAGCTCATAGCACTGCAGGTTATTGTACTGGTATTGTATTTATTGTACTGCATTGTATTGGTCTAGTTTATTGTATTTAAAGTTTTCATTTCAAAAGTTGTTATCTCGCTAGAGCTGTGGGAGAAACATGTGTACAAAACTCTGTGATATCTTTATGAAACACATCACAGCTAGAAGAAGTTCTGGAAATTGTCATCTTAGTTCCCTGAGTCACTACCTCCAGTTCCTAAACACAGAAGTATAAATGTGAAAACTGTGAATAATTATATTTTCTAGTGTATCTGACAGACATATGATATAACATGAAATAATCCTAAAGTCCCTCCTTAGATAGGCAGTACCATATAACTGTCTCCATATCCAGATGTTAAAGCTTGCCACTTTCATCACAAATTTTTTTTGTATTGCACACCATATTATGCTATCAATATAAACATATGTCACAAAGAAAAGTTTATTTGTGGAAGCAGAGCCTCAGAAGAAGAGGAAACGTAAGACAAAATCAATACCAAAAAAAAGTCAATAAAACGAATTAGATCTACAGTATTGTTCATCCTACTCCTGTTTATATTTTATTTCACAGAATCACAGAATCACAGAATCTTAGTGGTTGGAAGGGACCTTTGAGATCATGAGTCCAACCACATTAAAAAAAAAAAAAAACACAACAACAAAACAAAAACAAACCACAAAAACAACAAACAAAAAAACCCACACAAAAACAAACAAACAAACAAAAAAACCACCCACCAACTAAACCCCACACTCACAACCCCA
>JAOQGH010000001.1:193131288-193146107 GCA_025769975.1 Gallinago jamesoni
ATGGGCGTCACATTGGCCACCCTCCAGTCATCCGGCACCTCTCCTGTTGACCAGGATTGTTGATAGATAATGGAGATTTATCCAGCTCTCAGCAGTTTTTTACTGTAAATTAAGTTTTCACAATTCCTCCAGTGTACTATATGAAGTGGTACAAAAACCAGATCTAACTGCAAAACTCAAAAGGTACAAGAGTCTTGCTTCTTCACCTATGAAAAAAAAATATTAAATAGTTACAGCAAATAAACTGAAAGCAATTAATAGTCTGTAACTTTTGGGAATGTGTTTATCCTAGCAAGGATTTACCAAAGGGTGTGCCAAAAGGGGGATATTCTGATCTCTTGCTGACATGAACTACTGTGGCATATGTGCTTCCATGAACGTGGTGACTTTGCACTCATGAGACTACAGAAAGTCTTGTGCTATGGATTGGGACTAAATGTCTTTCAATTTAGCTTATGTGAACTTGATGGATTGCTGCTTAAAATAATGGTCAAGCAATGTACTGCAGTTCTTAAAATGGTAGCCACGTGGTCTAAGCAGCAATATTCAAAGTGATGCAAAGCATTTAAGAATGCTATCTGTACTGGGTCTACATAACAAGGTTTTGGCAGCAAAGAGGTTGCAGGGGGGGCTTTTGTGAAATGCCAGATGCTGTCTCCATATTGAACAGAACAGGGTCCACACAGCTCCAAGGCAGACTAGCCGCTGGCCAGAGCTGAGCCCATCAGTGTCACTGGTGGCAGCTATGTGATAACATGTTTAAGAAATGGTATAAAACATTGTGCAACAGCATCTGGGAGAAAGTAGTGAGAATATGTGAAACAACTCTGCAGACACCAAGGTCAGTGAAGAAGGACAAGGAGGAGGTGCTCCAAGTGTTGCAATAGATGTTTCCCTGCTGGCTATGGTGAAGACCACAGGGACACTGCAGCCCATGGAGGACCCCACTCTGGTGCAGGTGGATGTTCTCTGAAGGAGGCTGTAGCCCCATGAAGAGCCTACACTGGAGCAGGCTCCTAGCAGGACCTGTGACCCTACGGAAAAGGTCTCATATTTGAGCAGGTTTGCTGGCAAGAACCTGTGACCGTCTTGGGGACTCACACTACAGCAGTCTGTTCCTGAAGGACTGTATCCCATGGAAAGGACCCATGCTGGAGCAGACTCTGAAGAGCAAGTCTGTGGCAAGAACCCACATTGGAGAATTTTGTCGAGAACAGTCCCCGGTGGGTGGGACCCCACACTGGAGCAGGGGAAGAGCATGAGGAAGAAGGAGCAACAGAGACAATGGGTGAAGAACTGTCTAAAACCACTATTCCCTCTCACCCTGCACCACTATGGGGAGGTGGAGACCAAAGAATCGGGATCAAAGCTGAGCCTGGGAAGAAATAAGTGGTGGGAGGAAGGTGTTTTTAGATTTGTTCTTAGAAATTTGTCCCAGTGTTCTGACGTACCAAAATAATATGAGAGAAAAGAAAAACACTAGTTCACAACCATGAATCACCAGTATTTTTGGCATGACATTTCAGATAAAATTAATTTTATCAAAAAAAACCCCAAAACTCAAATCACCCAAACTCCCACACATCTTGGATCTGTATTTGAAAAAGCCATCTAGAGACAGCTGAGCTCATGTTTTCAGGCTACTCCCAAAAGTGACATGAAATTTTAGCTTACTTTTCACAGTCAGCTTTAGCTTGCAAACACACTTTAATGTAGCTGAATTAGCCTTTACATGTAGGAAGCATGTACTTTAAAATAACAATGCATGTGTGAAGCTTAAAAAGTATTACAGTATAGTGGCTACATGGTGGAGAAAATAAACTTCTTAGCTGTCACTCTAAAGTGATCTGTTCCGTACGTCAAGTGCTTGAGGCTAAACCGAGCCAAATTTACTCTCAGGAGAATGATATTTATTCACAGCAATAAATCAATCCCAAATGCCAATGAAATATATTGTTATGACTTTGTCATACTATTTGCTTGGGCTGCTTACGGTCCGCAAAATTTTTAGTGACTCTAGCTCTCAATGATCAGAACTGATTTTTGGGTAGAAGTCAGATCTCACTTCCCTTGTCTGTACATAGTTATTGCATCAGAAAGTCTACAGAGTTGTCATCAGCACTTAGAACCCTTCCTTGATAATTAACATATTTATAACATGAGTGTGCACGCATGTGTGTGTCCCCCAAATGGATTATACTGTCAGGTTGGAAATCATGCTTAAATGTTCTTTTCATCAAATTCTATGCTGATGAAGTATAAAAAAACCTTTGAGATCCATTCACATTCACCAGTTAATTTTACTGTCTCTGTTACTCTTTCTTCAGAGCTCTGAGAGTGAAGAACTGCCCACAGTACGAGAAGATCAGGTTTAAGACCTCTCAAGGAACCTGAAGGTGCATAAGTCCATGGGACCTGATGAAATCCATCCACAGGTCCTGAGGGAGCTGGCGGACAAAATTGCTAAGCTCCTTCCCATCATATTTGAGAAATCATGGCAATCCGGCGAACTCCCAGCAGACTGGAAAAAGGGGAACATAACTCCAATATTCAAAAAAGGGAACAAAGAAGACCCGAGAAACTAAAGGCCAGTCAGTCTCACCTCTGTGCCTGGCAAGATCATGGAGCAGATCCTCCTGGAATCTTTGCTAAGGCATGCGGAAAATAAGGAGGTGATTGGAGACAACCAGCATGGCTTCACCAAGGGCAAATCGTGCCTAACAAATTTGGTGGCCTTTACGATACTGCCACAGACTTGGAAGACAAGGGCAGAGCAACAGATGTCATCTACCTGGACTTATGTGAAGCATTTGACACTGTTCCGCACGACATCCTGGTCTCAAAATTGGAAAGTCATAGATTCGATGGATGGACCACTCGGTGGATAAGGAACTGGTTGGATGGCCACACTCAAAGGGTAGCAGTCAATGGCTTAATGTCCAAGTGGCAGCGAGTAATGAGTGGTGTTCCTCAGAATTCTGTACTGGGACCAGTACTATTTAACATCTTTGTTGGAGACATGGACAGTGGGATAGAGTGCACCTTCAGCAAGTTTGCCTACGACACCAAGCTCGGTGACACAGTTGACATGCTGGAGGGAAGGAATGCCATCCAGAGTGACCTGGACACGCTGGAGAGGTGGACTCATGCAAATTGCATGAAGTTCAACCAAGCCAAGTGCAGGGTCCTGCACCTGGGATGTGGCAATCCCAGGCACAAATACAGGTTGGGCGGAGAATGGCTAGAAAGCAACCCTGAGGAGAAGGATTTGGGGCTCTCGGTGGATGAGAAGCTCAACATGAGCCGGCAGTGTGTGCTGGCAGCCCAGAGAGCCAACCGTGTCCTGGGCTACATCAAGAGAAGTGTGGCCAGCAGGTCTCGGGAGGTGATTCTACCCTTCTACTCTGCACTCGTGAGACCCCACCTGGAGTACTGCGTCCAGCTTTGGAGTCCTCAACACAGGAAGGACACTGATCTGTTGGAATGGGTCCAACAGAGGGCCACGAAGATGATCAGAGGGATGGAGCACTTCTCCTATGAAGACAGGCTGAGAGAGCTGGGGTTGTTCAGCCTGGAGAATGCTCCAGGGAGACCTTATAACAGCCTATCAATATCTGAAGGGAGCCTGCAGAAGAGCCGGAGAGGGACTGTTTATGAGGAAGTGTAGCAACAGGACAAGGGGCAACAGTTTTAAATTGGACGAGGGGAGATTAGATTAGACACCAGAAAGAAATTTTTTACAGTGAGGGTGGTGAGTCACTGGAACAGGTTGCCCAGGGAAGTCGTGGATGCCCCATCCCTGGAGGTGTTCAAGGCCAGGCTGGATGGGGCTTTGAGCAACCTGGTGTAGTGGGAGGTGTCCCTGCCCAGGGCAGGGGGTTGGAACTGGATGAGTCCCTTCCAACTCAAACAAGTCTATAATTCTGTCATTCACATCTCAAAGGCTCAAAAACTATAATGCCATATCAAATGTTACAGGAGTTTTCTATAGATTCTATTTCTATAGATTTAGCAATATGGTCAGCTTCATACCCACATCCATATGCAATCTTGATTTCTCAACTGAAGGCGCTGGAACTGTATAACTATGTTCCACTATGGCATCTCTCCATCTGCACTTAGACAGAAAGAAAGCTATCCTTGAGGTCAACTCCTTGCAAGCTTTATACATCTCATCTTTTGAAGTTATCATCCAATTTCTTTGTACTATAACTGTCAATTAAATGCTAGTTCCCTCACTAGTTGTGCTTATATTCATGCCTAACTATATCACTAAACATTGCCTCCCTTTTCCTTATAAAGTGTGGCTCTGCTTCCTTGGAAAAAATATGTTCTCTGAACTGAGACATGATCGAATATTTTCCTCTAGGGAAAAAAAAGAAATTGCATATATCTATTCTTTCTGCTCTTACCTGCTTATCAACCCATATTTATTTTCTTCCAAAGCAAGAATTCTGAACACAGTTCATTTTTCTTCTCCCCCTACTTTTTGTGGAAAGTATGTCTATTGCCATTTCCATAATACTGCCAAACTGAGTCCCTACTTTCACCATGACTTTGTTGCCATTCTTACTGTTTCCTAATCTAGTGCTGCAGTCATTGCATTATTTATGATTTCCATGTATCCCGACTTCAGGGAACAACAAAGTGATACAGCCTGATTATCATTCTGCTCCAAGGCAGTACTAACCTCTTGAAATTAATGAGGCAAAAGTAAACAAAATAAATACCTATGGAATAGGTAAATGACAACTAAAGAGGAATATATTAAATAACAAATAATTTAAAAGTTGTAGATAAAAATCTTGAGTCAATAAGTCTTGACTTTATTATTATTGTTGACAGAGTATAATATGCAAGCTAAATATCATGAAAACGAGATTTCAGAATGTCATCTGACTCCATTGCTCTTAAAAAGATATTTGAAACTTACAAGTTTCCGCATTTAGGTCTAAGACACTTATTCCATTTATCCTCTTATGTTTATATTCATGACTATCGGAGGCAAGCTAATTTAGGGAAGATTTGAGTAAAATGGTTTTCAACATAATCTTTAAAAGCCTTGAATCATGTATTTTTTTTAGGAAGGTACTTAGGAAGCCAGAGAGGCTGCCCTTAGACATACTTAAAGAGCTTCCAAGCAGCAAATAAATATTTCAGTTCAGTTTGAAGGATATATGTCATTTTTCCATTACTATAAATTTATAAATTTATATTTAAGGGATAGGATTATTCCACTGACTATCTGGATTGATCTAGCAAAGAGCAGCTGCTATTCAAATTGTCTCCTTGAGACATCCTGTTGAAATAGGGTGTTCCTGCATGTCAGGGTTCCATAGAAGGTCATGCTCTTGCAGAATGCATTCAAAGCAGTGTCTCATAGAGCTAACCAAAAGGAGATATCAAGCAGAGAGCTATCTCTGAATTCTCATTTTGTTCTGAAATTTAAGCATGACACTCAAGATTATGCCTCTGTTGAAGCAAATTTAGGATGCTGAATACTTTCCTGATGAAAGAATTCTAAGAACAACCCCCCAAAAAACTCACTTTGTTTAGGACCATCAAGGTGTAGAAGTGTCCAGATTTTACATTTATTTTTAAAACACCAGTGGGGGAAATGCATTATTCTTTCCTATCTCAGTTCAGCATCGAAAACTCAACTCCATGTTTCCCAGTTTCCGGTTCCTAAAATGCCAGAACGCAAAATAGCACACATTTCTCATTCCTCATGCTGAAGCCAGTTTTGAAATAAAAAATTCACAGACTGCAGAGAAAATGAGATAACTTGATCTCTTCCATCATCGGCAAACATGCATACCAGTTCTTTGTCTATGATTTGTTTCTGGCTTTAACTCAATGGATGTTTAATGTAAAAATGTTCTAGTAATCTGCAGTTCAAAAGTGGGGAATGAAGTCTCCTCGCTGCCAAAACACGTAACAGGAAGCTCCTGTTGAGCTCTGCATCTCATGGCTGAAGAGGAGCACACCAAGATGCTATGAGAGTAATCACCAGTTCTGAGCTGCAATGAAAGACAGTTGTTAAAAGAATGTTTCTTAAAATAAATACAGTTAAAAGGCAGTTGCTTAAAACCAAACAGAAAACTTATATCTTTAGCAGAAGTCACTATAGTCTCAAAAGATGTTTTGAACTGGATTGTGGTCATGACCTACGGAATGTTTGATGCCTACATTGCAACCAGGTCTTTTACAATTTTTTAAGTCACAATAATTATTTCTTAGATCGTTTTCTATAGAAACTGAAAGGTAAATGCTAAAGGAGTAGCAAAGTACAATATGTGATGCCTTTTCATTACATATAAGCTTTCTGAGCTGCTCTTGAATATAAGCACCTAAATTGTTGTTTAAATCCTGTAAGCCCCATGCAGGCACTAGAGCAGGCAGTCTGCTCTTACACTACAGCTCATACTGCTTTTTGTCTTCTCTCTCAGATTACATAGCTAAAATAGATCTTTCTAAGGATAAACTTGTTTTTATTAATTTACTGATAGCAATTTCAAATATTTATATTTTTTATATATCTTTACACCTTTTCACAAAAACAATGATGTAATCTGAATTATTTTTTCTAGCATTCTTTACAGAAAACAATTATATGCATTCTATCTAACATTTTATTTGGTAGAACATGAACTTCACATTGTACTACCACAAAAATGCAAACTGTTTCAATGCTGCTTTCTTAAAAGTATATTTCTAAATGGTCATTTAAAGCCAATTTAATTTTTTTTAGCAATTTCCTTTTGGAAATAAAAGTATAAGTAGCTACTGTTTGTGAAAATTCAGTGATATTTTGTTGCATTATCTTTTGTAAAAACTATAAAAATTAAACTATGTAAGTTTGTATTCAAATTTAGTCCAACTGACCAAGTTTCTGTGCTTTGAATAATTGGGTATTGGAATATCTTTGGCTAGAGGGAGGGGGTTTTTCTCTTTGTTTTGTTTTTTTGAAGAAATGCAATTACCTTTTCTTTATACTATGAATGCTAGTAAATGGCTTGGAACTAGAAAAGTTTTCATATTATCTTAATAAACCACGTTTTACATGTCATAACATTTTTAGCTCATTTATTTTCTTACAAAAGCAGAGATATTTTTAGGAGGGTTGGTACTGGTTTGCTCCCCAGTCTCATGTACTGGCTTGATTTTTTTCCCCTAAGTCTTGCTTTTCCTACCTGCTTTGGCCTCATATAAGGTTCAGTCATTCTCAAAGGATCTATCCTGCAACCTACTGATCTTAGTTTTCCCTTTTGCCCTTACTTCCTTGAATTGAATCACTGTGTTCTCCCTTTGTAGAGACAGAAGGCTGCATGGCCCACACTAAGAAGTCAGCAAAAGAGAAATTTGAGACTAGTTTTAAAAAGGATTCTTACTCCTTCTGTGGGATTTTCTAGTTGCTAACATGCTTCCTTCTGTCCTCAGAGCTTTACTGTGCTTTTGGTAGCTCACAAAGGTGATAAACCTCTTTTCTCTGGAAATCTGTCCTTCAACTGTCATCGCTCAAAAGCTATGGCTCTTTCCTGCCCTTCAGTCTGGAATGCTACTTTACAAGGCATCTTTTCTCATGGTAAAGTTGATCCCTGGAGACAAGAATAAATTTGTACACCGGATGATGTAGCAACAGCCAAGTGCTGTAGTTGCACAGTGATACAGGAAGGAGTGCTCTACATGTGAGCCAAATCCAGTTAAGAGCCTCCTCATTCCATCTCCATCTACAAGTGTGTGAAAAATCCTGGTGAAGGTATCCAGGTTCCACTTGGCCATAGGGGAGCAGAAGCTGCACAGCTACATAGTGCCATAATGCAGTGAGATAATACAGTTCAGAGCAGTCCCTGCCCTGTTTTTCCCAGTCCCTGCCTGTTTTTCTGCCTGCCTTCAACCTTCTTTTTTATTTCCATTTCCCTTTCCTTTTTTTTTTTTCCTTTTTCCTTTTTCCTTTTGTTTCCTCTACACTTCAGTCTTTTCCAGCTACATTTCCCTAACTCTTACTTAAGGGTACCATGTATTATCCTAAAATACCATCTCTTATCCCATTAGCTAAAAAGGCTTCTTCACAGCTATGCCATGATTATAGTCAGCTAATATCCAGACACATCAAGCCTATAAACATTTCCCTTAATGTTTTTTCAAGCTCAGTCTCCAAATGGCACTAGTTAATATACCATATTCAGTTTCTTTTCTTAGATATATTGGTGTTATGCTTTATGGAAAATACATCCACTTCCCCTAACACAAGCATTCATTGGCATTTGTTTAATCATCAAGAAGTTGCCAAAACTGTTTGTAGATGTCTTGCTAGAAGGTTCATAATGTACTTTTGCATATCCAAAGTCAATATTGTCACTGACAGTATTTCATTAGCAAGTTCTTCTAAGATGATAATTTGATTTGATTAATTACGAAGGCTGTGAATTTTAGGAACCCCCCAGTGAGCAGCAGCAGTCAATGGGAATCTCAGTGACTGGCAATGAGGGGAGGAGACCTCCCAGGAGACAATGCTTGTTATCAAATCTGTTGGTAATAAACACTGCTGGTAATGTTAAAACAAATAGTCCCTGAATAATTTCAATTCCTTGCATCTCTTCTCAGTATTAGTAATGAGTTTCCAGTTTATGTCTTGTTAGAATCAAGAGGTGTTTATCTTTCCATTAAATTTCGTGCAGACTGGTCTGGAAAGTAGCAGGAATAACAGTCTTGCAGGACTGAAGAAAAGAACTGCTAGGTCACTCTTTGAGTTTCATGTATTTCATTCAGGCTGTCAGGGAAAAAAAAAAAGGGAGACCCACCATCAGAGTAAAACCACAAAGATCATAGAATCATAGAATGGTTTGGATTGGAAGGGACCTGAAAGATCATCGAGTTCCAACACCCCTGACATGGGCAGGGACACCTCCTGCTAGACCAGGTTGCCCCAAGCCCCATCCAGCCTGGCCTTGAATACCTCAAGGGATGGGGCATCCACGACTTCCCTGGGCAACCTGTTCCAGTGCCTCACCACCCTCACTGTAAGGAATTTCTTTCTGGTGTCTAATCTAAATCTCCCCTCTTCCAAGATGAGAGTGTTGATTCAGAGTATTTCTTCTGTTTTGGGAATATTAATAAGATAGACAACCATCAAACTTTGATGAATGAAATCGCTCAGAGACTTGAATACTAGTAAAAGACACTAAAATGTCATCTGTATATAGTTTTGAAAAAAAATTCATTTCATTAACCTCCTTTAAAAATCAAACATCTTTCCCTTGGTGCAATTATAAAATAACTAGAACAAGTATTAATAAAAAAGGAAATTTTCCACTAAAGTGAAGATGCACCCTGTGGTCAGTCTAAGGACAGTACACAGCAGGGGCTAGTCCTTTTCTTTCAAAGTATGATAGAGGCTTCAGCTGATATCAGTGGAAGTGTCTTGCTATGAAAATAGCTTAACTACAATGTCCAGTGATATTCTTTTCCTAATCCTTTCATTTGTATGAATCTGTTAGCAAACATAAAGCTTGTAGTATGCACTGAATGCAAGAATAGCTATCCTCAGTAAAGACCAAGATGTCAACAAGAGAATATCTATTCAAATTGAAAGGAATTATTTATCTAAAGAAAATTGTGAAACTGTCCTAAGTCTCACGATTCCCCTCAAGGTCACCTTTAAAATCGGATTCAGATTTATACTGACAAGTTTACAGCTTTAGAGTGTCCAATACAAAAATGTGAAAGGCATGGCCCAATGTACCAAGAAGCCCACCCCAAACAATAACGTGGTTTACAATATTCATCATAAAGTTCCAAAGAAAGACCACAAGTTCTCTACTTGGTTTTCTGTGTTTGGTGTTACTAGAAGGCAAGAATGCTTAATAATAAGCAGGATATCTAGATCTATGTTAGCTGCTGTTTGTGTATTGATTTAAAACAGGGTTTTAGACAAAACCTATTTCCATAATCTAAGTTTGAGGTTACAAAAGCAGATGAGATTCAGTGATTAAAGCTGCAAGATAATGTCTGCTTTAAAGCATATGTCACTTACTCATACAGAATGTCAATTCCTGAATTAAAGAAACAGACCTGGATGTCATTTGGCAAAATCAAGAAAAACATCTGCTCTGTGTGCAGAAAGTATCTCAAAAAGTATTTGAAGCTTATTTTCTGGAAATGACTAGGTATCACTATCCCTATGCTATTATATTTTGGAAAGGATTAGGTATTATTATTGTAATTAAATTTCCTTTTCAAGTATAAAGTTACTTTTTTTTTTCTTTATGTGTCTCTATCTAGTTTATTATGGAAAACAAATGATTGTCATTCCTTGCATCATGTCTCAGCATTGAAAAAATATCCACTCCTGATCCACAGTACAATCTGTTGCTTGCAATTTTAACAAGCAGACACTAATGTTTGTTGCCTTATCTTGCATTGTTGCTCATACTTAGAGCAAATGTCTGACAGACAGACATCTACTCTGCATCTTTTTTTTTCCACAATGCTCCTCAAACTTCTTAAACAATTATTAGTACTGAAAACATGGCACAGTTAGGTTGCCATGGGGCTAAAAGGACTCATCCATTCCTTTTCTAGGAATGTCTGCCTGCCTCCACCAATATATGTGGTTTGTATAAAGCTCCACTTTCTGCCCCAGAATAAAATCATCTTATTATTCTGAATTCTTACACTACTTGTTATCTTTAGGACTCTTAAGTGCTAGTAGTATGAAAACAGACTGTTATTCTCCTCAAAAAAAAAAAAAAAAAAAAAAAGTCAACTCCAAGTTTTCCAATAGCAATCGTTGTACCAAATGATTCTTTTGTAGTAGTAACTTTTACAAGAGTGATGGATAGAAATTAATTTCAGTAAACTCTGATTTTCCTCTCTCCCCCTTGGTATATTAAGACTAGTTATCTAGAACATCAGGTATTCCGGTTATTAAAGTGACTTGCTTTCTGACTCCTGTCTTTCCTAATGAACTGTCAAGTCATCTGTTCTGCCTATGGTCATGATTTACTAACCATAACTGATGATGATATTTTATGACATACATTTGCCTAATTTGGATGCCATTTCCATATAGCAATTTTACCAGTGTGAACTTTAAGCAATTAGTAGGTCAACAAATATTTTGTAATTTCAAATAATTTTTAAAATCCATTCAAAAAATATGTTTTTCACAATAAAAACCAAACCCCCAAATCAACAACAAGAATACGCAAGAATATTCAAGGCTAAGTTTTTCCACTACAAAATGTGTGCAGCCACATTGCATAAACTCTCTGAGAAGAAAGCCAATATTAAGGAATCAATCATCTAAGGTAACTAAGAATGTAGATGAAGCTTTTTGACTCTTGAACACTAATCTTACTTGTAAACACCACTAATCTCTCACATTGCAGTAGACATTTTTATAATCATTATTTTTGCTGTAAAAGAGCAGTCCATAAAAAGTAAAGAGTACAACCTGATAATAAAGTCTGTTCTAAAATTCTTTTTAAATAACTTAAAATGGTTTCTCTCTTGACGTGTAAGATTTGACAAAATTTATTTTATATTCTTATTATAATTGGAGGCCTACTGCTTTACATTTAACTTATATTCTGTAAGTTTTTAACCAGTGCTACAGTTAAATGTGTACACATATGCATGTGTATGTGTGAAAGTGAATTAGTATTAGTATATTAAACTAAGAGTCATGGCAAGCTTTCAAATTTCAGTTGTTCTAAGTTTACACTACTTACAGAAAGTACAGATGAATGCATTGTGAGCATAATATTTCACAGATGGCTCAGTTTAAAACTTGTAAAACTAGTTTCACAACATAAAAGCTATCCTAAATTTATCCTCATTTTGGGTATTTATACTAAGTGCTATTACTATGACTTAATGGTTTATCAAATGGTATTATCATCAAAAAGTAGAAGTCTTACTTGGATCTGACCTACTCTACATTTTTCCAAAACGTAGAGTTCACCAGAAAGATTTACTCCCAAACATTATGCTAATAGTATTTTTTTCTAGCTTTGAAAATCTTTCACTTAAAAATCAACACAGAGTACCAAAAAAAAAAATAATTTGAATTACTGTGTATCCTCACATTGATAACATAGCAAAAAGCTATTACTTCTGCCAACAGAAGGTTTTCTCTTATAGTGAAATCTGCAATGATAGGACACGTAGAAATGTTGGCACTTTCCAATCTCAGCACCTTGATCAACATGAAGATAGTCTCACCGCATTTCCATAGTGTTATAAAAATCTGCAAATGGCCAGCAACTGTAACAAAATAATTTATACAAAATAAATACATATGGCATCTGTTGCTAAGAATACTTTAGCCTTATAGCTGGAATTTAAAAGGCATATTCTGCTGAGTTAACATTTTCTTAGAGACTTGTGGGAAATTAGGGGTCTATCAATGACATGCATCATCACTTCAAATGAACTGTGGAATCCAATAAAATAAGTCTGCAGATTCCACATAGTTGGAAGTGGGAACAAGAATTCTGTAATTTCTCATGATTTCATGCAATGGCTTTTTCATTATTATGTCATTTTTTGGCACATCTAATAAAAAAATAGACTAAAGTTTAAAATAGCTTCGTAGGAGGTAAAAATGACTTAGGAGGACAAAGGATTATGCCTGACATATTACTTGGACCATGAAGTTCTATTTCAATTGTAGAAGTACCGTCAGAGACCGTCATGCTTAGCCCACATGCAGAAACTATGCAAATGGATAGGAAAGGACGTAGGGCAAAATCAAAGAGCTCTGCCAAATGTCTCCTGTAAGGGCAGTTTACTATATTCCTGCCCCAATGTTAATGCCCTGCCTAATGCCAGAAACTTTCAGCCTTGTAAGAGAGAACTGCATGTCGCAGTCTAGCAAAACCACACAAATCTCATCTTTTCATTAGCAGTTTAAATTAGAAAGCAATCTGAAAATGCTAGAACTTGTTTTCTTTTTATCACCTCCTCCACAGGGGCAGTGTACTTTGCTAGTAAAAAGGCAGAACAGCTGGAAATAGATGTGTCACATCAGCCTAGCAAGATTTACTAGAGAATGTGTATCAAAACCCAAAGCATTCTGTATTAAAGGGGTGGCTAGCACTGATAAGAAGAAGGAAAGGAAATAATTTTTTAATCTACTTAGCAAAGATGGCAAAGAATGTACACTGTTTTCTGGATGACAAAGATACATACCGACATGTTAGTACATCTGAGAAAACAAAACAAATATCTCTTTAGCGGCATTTCTAATAGAGAAATTATTTCATGTTACTTTCCCAAAGATATTTTCTATGGAAAACATTGTATGTATATAAGTAATGCCTATTCTGGCACCACTCCTGAAATGCAAAACAGATCTCTGCATATGTCTTTATTCACAATGTCTTCAATAATTTAAGATTCATAACCATTTCCATGATTCATCAATTTAGGTATTATATGTAATTTTCCCTAATATTGATGTGGTTCTGAGGCTACAGAATTAAAACAATTTCCATGGATTCCATAAGTACTTGCATCTTTTTATTAACTTGGTCATACTGCAAGTTAGTTATAATTTCTCTTTTTTCCCTTCAGAAGGAAAAGCATAATTAATTTCTTATCTCATCATCTTTGCAGAAAAATTTGTAGACTGCACAATTTTGCCTCAGAAATCTTAGAATGGAAGCTCCAGGTGAAATCCTGGCTGTATTGAAGTCTAATAGAGACATTCAAGGTCAGGCTTGACGAGGCTTTGAGCAATCTGATCTCAATAAAGATATCCCTGCTCATTGCAGGGGGGTTGGACTAGATGACCTTTAAAGTTCCCTTCCAATTAGACACATCCTATGAATCTATGAAATGCAAAAGTCAAATTTGGTCCCTAACTTTTGACACATATGTTTTTCATCTGAGGTTACCAGATTATAGATCTTCCTCTTCAAAAGATTAACCCTTCAATGAATGTTTCTGCTTTTATAATAAACAAGACATATTTTGTAAAATTATTGCAATTAGAAAAATAGTTATTGATAGTACTAGAATACTAATAATGATATTAACTTGAAACTAACCTTTTACAAAAGACTGAGAAGATATTTCACATTAATGTGAAAGACTTCTGGAATAAACTACCTATGGAAATATACTAGAATGATTAAAGAATGGGACAGGGATGTGATCTATCTGGACTTCTGTAAGGCCTGTGACACAGTCCCCCATGACATCCTGCTTGCTAAATTGCAGAGATACGGATTTGATGGGTGGACTGTTCAGTGGATAAGGAATTGGCTAGATGGTTGCATCCAGAGGGTAATACTCAATGGCTTTAATTCCAGATGGAGAGCAATGACAAGTGGTGTCCCTCAAGAGTCTGTACTGGGACCGGTACTGTTCAACATTTTTATCAGTGATATAGACAGAGGGAGGGAGTACACCATCAGCAAGTTTGTGGATGACACCAAGCTGTGTGGTCATGTTGATACACCTGAGGTACAGGATGTCATCCAGAGGGACCTGGACAGGCTGGAGAGGTGGGCTCAAGTAAAGCTCATGAGGTTCAACAAGAGCAAGCGCAGGGTTATGCACCTAGGCCAGAACAATTCTTGCTATCAATACAGTCTAGGGAATGAGGTATTAGAAAGCAGCCCTGAGGAAAGGGACTTGGGGGTGCTGATGGATGAGGAGCTGGACATAAGCAGGCAGTGTGCACTTGCAGCCCAGAAGGCCAATCGCATCCTGGGATGCATCAAGAGGTGTGTTGCCAGCAGATCCAGAGAGGTGATTCTGCCACTTTACTCTGCTCTGGTGAGACCTCACCTGGAGTACTGTGTGCA
>JAOQGH010000001.1:193153202-193199380 GCA_025769975.1 Gallinago jamesoni
CATAAAAATCAAATTTTCCTCCTACTTTAAGCCCCCCCCCCCCCCGCCCCGAAATAATTCTGAGTTATCCTGCAATACCACTCATTCTAAATTATCAATATACACTCCAGAATATATATTCACTGCTCCTTACTAATGCGGGCAAAAATTATACTTCAGGGAGTATCATTTTAGAGGCCTCTTAAAGACAGGAACAGTTAAAAAGATTATTTTTTTACCCTAGTAGACGCAACTTAAAAGCAGAGGGTAACTGGAAACATACCTCAAAAATTAATACACTTCTGAAGAAGAGCAATTAAAAAATATGCTCCACTACTTTCCATGGGGAATATCAACAAGTGTTAAGAATGTTTCCACTGTATTTTCAGAACTCAGCACTTTAAGACTTCCCAAGCGCTTGATGCATTCACTTAATACAGTTAGCTTGCAGTTTGGGAGAAAGTTTATACATTGAAAAAAGAAAGTTAAACAGTATATTCTAAGTTGAATTTTATGGCTAATAATGATAGTTAAATTCATAGTCTCAGAGGTGCCTTTGTATTAAGAAGCCTACTCAGCAGTTTTAGTTATAATATTAATATCGAATTATCTTTCCATGTATTTTTGGTGTGGTTTTGGCTAGAAAAAATTAAGGTTGTATTCCTCAGGTTAGAATTTTTTTTTTATGGGTAGGGTATTCCAGGCCTACGCAACAGGGAAAAAAGTCCCTTGTCATGTAGAACAAGCACCTTGAACAACTTGTAATCAAAAAAAGATATTTAAAGCTAGCATGAATAAAGCAGATTCTGAAAAGCATACATCAGCAAAATTTCTGTTCCAGTACAAACGACTGAAAGAATAAGCAATGTATTTGTCTGCCACACCAGTTATCTCTCCTCTTTAGAATGATAGAGATTGTGTCGACAAGTTAAAGCTCTCCACATCATCAGAAAACTCATCAAAATACTTAAAAATGGTTGAAAGGAGACTTCATGTTAATTCAACAGAGGCCCCGTTTAGCTAATTCAGCTCCAGATTGCAAAAAGTCTCTGCACAGAACACCTTTGACCTCACGTGATTCCTAAGGCAGTCTTGTTTCCTGCACTATTCCAAGACCATTCCTATTGCAGCCATTCTGTATTGATTGTCATAGATCATTTCTCATCCTCAAGTAGGTTCATTTTCATTCCTGGTTCATTAGGTACTGTTTCAACCTCAATCTGAATTGCTGCTTAATAAGTTA
The DNA here is from genome assembly GCA_025769975.1 of Gallinago jamesoni. NCBI lineage: Eukaryota > Metazoa > Chordata > Aves > Charadriiformes > Scolopacidae > Gallinago > Gallinago jamesoni. The sequence continues at coordinate 193,154,425 of JAOQGH010000001.1, forward strand.
AATAATCATAAGAAGTAATTACCCAACATTTAAGCTGATTTGTAGCTGTAGCCGTGAGGCTGCAAGATTATCAGGGATATTATGCACATATTTCTGTTCCTTTGTCTTCTATCTGAGAGAACAAATGGATTTAAGATATTTAAACTTGGACTGAGACAGGAAGTTTCAAAATTTCTCAGTTTTAAATTTAAATAATTTACACTCAAGAAAGTTACTCAGTATTTCTTCTTCAGTTCTCTCATCTGTCTATTAATATCTTTTTACACTGTGTTAAAATCTAAAGAAGAATTTGTAAGAATTTCAAGAGATAAATATGATCACTGAGCTGGAAGCCATTGGTGGCTAAAAGATTTTTGGAAGAAACATCTATCTATCTGCCATGTCCCAACCCTTCTCTTGTCATGTACTTTGGTCAATGGTAGGGACAATGTAGATTGTGAATATATTCTTTTCTAACATTCTTGGTCTTTCGTTCACTCCAAGAGCATCCTGAACCACTGCTATGAAGTGAAACTACAGAAGTGTTTGCTCATGAAGGAGCATGAAATAATTTCCTGTATTATTAGATTTTTGCCAAATACTGCCTTTAGGATTTTTTTTTTAACTTACTAAAGAAGAAAAGTTCTTTATAGTTCTTGACTCAAAGAATAAAGACTTCTATTACATGCAAATGCAAGCCTATGACAGAAAAAATAATATCAACAATCCAACTAACTTAAAGTTCTAGTAACTATTTTTTTTCCCCAAACAACCTTAGATACTCTTCCTAGTAATACAACGTGGGATAACACTGCAACACCAGTTGAAAAACTGTCCAAGAATAAAGATTACTGTTAGTTACTATTGCATCATGGAGACCTTGAACATCACTATACTCCGTGTTCATGAAAAACTGCTGAAGGAAAGAGCCTTCTGGAGTAACAAACAGACAGTAAGTTCATTTTTTTAAGTGCACCTCTGTTTTTCAGCACAGTTACACAATGTTGTTTCCCTGCTTTCTAAATATCTAGCAAGGCTTCAGACTTGCTTGAAAGACAGCTGGCACCTGTGCAAGCTAGACAAAGTGGGAGGTAATAGAGATTGACAGAGGGAATTATCTAGGGTTTTGGGTAAGTCTGCAAAAGCTGTCTCAATTAAGGGAGTTTGTTAGTTTTTTAACAAAAGGCTTCACTACTGGAGGCCCTAAGTAGATCAAATACTGCTACTGGCTTTTTGGATTTACCATGGGAAGAATTGCTTTTTTCATCTGGTACTGACCATTGGATTATGGTCTACCATGCTAGAGGAAAGTCCCTGCACAGGAATACTCTACTGTATTTAGAAGAATTCAGAAGTTACATTAATGCAGGAGACATTAAAACAAAGCAGATGACTCATCATTTTGTACTTCCCAAAAGCTTTAGCTGGATTTGAACTTCATCTCAATACCTGGTTTTGTACCAACTCAGACTGCACTTCCTCCCACCAGACTCCGGGTCAGCTTTGCTTCAGCTGCATGTGAGGTCACCAGACATCACCTACCTGGAGATCCGTATCTCAACGGGAAGCTGAATTAGAGTTCTGAAGTGTTCATAGTTTCTAACAATAGCTCCCAAACCAAACTATATTAAAAAACATCCTTTTAAAGAATTAAAAACTATGTCCTTCAAAGGTTTATACATTCAAATGCAATTGGTGAGAGCAAGTACAAGTCTATTTTCCCAAAGGTTATTCTAGGAAGCATAGTAGGTTTCTTTCTTTCACACTTTTATCATTCCAGAAGTACCACTGATTCTATCATTACATGTCTGGTAAAAGACAGAAGAGAACTCTAACAAAGAAGTTAAAGAAAATACATGTTTTTAATCACAATCATTTTTGGTGAAAAACGTCCTGACCTGAGGAATTTGATGCCAACATTAAATGTATTTCCTAACACCATTAAGTATCATGAACAGTAGAGTCTCCAAATTTTAGTCGATGCTGCAGAATTTGCTTAGTGAACCACACTATACTCTACATGGGCATGTACTTAATAGATGGTTCTGTTCAGGCACATTCAAAGTTGAAAACTGTTCCCAGCAGGAAATTTACATGCACAGAAGAACACCTCTCTCTGGCCACACTGGACTCTGAGGAGATAAAAGTAGAACTCCTCTGTCAGAGCAACATTTGCTTCAAGTACCCTTCTTGTCCCACTTCCATCTTCTCAGTCTTAGAGGCAGAAGCACACAAGCTGTGGGCTTCTTTTAGTATCTTTTCCTTGGGATAAGAAAAGTTGCTGATAAGAAATCTGAACCAGTCCTTTCCCAATATAATTATTAACAGAAAAGATCAATGAGATAATTTATTCTGTTTAATAGAGTTAGACTGGTCTTTAAAAATATCATTCCCTGATTCTTTTTATGTTCAATTAAAAAAAAAGTAAATCAGATTTTTCCAGTATGCACTCTGGTATGTATCCTATTTTATGCAAATACATAATGAATCCTTTTACACTTCTCATTAACGGAGTTATTTTCAGCATGCCTATGTTCTCTGCAGTTCATATCCAATTTTACTACATACTCCAAATGGAAAAGAAAAAGAACATATTTCAGGCTTTTATTGAGGCTAAATATTTGCTCAGAAAAAGGTGGAAAGTATTTAAAAGTTCAATGATTCTGTTGAGATAACAGCAAATGTCATGATTATGTGGCATTTCAAACAAAATCAGGAAATGACGATTTGAAACAAGTACATTGAATGTATCCTGCATTCTGTCCTAAACCCAGAGTAATTTGCATCTACCATTCTCATTCTTTATCTTAGCTGTCAGACCCCTAGAACACAAAGCCTAAGGACAACAGCAAATTTGTATTTGACCTGGTTTTATTAAATATTTATAAATTCATAAAGTTCAGCGCTTTGAAAATAAGAATACTCTTTCATTTACATTTCTTTTCATATTTCTGAGATTTTATTGCTGTCAGCTATGGCCAACCATCTTGTGTTAGGAAGCAGTCAGGACTGAGAATAAGATGTCCAGCATTAACCTTTTTACCTAATAAAACATCAGTACAGCTCAATTGCTCATGACATTGTCCTCAGTCATTTAATTCACTTTCTATCTGCACTCAAGAGAAAGGATAGCAACATTTTCTGCCACTCTATCAAGCAATTCACCTCAGCCTGTGAAGGATTAAGAGGTAAGGCAGCTTCATGTCTTAAATTTTCAACCTCTTTCAATGAATTAGTGCTGACAACACAGTCTTTACATATCCATTTTCATCTCACGATCAAAGCTGCATTTCTATTGGTTAAGAAAAATGCATCTCTACGCATATAATTTTGAGCCTAAGTTCTTAATAATCAAAAAGAAAAAATAGGAGTACAATTTTACAATTTACAGTCACATTGCCAATATACTAAGACCCTTAAATCAATGTCTTCTCAAAAATGGTGCAGCCTCTGATTAATAGCAGAGCAGAACTCCCACAGAAAAATCACCCCAATTGTGTTGGGCACTATTCAGACACATACATTACTGTTCCAAAGAGATCACAGTTTAGTTTCAAGCAAGAAAATTTAACAGTAACAAGAAACACCAATGGGAGACAAATAAATTAAGCTGAGGCAGCTATTGCAGACAAGGTAAAAAATAGGAGTCAAGCTTGGAGTGATTTCTTCCTTAAGAGGCAAATAAAGAAAATTTGCTTCTGTCTCATGGAAACACCTATAAATACCCATTTCTCCTTTTATTTTTCTAAAACCTTTACGTTTTCCACTTGTAAATGACGGAGTCACATACACACTGCAATGGTCTTACAGTAGTGGTTCATCCACTTGAATGAAAAGTGACTAACACTAACTGCCTCGAAGGAGCAGCAAGAAACCTCTGACAGCAGCCAACTGTGCGTCCTGTGCATTCAGCCACAGTTAGTGTTTACCAGCAACAATTTCCTTTCAGTTACATGCAGAGCTTTGGTGAACCTATCTCATTTCCACACCATTAACTTCCCAACATTTTTTCTTCCCACTGTCACTCACCATTGATCTCTTCTGTGTTTTTCTGTCAAATCCAATAGCTTCTCCAGCAGTCTCACTCTGTCTATCTCAGAACAACCCCAGACTTTGCTCCTTCTAAATAGCCTTCCTCTCATTCGCATCTATCCTTCTGAGTGTTCTGGGCAGTACCTTTGAAATTGCTCACCATCATTATTCTGTGTTTACCCAAAAAGTATGAAGCGTCTCATGATCCCAGGTGTGGTAGGCAGAGCCAAATTAACTGAGTTACTTAAAGTAGCAAGACACAATGCTTCACGTGGCCAGGCAGCAGTATTAGTGTGCCAAACAGCAAGCAGTTCATGGTTGGCAGTGCTCTGAAGCATGGGGCTTTATCTCCTGTAAATAGGATTAGCAAATGAAAATATGTATTCTAGTTTCATACAGCAGGATTATCAGCAAACCAACGAGTTTCTGTGATGTTCCTTTTAGCTCTGTTTTCAGATGAGTACTAAGAACTTCTTTGTTAACCTCTTCTGTAACAAAATGCACATATTCTGACAAGTTAGAATGCAGATTTGGACTATAAGTTTTAGATAATTTCTTTAGAAAAAATAAAGGAAATATCTCAGCCATAAATTTTCCTATTAGAAGAGAAAAAATGGTGTCCTCGAATCACTACAAATAACAGAGCAGCTACATGCATCCAATAAATAGCCAGACATTACACTATTTAAAATACTGTGTGCTTCCAGTTTTAAGACATTAATTTTATATATCCACCTTTTAAAAAACAAAGGGAAATACTGCTGCAGAAGTTTTTCTTCATAACTCGCAAAAGCGGATTCTGATAGTCAACTATTTTTGAGAAGCCACTGAAAATGGCAAATCATCTGCTGATGTTAACTTAATGTCTGTTCAAGAACATTGTATTCGCATCTGAAGCTTCATAATATGTCTCCAGAACAGGCTCATGAAAAATTATCTTGTAGTCTCATACTGAAGCAATGTAAGAAAAACTTTCCACATCCCTGAACTGTTTCCATATTCAGTATAAGTCCATCCTCATTACTAATTACTTAGTTTTATTTGCAATTTAAAATGTAGTGTAATAATTTTATGCACAAAAATCCTAACCCTCTGAACTTTCACTGAACAGCAAAAGTAAATTTACCAGCCTGAGCATAGATTATCTGAGTTGACTCTGCATGACGGCTGAAATATCCAGAGACTTACTTTCCAAGGAATAGATGGCATTTACTGTCTGCGGCACAAACTTTCTGTTAAATATATGAGGGGAATAACAGCACAGCCAGAAATTGTGTTTCCCTCTACAGCAGTCAGAAATAAAGACATCATGCTACACAGAATGTCAGTCTCTCATTTGTAATTTACAATTTACTTAAAAACTACTTCAAAGGCTAACCTCTAAAATGTATACATTTTATATACCACATAATGCAACAGTTCCTTCTCCATAACCAATTAACACGAATCACCCTGCTCATTTGTTTCCATTGATAAAATTTAGTTGTGAACATCTAGATAACAAAATAACTTCTTGTTACGTACAGAAATCATAAATATAAAAATATTTTCAACAACAGGGTGCTCTACTGCCTGCTTCAATATTGTTATAAAAGGAAGAAAAAATATTGCATTTAAGTATCTCCTGATCTTTTCTCATAATTTGTTAAACAAAAGCAAAACATTCTTTTTCAGTCCAACACGGGATACAAGGAAACTGTCAGCTAATAGACTAGACAATTGTTGCCTTCATTGCAGACAATGTAGGATTGACAGAACCACTAGGAAGAGGTACACTAGAACAATAAATGGCATTTTTGGCTAAATCAATGTCCAGTCATTAAGCAGGTAAAAACAATTTCCAATAGCGACCAACACTAGGGTATAAAGAACCAGGGCAAAAATCCAACATGCTACATTCATTGTTTTAAACAACTAACAGGCTCAGAGGAAGGAAAATACTGTCCACCCTCTCCCCAAAAAATTAGAGTTCCAAACTGATGTAGACATTCATAAAAGGAAACTATTTTCAAAGCTTGCAATTAGAAAATTCTATATTCAAAGATTAACACAATAATACCCTTCTTTGGGAGGAAAAAACAGACATGAGCGTTAGCATATTTAACAGCCATCTAATTTCACATAATCACATCATTTGAAATATCACTACAAACAAAGAAGCAGTAAAATACATACAAATTCTCTTTATTAATTCTCCCTTCTAAAAGATCTGTTCTGGTCTCTATCCTCCTCCCCCTTCTTTCTTCACCCTAGCAATGATTTCTGCCTCTCACAGACTTGATTGCTCTGATGACCTCAATCAAAAGGCAATTATCCAGTGAGGATGGAAGGTAATTATTCCCATCAAGGAGAGATTGAATGCACCTGAATAGGCAGCTGCAGTTCTTCCAGGGATTACATTATTACTATAGCAATTGCCTCCATTAATTTGTGATGCATGTCAAATTTATGATAAAAAGTTGATTTGTTTGCAGGACAACTACTTTTCCCATTTCTCTCAATGCTCATTCTAAGGCAAAAGCAACAGTCAATTGTAAGTTACTTTAATGTAGATGTGACAATTCTCAGCATGCAACCATCTGCTTAGGAGTGAACATGACATAAAACCAGGAAAAGGGATTGAAACTCTATATAGATACACCTTATATAATTCAGAGACAGAGCCAAAACCATTGATAATTCAGCCCAAGTTTGCCAAAATCCTGCTGTCAGGACAAAAGTATAAGGACAATAAACACTAGTAAAAGAAAAATTGTAAGGCTCAGCAAGAAAATAAGTTTACTTAACCTGTTTACTTTCAACAGTAGATAGGAAAATGTTTAATTTTAGAGAAGAATATCAAATCTGTAAGATATCATGAAAAATATGTACTTCAATATTTGAAACAAAGTCTTATTTTTGAAAGAGGCTGACAGCACACCTGCTTTCACATTGCTACATCTTAAATGCTGAGCCTTTTCTGGAAATTCTAGGTAAGGACTCTAATCCCAGTAATCACTCAACATGCTATAATTCTGCATTCCTTATGCAGAGTTATATGAGAAATGGGATTTTGAACATAAAAATTTGAATTTTAGTAGATTTGTATACACTTCTGTAAGCAATCTAAAAGTGATCAGGTGCTTCATAATGGCAGTGCGTAAAACTGGCCCCTCTTAGAGCTGGTGTTTGCCCTGAATTAAAAGGGACCATCTTCCTTGGCAATGCTTACCTTCTGAAAGATGTAAAGCATAGAAGGCTAAATAGGAATGTATTTTACTCACTTATTGCTGAACTATAAGGTATTCTAATGGAAAGTCAGCCAAAAACCACATTATTACATTTTATTAGAGTTTTTTTTGTAGCATAGGCTACATTTTTAAGTCTTGCATTTTAATGCAGGCAAAAGATGTAAAACTTACCACTCTAGTGCTAATAAATTGTCATAAATCTCACCAGTAAGGTCATACAGTGTAGTGTTAATTAGGTACATACACAGCATATTTAATTTAGAACTAGGGATTTCTCTATCATAATCTTAAATTAATCACGACCTTAAATTCCTTCATCTTGGAAGTATACTATCTAGTCCTATTGAGTTACTTATCTAAAATTTGCTATTTTTTTTTCTATAAAGGACACTACAGTCTCCAAAAGCTTTATCTTAAAAGTGTATCACACAACACTCTCTCTTTTGAAGTGTAGTCCAAAATAACCAAATACTTTTCTCAGCATCATCAACATTTTACCATCATCTCCATCTTCTCTCCGTAGCTCACTGAAATATGAGAGGGGAAGGGAGAGGAGAAGGGAGTAAAGTCTGAAGAATAAAAAAGAGCTGACAACAGAAGGGGGAAGTATTTATTTACCCCACTTATTTCAAAATTCTTTTTTTTTTACTTTCCAAAGTAAAAGACATAGCTGAATTTCCAACCTCAAATGATAGCTGTTCGGTTCAACTGGCTTTGCTTCTACAACACGTTTTTTTGTTTTCTTTTTTTTTGTACTTTGTATGTTACAGAAAGTTTAAAGTACAGTCAAAGTTCACTTCCCTAAGCCTATTTCACCACTGACTAAACATACAAGTCCTAGTTTGGCTTGACTTCTTTTTTGTCACTAATTAGAGCTGTCTATCTTGAAATTCTCAAGGACTGATATCAGTTCATATATAAAATAACTTTTCTTTTTCCATGAAGAGATTAGCAGATATGTACTGCAGAGTTTGAGATCTCTACTGAACAGTGCCTGGTTAAATTTCTGTTCATCAGATATGGATAAAAGAAAACAAAAAACTGTATTTTTCTTCCAGGAGAATGTTTGATACATGTATGACATCTATTCAAATTATATTTAGGTTCATAAATACCATGGCTAAACCTTTTGAAAGTTGCTAAATAACCTTCAGGCCATACATTTTTTAAAAGATTGACAGTTTCTCATTTAATTATGGTAAACTGCCTCAAGACATTGAGATACACCATATAAAGATCCTAAGAATTTAGGCAAGTTTTTCTCTATCTTAACTAGATGCCAGCCAGCCTCCTGGTAGATACTCTTTGATCTTAACCCATGTAACAGAAGCTCCTCATCAGGGTCATGCAATTTTGTGCCTGAAAATTCTCCAGTCCCTTGTGTGTATTTCAGAGAGAGAACAGGGGAGAACTGGGCACTTAAGGACGACAAGCAGCCAGGTTTCTGGATTTGCCTTAGTCTTCAGTGAGAAGTATGCTATTATTGGGTTATCTTATTGTTCTTATCTCAAGCTACATTAAAGAAAAATGCAAATAAAAGAAGTTATTCAAAACATCAAAAAGTAGTTGACATACATAGTTACAAAAAAAGAAAGGGGAGGGGCATTTAATGTACTTGAACTATGATTAAATCAAAAATCCCTTTATCTAGCAGGTGTGATATGGACTTCTCTGGCATCTCTGGATTTTATTTCTCTCCATGCCTTGTATCTCAGGTTTTATCCCTGAAAGAAAAAGTTCTTGGTAAGAAAGTCTTGGTTTTTGAATTAATTTCTATTTTGGAGCTCTCCAATAGGTCTAGACTTAATCTGTTTTTCTAAAGTGAGTTCACTTTTCTTTCATTACAGTAATAGTCTGACCACCCATCTGAATCAAAATATACTTTCTTTCACTTCCTTAGAAATGCAAATTGCTTCTTAGACCAGATCAGTTCTTGCATCTGACAGACAAATTACCAATTCCTTGACTCAATGAAGGTATGAACTTCCCCTATCTCTTCTGTTTGGGTGATTCAGGGTGACTTTTTAAAGTACACATATTACACATACTGCAGCAAAACTGAGGCCTTTGGCTGACAGTACAGTACAACTGTTTCTTCCCTTTCCCTTCCTAACATTCTATACAACTAAGACCTAAGGTAATCTGAAGAGAAGCGTTCATCCTGGGTTGGATAGAGAGGTCCTTTTCTGAACAATCTGCTGGTTGAATTTACCCCTGAATAAATTATTATTAATCTGATGGAAAGAAGACACCAGTGTCTGTCTGGAAGAGAGGTGAAAAGGCGCTTCATGGCAGGAGCCTGCTAATAGTTGGACTATGCAGAGAGATTACACCCACAGCACAAATGCTGTTGTGTGAGATACCTTCTCCATGGGATCTTGTATGTCTACATTGATGAATGTAGTAGAAACAAATACCTAAATGGGATATAGGGTTCATTACTGGTTCTTCGCAAAGACACTGACATGAGTGTAATTAGCTTTTCTGGCATGACAATGGGCCTGGGAATATCAAAGCCCATTTCCAACATCCCTCCTAGGAGGCTGTTATAACATGTAGCTTTTTTATTCAAATCTCTTCTAAGCTCTTGCAGTTTGCCAGTGAGGAACTCTTCTTTCCTTATCACGCTTAAGCACTGAGTTTGCAATCAGAGGAGTAATAGGAATAGCTGCTGCAGCAAATAACCCCTTTGAGAAATAGTGCAGTAAGAGGTTATCAATTTAGAGCAAACAGACAAATTGTGCCCTGGGCCTCTGGATATATCTGCTGCTGCATCCAGTACTGCATTGATTCACAAAGTTGAATATTCAGTTTGTTGCTGCAGAAGAGCAATCAGGGTGTCTTGGGTAATCTAAGCAACTGAATTAGTCATGGTCATCCTCTACTAATTATGGTTATGGATGAACTGCTTTTGATTCACCGAGAAGTTTACTAACAAGTCCAAAGTACAACTCTCTCCATGCAGAGACTCTCTTAAGGGTAAATCAGAATAAGGTGACTTACAGGAAAGAGTACATTACCTGGTAGTACCAAACATATCAATTTTATATTGCCAAGAACTGCTGATAAGAAAATTTTATGTCATGCTGTGATATACAGCTTTAAATTATGGAGTTACCACTCACACTATATGTGCCTTACAAGAGATTTATCTGCATCTTTAAAGGTTTATGCAATTAATTATTCCTTTAAAGAACTATACAAAATGCAGAATACTTTAAAAGACATACATCTAGAAATCCTAAAAGCTCATAAATTATTTAAAATGAGAACACGTTAATATAAAAAGAAGCAAAAATTAATAATAAATCACACTATCATCAGACAAAGCCCAAATTACCATTTTAAGAGTCCTAGTTTCATTTCTAATCACTAGGAACTAAGCACCGATAAATGGAAAGGAAAAAAAAAGGGAGGAAAATATGACAGCAGGTCAGCTGTGTTGAACGTGTAGAAGTTAACCGGAGAAATGTGAACTTTCTGCCATCCTTTGTATATCAACACATATGTTCTTTCGGGACTGTAATGTGAGACTGTTAAAATACATGCTGCTGCTCCATATTCATTGCTTTCGTAATAATAAACAGTGATGAATGACTGCAAATATCTATTGCAGAACTGGATGAGAGATGGATATAATGAAGACACCAAGGGGGTATATTTTAAAGCCGGTATGTGATTGTAGTATGCACAAAACCAATTATATAAGTAATGCCCACATCACTCATGCTCTGTTTTGCAGATCAGCACACATTTTAAAGTTCCCAGTAATGAGAACTTTGCTGATTGTTACCCAGAGAGGGGATTTCAAGCAGCTCTTTTTGAAAAAAAAAAGCGCCAAACAAAAGACCAACCAACACATTTTTATAGCCTTATTTCCTGCATTAGAAACTGATGGCGTTTATGAAATTATGTAGGAGTAAAATACAAAAAAGCCCACTTCTTAGAAATATACTAATTCCTTGCTAGGGAGACCATCTGTAGCAGAAGATTAATCTTCAAGTTCAGTCTCTCAGCTTAACTCTACAGAGGCTAATACAGACGGCAAGTGCTAAATGGAAGGAGGGAGTCAGAGTTTGAAGACCAGACATAATTCACTGGTTTATAGCGATCATGTTTTATACTAATCTGTTTTCCTTTGCTCTGAAGCCAGCTAGGAAAGCTAGTGAAGCCTGGCTTTAGCTGCAAAGCTAAAGCTCTGGGTGGGCTCACAGTTCACCTGACCACAGCCTGGCAAGCTTCTGTCTCACCTCATCTTTCTCATCTACATGGTCCTCTGCCTGTCTCCAAATATCTGATTTTTTGACCCAACAATATTTTATCAAACATCAAAAAAATTATGTAACTTCAGAGTTGTATGGTAATTTAAAAAAACGTCTATTTCATGCACACTTTATGTATTCAGAATGACTTACAGAATTTATGCCCTTCCAGTTGTTTAAATTCTAGTATTGATGTGACTCTGCAACCTCATTCCTTGTGCTAACCTTGGCTGAAAGTTACTAGTTTTCTGCGAGATCAGTGTGCACAAATGCCTGAGGAAAAGGGCTGAGGAGTTGAAAGGGAGGCGGCAGGACTGCACACAAGCAGGGAAGGAGGAGGGATGACAGGTAGCCTGAAGCTGAGCTTAGGCTACAGGGGTGCCCTAGGCTCCAGTGCCACATTTCTGCAGAGGAGAGAACACAGGTAGGACAAAAAATATTTTACTTTTCTGTGGATGCGTTGAAAATGAACTTAAGGCTTAGATGGCTAAAGAGACTTAGATGGCTAATGAACTGATACATGTCACGGCTGGTAATATTCTCTAGGGTTTCCCCTCCTGCTTACAATACCCAAGTGTGCTTTCCAATATCCATCTGTTGGATCCAGTCTGTAGCAACTAGAATTCATAAATATGCCCAAAACTACTCCCTGCCACATAACCTTAGTGTAGCAACAGCAGTCACCAAAGTATAGATACAGGCTATGCTAGATGTCAGCGACACAGACAGCTGGGTTACTGTATTAGAAAACTCAGCATGCCCTGAGCACAGGGTGACCTATACAGAGGGACATTCAGCCTCAGAAAATACAGCATCAGGTCATGTTAATTGTCAAGTTTTACAATAAGATAAAAAAATATATATATATAATGTCTCTAAGACAGATGCATGGATGTCATCTTCCATCATAAAGCTTTTCTATACATCTTTTCTTTTGAGTTTCTTCATGGATAAGTCAGCAGAAATCAGGGTAAGTACAGAACTGCCATACCAAAATTTCTGATCCATCACTGCATACATTTCGACATCTTAAAGTAGACTTTCTCCTAAATAATTAAATAATTTATGTGTACAGATACCATTATTTAGGGAAAGTGAAACTTGTACAAATAGTATAATGGCACAACTTTTTGTCTCCTGAAAAACATTTTAAAATGAACAAAAATTCCACATGATATTTGAATTCACCTACACAGAAACTGTGTTCAGAATAAAGATCATAACTTTTCTTTCCAAATACATGCTTACTTGATGTGGCAAATGAATTACATATTCCACCAGACACCATTAAAAAAAAGACTGAAGTAACTGCAGAATTGTGTGAAAACTTAAAAAATACTTATTTCATACCTATTTAATGCATATCAAATGATTTAAAGAATATCAACTGTAACCATAACAACACAGAAAAAATAGATAAACATGTTCAGGACTGAAAGCAATTATTAAAAAATCATTAAATAGCACAGAATAACAGAATTGTTGGAGTTGGAAGGGACCTTCTAGAGATCATCTAGTCCGTGTCCATAAAGCAGGAATGCCTAGAGCACATTACTCAGGACTGCGTCAAGGCAAGTCTTGAAAATCTCCAGGCAAGGGGACTCCACGACCTCCCTGGGCAGCCTGTTCCAGTGCTCTGTCACCCTCACCATAAAGAAGTTCTTCCTCATATTTGAATGCAACTTCCCATGTTCCAGCTTGTGGCCGTTGTCCCTCATCCTGTCACTGGAAACCACTGAAAAGAGTCCATCTCCATCCTCCCTCAAACTACCCTTTTGATACATATAAGCATTATTAAGGTCTCCCCTCACTCTTCTCCAGGCTAAAGAGTCCCTGTTCTTTCAGCCTTTCCTCATAAAGGAGATGCTCTAATCCCTTAATCATCTTAGTTGCCCTACACTGGACTCTCTCCAGTAGTTCCCTGTCTCTCTTGAACTGGGGAGCCCAGAACTGGACACAGTATTCCAGTTGTGGCCTCACCAGTGCAGAGTAGAAGGGAAGAATGACCTCCCTCGACCTGCTGGCCACACTCTTCTCTATGCAGACAAGGATTCCATTGGCCCTCTTGGCAACAAGGGCACATTGCTGGCTCATGCATAGTTTACTATCCACCAGGACCCCCAGATCCTTTTCCTCAGAAGTGCTTTCCAGCAGGCCCATCCCTAACCTATATTGGTATCTGGTATTCTTCCTTCCCAGGTGCAGGACTCTACACTTGCCTTTATTGAACCTCATTTGGTTCTTCTCTGCCCAGCTCGCTAGCTGTCCAGATCACCCTGGATGGTGGCACAGTCCTCTGGAGTGTCAGCGCTACCCAAAGATTACTTTTAACATTACTTTTAAATATTCCATTAAAAAAAACTCAGAAAATTGAATTTCTGAAAAAAAAAAAAAAATATTTGTTCTACAGAAAGAAAAGTGAATAAAGGCTATTTATCTGCAGATCTTTGTCCTCAAAACCATGTGTCCACAAATATAGTACCATCAGCTTCTCACAGCATCCCTACAGTATCAGGGCAGGTTAAGAAAAAGCATATTACTACTGCTACTGCCTCACCAGTAGAAATAACAAAAAAAAACCACCAAAACCAAAAAAAACACCACAACCCAGTACTAAAAATCGTGCCTAGAGAGAATAGTTGAACTTCCCTCTGCATCCTGGCCTTTGGCTGCTGATCCCTTCCTAGTAATATGCTGCCCTAATTCATTGCACTACTTCAGTTTCCTGTATTAAGGCCTCTCAACGTAGAGACCTAATCCTTCTCTATCTGGTGTAGAAGGGTTAATCTTCACTAGGCCACTATGAAGCAAATAATGAAACCCAACAATTAAGAAAATGTCACTTCCCTTTTTCTGGCAGGTCCATATGTCACATCTTAGAAAAATGTCAGGGTTTCCACAGGCCACAGTGCTGTTATTGATGTTGTTTATATTGTACAGTAAAGCACATAGTTTCAGAATTTAATGATTTTACATTTACTAGCAGAATGCAAAAAACGTTATCCCTAATGGTGATATTAAAAAAACAACCAAAAAACCCCCCTGATTTTTTAACATGACACAGAACTCTGATTTTCTATATACAGGTAATATTTTATCATTAGTACAAAAATTTCATAGTATAATAAAAAACTCCAACAGAACCAGAATATTTCATTCCAAGTTCTACAAGGCAAACTCCTTACTTTTCTTACTAACATTAAAGTTGAGTCATTCTGAACAACAAGTGAAGCCTGAGGAGTCTGGATGTCTCCAGCTCTTTTAGTGACATGCCCTCAAGGAGCTATGCCTCATCATTCCTCACTAGACAAAATCTTTGAGGGTTTTCAAGGACAGCTCTAAAGAGAACTTGTTGCAATATTCTAGCCCAAAGGCACAGAGCACTATGGGCAGGTTTGTGTCCATTATCATCTTTGAATATTTCAGAAATTAAGATGGCTACATAAATGTGATGTCTGAACTATTTCACTATGAAGCATTACTAGTCTATACTTTGATGTTTCTGAATTTTACTAGAGATGTCATCTCTAAGGGAAAAATTGCCTGTATTCGGAGATAGAATTGATGTAGAAAGAAAATCTTAAATTTCTGGAGCAATTTTAGAGGTGGGAAAAAGGAAAAGCAATCAAAATCAAGAGGAAAAATGGGAGGAATAATAGACAAGAAAATCTATTTGATGCTGTCACAAGGCACATAATTCTGAAAAGGAAACCTATTCAGAAGGTTTCCAATCTGCAGGATGAACTTTCTGAAGTTGTTTTGGAGTTGTTTATTCCATGGCACTAGATTACAAATTCAGTGAAAGGAGTTTGCAGAAAGTTATGCATCATCAGTTATTTATACAGTCAGATGTATCTTCATTGCTTAATTACAATACAAACTTTTTATTTCTTTCAAATTTCTTTACATTTCTTTAAATCATTTAGATCTTTGGGTGTTCACAGGTGGGAGATTCTAGAGAATCTAGAGAATGTGATGCCTAACAATGAAACATGCTTGAAAATATTTTTCTTTAAGCATGCATGAGATTTTTGAGGAAAACAAACAAACAAGCAAGCAAGCAAACAAATAAAATCCCTCTGTTCCCAGGTCTAGTTGAGTATTAAGCAACTAAAGAAACCCAAATAAAATAAAGTAAAATAGAAATTCACAAAAAAAACAAAGTCACCTCAAACTACTATGTACTATTTACTTCCTTTTTACAGCATTAAAAATTAGAACCAAATTAGAAAATTAAAAATTAATGAAATAATACAGGAAATAACGAGATAAAAAATGGAAAATGAAAAAACTATTTCTTAAAGTATTGAAAATGAGGTTTTAGACATTTTTAAACACTTTCAACTTTTCAGCTTTTTCTGTTAGGTTTTCATTTACACGAATGCTTTATAATAAAGTAAAAATAATCCTGAATGTCCCACTTAGACATTATACAACATATAGAGATAATTATGCAATTGAATTTATTGATCTAAAACATGCTATTTCATTAGTCCTCTCTTTCAGCATAGCAGCTTGCTCAGATGGAAGTGATGTAAACATGTGTCTATATATCTAATTACCACCAGCTGGTGTTCAAATGTTATACTTACAGAATCTCTCAGGGTTATTCTTGTTAACTTGAATATTGGCATGCCCAGCTTAAGAAACAGGTTTAAGGAAAGAATCTGTAGTAGAACAATATAAAAGGACAAACCACCAAACCCATCAATGATAGTTTTCAGATACATGCTGAAAGTTGTGTGAAAGAAAGTTATTTCTGGCTACTTTATTGCAAGGAAAATATAACTCAGAAAGAGTTGTAACATAATTTCTTTCCCAATTGTTTTATTGCATAGGGCATTGAGAGTTAATACTGATTTATCATATGATTCTGAATACTTTCAGCTGTTTACACGATGTACAAAGAAATTCTATCTTCCATTACACATTTTAAAGCAGCAATTACAAGTAAAGAAGACATGCAGGAGAATAACCAACTTAGTTTTTTGAGACCTCTCAGAATTTTTAATCTTTTTTTCTCCCTGAATAGTTTACAAACAAGGAGAATGTTGAGGTACTGTGAAAAATCAATGTAACGGTGTCTTCATGTGAACTCTCTATCCAGTAGTGGAAAAAAAACCCAACTCATAAGATACTAGTTACAAAAGACTCACGGGGTAATTCTTCAGTTTTAAATGGTTTGGTCAGCCATCAAATACTTAACCAAATGCACTTGAACCAAAAGAAAAACCACCTTTCTGAGATTTCTCCAGTGTTTAAAATATACCTCAATACAAATGAAATATAACATTGTAATGAAATCTTTATTGATGGGTCTTAGCTCTGCCCAAGACTTAAGGCTGGTTTTACAGTTTTTGCAAGTATGCAATATTTATAATTATAAGGATTCTTATTTTGTAAAAACGGTTGTCACAAACCGACAAAGCTGTTACTTCCCTTTTCTCACAATTTTCACATTCCTCTGCCATAACTGGCTCCAGGTTTTTCCTAACCTGCTAAATTATCAAGTGGCAGTCTTTTTCAGAGCCCTTTTGAAATTAAAAATAATCAGTTGAACTTGACTCACTAAGGGTTAAGCAGCATTATAACAACTATTTCTGAAATTAAACTGTAGTTTGATTTGAAAAGTAATCAGACTGTTGGGCTGGATTAAGGAATTGCACTGTTCTTACAAATGTGATTTTATTAATTCAGAAATCATTAAGCAACTTTTAAGTGAATCCCTGCATCATGAGTGGCAAACATCATTTCAGTTTCTAATCATAATATATATAAATTCCTAGAGTAAAAAAGTAGTTTGAGATTATTTTTTTTTTTATTTTAACATCATTGAGGAACATTCCACTTCTGCAAACTCTTTTTAGATATCTCCCGTTTCTGATTCTTCAGATATTTCCAGGGAAAAACTAGTGTAATTGAATGAAGGATGCCCACGTTTAATGATCATTATTACTAAATTTATCCTTTTGAAGTATTTTAGATTTCATGAGCTTTTTTAAAGGACTGGAAAAAGTTGCTACTGAATTGGACACATAATTCAACAAGTTTTTATCACTACAAGCAGAAAAAAAGTATCAAAGGTTAAAGAAATTCCAGAGTAGATCTGTCATACTTACCTAGGTTTTTTTAGGATGATTACTATCTGACTATTCAAAGTATACAAAGATGTGCAGTGTGTCTTTGGAAATATTTAATTTATATCAGCAATAGAGCTAATCAAAATTCTAAAGCCACTTAGCAAAATATTCAAGAAAAAGAACTTTTTTTGAGAATCTCTTTCAGCTGAAATGGCATTTTTCACTAAAAAAATAATTAATCACAAACATTTTGACAATGTATTGATCTTTTTCACAAGATCAATTAGATTATAGTATATTCTTGTATGACTGCCACAGAGACTTTGTAGATTTTGCATGTACTCCACAGAAAACAGTTACGGTGCATTCCTATAAAAGGAAAGAGAAGCTAGAATTTAAACAAAGCAGCAGTCATGGATGTGTACAGACCTTTTTTTTTATTGTCATTGAGGAATATAATCACACCGGGCAACAGGCAAATTATATGGCCATAAACTTCAAGGATAAAAACAAGCAAGGATGAAGACTAATAATTAGAGTTTAAGACTGGCAAGACCTTGAAACTCTAGTTTTCTCAGCTTACTTCCTCGGATATTCTCACCAATGTGTAGCTGGTAAACTCCTGCTGATGTTGACTCCACCACTTAGGCAACAAAACCAAAAATGAAAATGTAATGTTTCCATGAGCACCACAGGTCAGATTTTTTGAGATTATTCTCATCACTTTTGCTGAGGTGCAATATACAACTTAGTCTCTACATGTACGCAGTTTTATCTAACAAATTTTCTGCTAGCATATGGAAGATGCTCTTTATCTCCCCTATTCTTTGTATTGTATTTGGTCCGTTATTATTTATGAATAAATTCATAATTAATGGTTCTGTAGACCTTCTGAACTAAGCTTCAAGCCTGTTTACTGGAATTTGATGTGATCTTGTGTTATCCTTTTCAGCCCTACATTTCTGTGATTTAAGTCTTTCTGGTTTAAAAACAAATACTATCCTCACGCTTAAAGGTGAAGTGAGGCAGGCTGGGCTAAACCTATCAGAATAAAACCAGGATAATGCTGAAGTGTAAAGAGAATGTTGTTGATGAAATCATGTTAAAATAATAGTATTTAGTGATGGTATTTAAGCATGTATCTTGCTCATCACAAACTCATCACAAGTTTGAAGTTAGAAAATCAGCAAAATGTCCTTTAGATTCCTCCTGTTTCCCAGGCACTATAAACACAGGCAGTGCACAAACACTCATCACCATTTCTTGCAATTGTCACCACCTCCTCAGCTAATATCATTCAGCTTGTGTCCAAATGATAGAATAATCCTTCACAGATATAGATGACAGCGGAAAGTCACAGGAGAGTCTGCAGAAATCAAATTAATAATATGCAAAGTAATGAAAATGCTCCCACTCTATTTATTGCTGAGTGCTACATAAACAAAACACTAGAAAGGTCCTGCTCAAATAATTGTAGCATATTTATGTCATCCTCATGTGAAAATAGAATCTGAAAGGTAAAAATTCTACATGAGGCTTTCTGAGTGGGTGGATCCTTATTCTGTCACCAGTGCTATGACACTCTAAGGAATATTTTTTCATGAAAAATACACTTTTAAAAATGTTTCAGCCTCTGCTGCCAAAGGGGATAAATTTTAGTTTCAGAACCTGCTCTTGAACAAGGCTGACAGGCAGTTTGGAAGGAGATGTGCCTCTAGTTCTTTCCTGTGTTTCTCTCAAGTGGAAACATCTGCAGTAGCATCTTTTGACAGATCATTTCCAAAGCCAGTAGAAAGCATTCAGTGGGATTTGTTCCAAAAGGGAAGCAGTTCACATGGAAGCACACCTAAACTACTGTGCTTGCAGGTCACCATCTCAGTCAACAGGTTTAAAATGCACTGAGCATTTTTTGATTTTTCTTAAGGTATTGTTTAAAAAAATAATGGAAGTGTTGGGATATAAAATCATTGAAGAGTGCTCATTCTTGAGACTATGATGTTTCTCAGCAGTATAAATTAATTAGATCATTAGGCGATTTTTGAAACTGATGGAATTGCACACCAAAAAATGTCAAATTTCATTTGAGTTAGATAGTGCTGTATGTCACGTCTAATATGTTTAAGAAGTAACCTTTCCATCCTGTTATTGTCATGTCAGAATATCTTGCCTGGACTGGAATTGGTAATGGTGACCCTTTAAAAGAGCATGTAACACTGCTAATGCCAAAGTGACATTCGGTGCACCAATGGCAATGAAGCAATTATAGGAAATTACAGTTTCCCAAACTAGGTAATTACTGAATGGGAAGCTTTCTTAAAGTGAAAAAAAGAGTGCTTCAAGAATATTGCATTTAATGTTGCACCCTTGTGAAACAGTAATTTCTTCAAATATTTTTTAAATTCTCTCTAACTGCTCAACTATTTAATTTAGGCTGCTTTAAAACACTAATTTTTCTCAAGCAGGTTTTTTCAGAGGATTTCTTGTCAACAAGGTTGTGTCTCCAGGAGTGATAAGCATGATTCTGGAGACCCTGGAGACCTGTATAAGTACTGAAGTTCCTGGGTGCTGATACTTTATCATATATGTTAATTCCTTACATGAAAAACTGAAATGTTTAAATTCATTCTTCAGGGAACAGTATTAGACGAACAAAGAAGAACTTGGCTTTATTCGACCAAGTTATCAGGATATTGCTAGATAATAGGATTTTCTAGTCATTCTTTCAGTTCCCATGGCTGAAAAAAAAAAATCTACATATATTAAACTGAGACAATCTGTCCTCCTTCTTACTCTCAAAAAATTAGAGGATATTTTGCTGACATTGTTATGTTTATTAAAATCTCTATTTTGGGAGAGGTACTGCATTTTTGAGATGAATAGTTAATGATTGAATGCAAATATCCTACTTAAGTATTGGAAAACTCCAAATGAACCTGGAGAAATTACTACTTTGTAAACAACCCTACCAAAGTAGACTTCAGATGTAAAACAAGTAAGAATTGGCACAATGGTTTCATAGGTGATACCAAGCAAAATGTCCTCTGTGGAGGACTTGTCCAGAACTTCTTGCAAAGCAGTGTTAAAATACAGGCCTAGGCATCAAAACCTGTTTTACGGTTAATGACAGGATTGCTTTTATAACTTGTATCCTTAAAGCTGACAACATTAGTGTGGATGTCATCTATGCTGAAGCTGAAACCCTTCACTGCACAGTGTGCTACATGGGGGATCTGCAGCAGAGGGCTGAGTTAGTTCTTTCTGAGTTTAGAGCCAGGACGTAGGGAAACATGACCTTTTGCCTCTCGGTACCAACTTCAGTTTGATTTATAATATGTTCTGGAATCTTATACTTCTGCAAAATTTTGAGGAGAGTTAAAGAGAGAGTAGCAAAGGGTAGAAAATGATCTGATTGTTGTGCATTTTTCTGTGTAGGCAAGTATTTTGAGTTTGTTCAACTATTTTGGTAGGCTGATAATGAAACAGAGTTTTACTGATTGTGTGAGTAAGGAAAACAGACTGCATTAGTAGACTCTTGTAGCACTAAGGATGCTGCTTCAAATCTTTTCTTTGTTGAGACTGCCTTGACCTAGATGTTCACAGGAAATCCTGGAAATGGAGCTGACTTTACGTCCTCTAACATAGAAGACACTTGGGTTGTCAAATGTCAAAGGATCCCTGAAGTTAGGGGTGAGGTATTTAGGAACACATCTGAAATAAAGGCATCCACTTATGCAGACCTGAAAGGCTTATGAAGCACTTTAGTGTCATAACCTTGTGTTTAAGTGGAAAAGCAAGTATCCCATAATAGTGTGTGTGGGGGGTTATTATGTTTTGGTTTGTCTTTTTCCTGTGGAATAATGGATTCTACGATGACCCTAGTCTGGTTTCTGTTCCTTTCAGAATCTTATAAATGGATAATTATTTCTGAACTGGCAACCTGAGTACAGGGTACTAGTTGTATGAATAATAGTAAGAGGTAAGGGCAATATATAAACATACAAAACTGGCAAAAAAAAAAAAAAAGAAAAATCAATTGATGGGAATCAGGAAATCAAATATTTCCATCTAATGAGAAGGAAGTTTTTACCTGTACATTTTGCAATAAGTTTTCCAATATTTATATCTTGATCAAGGTGAAATATCAAGTTAGTTACCAAGATACCAGAAAAATAGTGTTACTCTTGGCTGGAGGAGAAGGCAAAAGTACATTTCCAGTTACAACTGACATAATATTAAGAGAAAATCCTAGAAGGGAGCCATGGAAAGACATTTCAAACAGTATCTTGGTATATCAAAATAATCAAAAGTTATCTATGGAGAGACTCTGTATAGTCTGTTCAAGCATACAAATGTCATTAAAGTAATTGTGATATCAGAGAGATCAGAAACATCTGAAAGATTTAAAATAATTGAATTTTGTTCCTAGAAGCTAGGTGAAAAATTCACCTTTCTTTGAGTATGAGGAAATATTTGCAATAGCAATTATAAAGCAGGGAGACTGATAAACAAAAGTAATCATGATGTGCAGTTTTAGAAGAGTTAGTCAAGGAGCAATTTGGTCTGTCGATATCCTGTTTCAAGCCTTGAAACACTAGGAAGTCCAGGGCCATGGAACAAAGTTCATGCTATGGCAATAAAAGTTTTGTCTGCATTAACCAAGTAATTACCAATCTTTCAACTGCATGCCAATCTGTTGAAAAATAACAGGTAGGACTCAATTAATAAAGAAGGACAAGGCTGTGTTAAACTGGCATTAATTATACAAAAGGGCTGATAGTGTACTTAATAATTAAAGGAAGGCAATTAATCCTAATCAGCATGGATTTATAGAAAGTAGATCCTAACTTAGATATATTGAAAGGAACTCCGCTATTTTTATGCAGTTATAAAATTGGTTAATAAAAACAATAGTGCTGATACAGTATGCCTAGATTTTTAATAGGCGTTTCTTTTGATACCACAACTATTCAAATTAAATTGTGCTCATTTCTTATTAAAAAGGCAGAGTATCCTGAACACTGAAATCAATGAAACACTGATTAGTTGATAATGTGAGTAAAAAGAATTGTCTGTACTACGATGGTTGTCTACTGGGAACCCAGATACCTAGTCATGCCTAATACATATTTCATATACTCTAAAAATGACCTTAAAAAAACTCTAGTCCTAACAAAAAAGATTTGTAAATGACACAATAATCACACCAGTAATCCTGGATTACTTGATGAGTCAGAAATAAAAGCAACACCCCCACCCCTTTTCAGTGTCAATATTTGCAAAATTGCATTGCTAAGTACCAAGAACATGGATCATATTTCTAGGATGAAAGACTCTGAATAACTTCAAAATCAAATTTCTAAAAGCCAATGTCAGAGGCAAAATAATAATAATTTTAAAAAGCTCTGGCGGGTAAAATAATAAATATTGTAAATAAGTACACATTTAATACTCTAAGAGATTAAGCACTGGATCAACTTTACCACAAGCTGCAGCATCTTTATCAATGAACGTGTTTTGTTTTAAAACTTGATTTTTTTTTGCCCTTAAATATCTGCTTTAGTTACAGAGATTTTTATCATAGAGATTTATATCATTATAAAGTCTATTGTTGGATTGAGGGAGATCAGACTAGGTAATTGCAATAGTCCCATTGGTGTTACTTAAGAAAACTAGCTCACTTTAACACTGTATATTGTGTTTCTTAAAGGAGATAATAAATTGGCATTTACACTAATAAATTGTTTTTATAATTGTGTGGAACAGTTCAAGACTGGTTTTGAATATGTCTTTAGAGAAAGCTACAGAAACCTCAGCAGGCCAAAACTTGATCCAATTTCTACTTTCATAATCCTTTAAAGGCCAATATATTTTGCTGACACCATCCCTTGAGCCATACTCATTACAATTTTTTGTATCTATTCACATCTGCACTGAAGGATCGTATCTGGAAAGCTGCATTTTCATCTTTACAAAATAGGTAAAAATATTCATAAAAGTGTAATTACTTTGCAATTACCTGTATTTATATTACATTTTCACTTAGCCAATTGAGATCATATTTCCTTATGAAAAATAGAAACAGCATGCTAATGAAATGTTGTAGAATATAAATTCAAGTCCTCATGTTAAATGAAAATAATGTTAGGCCAGTGATGTTGTTTTGGAATTATGGATGTGGATGCTTTACATTGGAGAAAAAAAAAAGGATGTTTTTCATATCACATTTGAAAATTCCGAGGTACACTGAAATTATGAGTTATAAGCACTTTAACATTTACTGTGATCTATATAATTATTATTACTACAAAACTATTTAAAATCTTAATGTTTTTACATGTTTGCATTTGGGACTAAACCCTGAAGTTCTAATTCAGGAAAAAAAAAATATTACTTTTTTTTTTCTCCCTTAAAACCAGGGTTTTTCATGACATAAATCAGAAAGATATTAATTTTTATTATTTCATTTGTGAAAAATTAATATATTACCTTCAAAATAAATTTGTTTTTTGTCTTTGAAGCTAAGTGTTATCAGATACTAAGGAGTAGCATGATGGTACCCTAACTAGATACTGGCTTCTATATAGGAGTATCAAAGTGAAACGTAAAAGAAAACTAGAAAATCTAATCATTTCTCCTTGCCCTAAATTCAGCCAAACTCTGCAAATGGTTGGTTCCCTTGGTATTTTTTGAAACATGAGAAAATAACAGGCTTTGAATTTATACATGCAAAGGTGAATCAGGACTTGCTGAAATAGGCTGAATCCCTCTATTTATGATCAGGCAGCAAAACAAATACTTCTCTTTCCAATATTTCCTTGACAACGTATCTACATCTCCTCAAAACTATATAATTTCCAGCCACACCTTCACTTCGAAGTCGTCAAACCACCATCATTTTAGCACCAATGCTGTTTTTTCTGTAATACCTTACAATTTAAATGAAGTTTAATCATATCAATGCCAAGTTGGTTTATACAAAATATTTGACTTCTATTGTCTTATAGCAGTAATGGTAGTCCAAGGCAATCAATATCAAGTTCTTTGGCTCTGCATACCAGGAAATGAATCTGAACTATGTAGTCTTCTAAAGCGCACAAAATATCTCTGCCAGAGCTATCCTTTGTAATTGAGATGACCATCAATTCCTCAACTATCTCAGGTCAATTCTAAGGAAGTATCAGTCAATCCCTCTCTTTATTTCTTGGAATTCATCAAAATAAAAAAAAGTAAAATGATAAAAAAAAAAAAGATGTAAGAGTTTTACATCATGTCTTTGAATTGTAACTACTTTTCTATTTATTCCATGATATCATGGAATAACCTTCACCTTCCCCAGCTCTCCCATTTTTGTTGTCTGAATTCTGCTAATCCCAGGTGGCAAATGAATGATGATGTAAATTAAATTTGACATCTTTATTGACCGAGTCATTGAAAGACAAAAAGCAAGCACTACTGATTTCCTAAACATTATTTTTGTATGGAAAAAAATCCACCTTCATTTTTCTAACAAATAAAATTCTATTCAGAGAAAATTATTTCCTCATACAATGATTGAAATCACGATATAGGTGGTTCATGTGCCACTTAGTATTAAAATGATTACTTTGAATAAACACTCCTTTGTTGCAGTTTCTCACAGTGTTTCATCATTGAGGACACAATTTTACATGTTTGTGATGTTGTTATGTCCATTTGTTGTTTTTCTGACATTTACCATAAGTAATTTATGAAGTATTATTGCTGAAACTGAAAGAAAAGATTGTTTTGATTATGCTAAAACCCGAGCTGTTACAATCATAAAAATCAGAAATACTAGCACATCGTCCTCATGTATCTGTGACTTCAGTTTTGGAAAGGGGTTTCTCCAGATGCCATAGATGCTCTTTGCTTGTTCTTCTGAAAACCTCTGTAAACTTCACCTTTCATAAATCTCTGCAATGTCAGTCCTCACATGGTCAGATCTGTTAGGTCTCAGCAACTAAACACTCTGGAGACTCATCACATTTCACTTAATGCAGTGTATATCCACTACTCATATTGAATCTTGACTTTCCAGGGCTAAGGACCATAATGGTACTTAGAACAAAAACCAAAAACCAAAAACAAAAACAAAAACAAAAAAAGAGAAAAAACAAATAAGGAAGACTGTACTTTTCTATAGTCAATAAGAAAGAAAAGAAGAAATAACTTTCTGAAATATGAAAGGAATAGGAAAAAGAGAAAAAAACAAAACAAACAAGAACAGAGGATGAAGTCAAGGGGCAAACACAACTAGCAGAAAGAGGAAAAAAATCTTATCTTGTGGCCTGTCAAAAACTCCTGAAAACGAGAGTGAAGTACAAAGCTTACCTAGAGGTAAGCACAAACCAAATGACTGCTGTCCAGTTTCTATCACTTACATGCATCCCTTGGTAAAATACTTTTGAAAATCCCAGTCTGAAGATGAACAGAAAATTAATAGATAACAGGAAAACACAGCCAAAAAAAAATCAAATAAAATCTCCAATTTATTAAAACCAACACCCTTATGCCCTCCCCCAGTCCCTCCTCCCCTCCTTGCTATCCAAAAAAAAAAAACATCACAAGTATGGCAGGCTGTAAAGAAAAAGCTGAAAAGGTAGAATGTGCCAGACTATATGTAACCTGAAAGCACCCTGGCATATGTAGCCATTCTGGTACAGTTTTTAGTTACATGATCACGTAGTATTTCCCTAACCTCATTTAGGTACCATGTACTGGAAATAGACAGGATTATATGTTTCAGACAGCTGCAGTTCAATTTTCAGGGGTCCTAGGTATTGACAGTCAAAACTGAAATCAGTGGGAGATCTACTCTGAATTAATGTTCTGTGAAATTGCTAAGAAAACTGGGGAAAAAAGTCAGTCTCTTAGCTTCTTGGGTAGGGCAAAAAAAGCTGGTCAACACCGTTGGACATTGTATTGTTTGGAACAGTCTGGCATTATTTACAACAGACATTTTTTAATTTGCCTTTAGGACTAAATCCTGAAGTTCTAATTTGGGGGGAATTTTTTTATTTTTAAAGATCAGTGCACCAAAGTGCTCTGTCAGCACAAATAAAAACATTAAAACACAAGCCTTCTATCTTGCACAAGTACAGTCATTCATTGGCACAAATATGAAATTCAAATATCTGTTAATTGTTTAATCTGTTAATCTGTTTTGTTTCTGGTAAAATGAGCATTGTTTTTAACTTAACTTAGCTCTAAATACAAAATAAATCATACAATTTTACAACAAAGCCATCAAGAATTCTAGAGAAGCTGAAACTCAGGCTGTTTTTTAGCACCCTTTTTGCCAAGGAAACCTATGCAAATACAGATACAGAGAAACCTCTAGTTTTCCCTTTAGCATAGGCAATAAAACAGACATCAGGCTAATTTGAAAAGGTGTGCAACAGTATTTAAATTATTTACCAGTACCTCTAATGCAAGAGCTGCAAAGTGTCTATTCTATAACCCATAATCTTTAATCTATAAGCGAAAATGCCTGTTTATCTTTGCTTATACATAGGAAGGCCAGCAGTAATTTCAAATAAGTTAAAAACTCCTGTAAACTCCTGAACTTTAGAATCCATTGTTCAACTCCTCAAATTAATTTTGCCTTGATGGATTGAGAAAGATGAAAAAAAATGCAAAAGATTCCTCCAGACCTCTGCCAGTTTTAGCCCAAAAAGGAAAAAAAAAACCTCTTCTTATGCCTAAAGCAAACTGTCAGACTTTTAACACTTCTAAAAACACCTAAAAGTACAGTAGAGGGAAGAAGGATGGGGGAGTGACAATGAGGTTGTAAAGATTTTGGCAAGCATTATAATGGAGAAGGAGGGTGAGCGTACAGAGCCAGCATCTTTTCTCTCTCTCTCCATCTGATAACTGAGGCAGAGAGACTTCATGCTATGAAGTGGCCTCCCCTTCATTTTCACATGATTTTCTCTCTTTTTTTTTTTTTTTTGCACACCCTTCTCTATCTGTAATTTGGTCATTTACATCATCTGTTAAAGTGGGCAGAATGGTGATAAAAGCTGATCAACAACTTCCCTGTGGCTTCTAGACACATTGCTTGCACAGGCAAAACAACTTCAAATATTTTTTCAAGCAATGACAATTAATTTGGTTAGAGGTTCATTTCAGCTGAGTACTTACTGTAATATGCAGTTTTTAAAGTAATTTATGAGTTTTAAAATTATTATTCAGATTTTAACACTGTAGATCATAACTATATACTCCATTTTGTATCAAGGTAATAAAAAACCTTGAAATGCATATTAAAATTCTAAACACTGCATTAATGTATTTATGCTTTATAAACATATATTAAAGACTGTTTATTCAAATTCCATAATTGAAAGAGAATTATCAAATAATTGAGAATTAAATTATGTCTCTTCAGCAAAGATCCACACAGAAGATACCCTAACTTCAAACTACATTTTTATCATGTGTATATTGATGTAGTTCCAATAACTTCCATGGATGTCTCTGAAATTTTTGCCTCTTCAGAGAAAAGGAGAATGAAACTCAGAGTCTAGTCAAAAGAAAAGGCAAGTAAGTGACAATCATCTCGAAAAGCGTTCCAGAGACTGCAACTTTACAATTTTTCATTCAACACAATGTGAAAAATCCCACTGGTAGAACACTAAAGAAATGCCATGGGGGAGGGAGGAACCAACCATTTATTCCCCCTTCTGTAGTTACAGTAAATTATATGTTTATTTGCACATGTAGAGTCTTGTTCTATAACCAGACCTAAATATATGAAAACATCTTATGGTCTTCTGCAGTGTTTCTATAGTGCTTCAAATATCATATTTAATTTAAAATAATACAAATGCAGCCATTTATTTAAATACTACTTTTAATAAAACCACTATAAGTCCATTCACTAGGCCAATTATAAAACATTCTAAATTCATATAGTATTTGATACCACTTCCACTGACTGTCCAGGTCAGTGTTTTGCTATTTAAAAGATCAAGAAAAGATCAGGTCATTTATATTCATAAAGTGGTTTTGTATCATGTGATTAAATCCTTAAAACACATTTCTGATCTAGACGATGTACTTTTGTCAAGTAATTTTAAAATGTTCCCTACATAAGACGTCAAAAATTCTAATATCCTTGGTTTTCTTTATATTATTTCAAATAGTGAATATATTAAGGCTTCCTCTGAATGGTATCTGTCAATATCAAAATATGATAGCATTTAAACATTTGTTATCTGCAAATGCAGAACATCTGCTATTTTGTCACTTAGCAACACTGCAATAATTTTGCCCTTTCCTCCCTTCCTCCCCACATTATTATGCAAAATGTGTTCAGGACAAGAAACGCTTATAGAAAAATTGTTCCTGCGGTGAGATATTTTGACACAATAATCTTTTCTCTTCAAAGATGAAAAGCACCTTGTCATTCATTTCTAATTACAGCCTCCATTCTGTCAGTACGAAAAGATGCCAATTCCCCATGATGATGTCATACATTGACATTTACAAAACTACATCGGACATTGTCTACTATTGGTGTTTGCCAAGATCAGTCAGGGTCAGCACCGATAGACACTGATAAAGGGAATTTATAATTGTGAGCCAAGAAAAGGGCATTATGCTTTCTGATATCAATAGTTGCTGAATCATCTTCTAAAATGATGGAAAAGGCTTCATTTCTTATTCCTATTCTGAGATGCTAAGATGTTAAACTGCAATGACAACAGAGATTTCACACTCCAAGAACCAATTTGAAAAGATGTAAACTTATTAAAGATTAAAATGAACTATTTAGTGTTCTGCAATTAGTGTTAACATCCAGGCTAAAACTACTGGTGGGGAAATAGCTGAACGGAAGTGGTAACCATATGAGAATGCAAAGCCTTTGAGAACTTCTAATCCTGGCCAAAACAGCATTAGGCAGACTAATTCAAACTATAGATGCACTTATATTAGCATAAATCAGGAGAAGAGATAAATAAATCCCTCTCATTAGTTCTACTTAACATAGTGGCTCATTAATTTTCTGAAAGTAACAGAAAACCCTTGCAATTGAATGACTATAAGCTAGAATTTTATTTTACATCTTATTAGGAATTATTTACAGCTGTCAAGATAACCACAGCAGCAAGAACTTCACAGCTCTTGACATAATAGCCCAATAGGCTTTCTTCGTAATTTCAGTATGTCTTGATTTAAAAGTCCAGTTATGAAATTATTATAGTGTCTCCAAGTTATTAATGAACTCAGCACAGATATGAAACGTGGGTAACTGAGTTACCTATGGTCTATAATATTTTGTTTTCTTTAACCTCAAGGAAGCAAGTTTTCTCAAGCACAGCATGATATACTATATTACTTCTAATACCTCGCTCTGAACTAAGAATTGAATTTTCTTCTTCCTGAGCTCAGAGTATTCTTAGTCTCTTTTTAGCAATGTATACTCCTTCTAATAGAAAACTGCCCTTGGGAAAACCTGTCCCAAAAGGTTATGAAAGCACAACCTTGAAAGAAAAACCAAAGCTGGAGAAAATCAAATGCCTATCAAAGGATCATTTGTAACAGAGAGCCTCCATGAATTTTTATTCAACTTTCTATCTAAATAGTCTTGCTCCACCAAGAAGATCAAACTAAAATGCATAAAATGTAATGAATCTGTTACATGGATGATGATCTCTATGAGAATGGCATTTAGCAAGTTCCATTTTAAAAGAAATATATAAAAGAAATACTTGGATTTTTTTTTATATATTTATGTGTGTATATATATATATATAAATACTCTTCAGTGTCTGACTTATCATATATACTTCACTTACAAGATGGATATCAGAATCTATAAGATGTTGATAATATAATATGTAATCACCATGGAATCACACATTGGCTACTACTGTTAATTTGCATGTGGAGGACATTTGCATGTAATACCAGCGTCTTTTTTATTTCTTTTAGGATTTGTATTCTGCAGATTTATTACATTAGTTTCACAAACGATTCCTTTGGCAAGGATTCAAGGAGTATCCACCCTCCCAGCACACATGTGAATCTGCAGTGCAAAAGGGTTTCTTTGTCAAACAGCCACCTCTAGGGTGGCAGAGAGTGGGTTGAGATAGGGGTCATCAATAGACTCCTGCTGTGAAGATCTCCTTTTGAAATTCCCTGCAGAGTGCTCATGCCTACTGTTGGTATTCCCCAGCTTTGAAGCTGTCCAGTTGGCAGCTTCAGTAAAGCAAGTATTGTTGATAGCTGCAGGGGACCCAATGCAGACACCTATTTATCAATAATTAAAATAAATGCAGCAGGATATTTGTTACTGTAGTCATCATAGGTTATATCCTTATTATGGAGGTTAAATGCTACAAAACCAATGTCCAACAAAGAATCAAAGGCATGTTTGTAGTGTGGATTTTTCCAAGCAGCCTGTGCAAGTTTAGCGTCTGGCGTTAGCTGGATTTTCAAAAGAGTTTGACAGAAAGAGAAAAAACAACTCTAATCTTCAGGGAAAAAAAAACCACAATTACCCTGTACTCAAAAGGTTCAAGCCAGATGTTCCAAATGAATTAGAAACAATTAGAAGAAACTTTATTTCTCAAAGATCTTCATAATATATAACAGTGACAAAGTGACAATACACACCACCAAGAAGCACTATGAGTTTCACTCTCTGATGTTTCTGAAGACGTAAGCATAATCAAGAACATTCATAAGGCACATGCAGTACCTAAATTAGATTTCATTCTTCACACAGTCATCGGAAATAAAATGCTGCTTTGGGTCACCCTCTGGAGGTACCTCTGAGAGATGTTCTGAAACTTCTGTTTGTAATGGTGGCTTTGAAATGAGGGGATGGCACAATATGAAGATAAACTTGAATTTCATATTTTAAATAATAAATAAAGAAATAAGAAAAACAAAACTTGAAAAAGGTGAGAAGAAGGAAGTTTCCTCAAACACAGATCTGTCTACCCATGTCACATGTGCCTGATGCATTTATAAAGGGAAACCTTTGCTGAGGTTCATACAAACTGTAGCAATTATGAACAAATGACACCTCAGGCACATGAATGTGTTCTCTTCGTGTGAACAGCAGTGAAACTACCATTACAGTGTAAATAAATTTTTACCATCTTACAACACTGATTCTGGTTTGTGAATGTAAACGCAGCATATTGATTTTTCTAATCTTTGCAAACAAGCAACTCAACTGAGTTACAAGATATTTCATTTTAAAAATAAACACAATTATCACCTTAATTAAAATCTTAAGCTATCCAAAGCACTTCTAGTCTACTAATGCTAACCAATTGGAACGCTATTTAAATAGACTCCTTTCATTGTTAAACTTCTAACAAACGCCCATAGCGCACTAAATCCTAGATCTTCTATAATAAAGGTCTCATGACTTTTTAATTAGTTTTGTTAAAAAGAAGACTCCCAGAAGAGTTGCATAATGCATCTCTACCCCAGCTGTGCAGACAAATACCAAGAAATACCTATCAATTGTACTTTTCACCCAAAATAATCAATAATGACCATGAATTCTAGGGTAGATAGGTGGTGTCTTGTTTCAGGGGTTGCAAAGCTGGTCAGCATGGATTATATTACAGGTAATTGAAATCTATCAACTAGAACTAATATAGGACAGTGAATTCCCTTCTCCATCTTCATAAATTGGTACCTCATAAGTTCTACCTTTGAAACTCCTCTAAGATGAATGATAAATGAAAGTACAGAATATTCTAGGAAGTGCATAAAAGCATGGAATACTCTAGGAAAATAAAGGGACTGGATTCCTGACAAATAACTTCTCTTGTGAACTCAGGCATGTATTTGGCTTTCTGATCTAAGACAACAACCAGTGTAACTTAAATACATGACTCTAATCCAGACTTACCATAACATCAAAATTCTGAAGTCACATCCTTTTATGTGTCACATAAGAAGAAAACAGCCACATCTCTGCAGTTACTGGCCAAAAGCAAGGATTTTTAAGGATTATTTGTGCTAATGCAATCATGGTAAAGAGAACTTCACTCTCAGTCTAGTAGATTGGGCATTGAAATAGCCTGTGGAAATGTTAAATTTTGCCCCTAGTGTTAGGGTCCTGGAGGAACCACCATTGCATTTCATCAGGACTTAAATCTTGTTATTGATTCACATTTGTCTTCTGGATTGGAAAACACTCAGGTCTTGAATGGGTTTTGAGGTGTAGAGGAGCGGAGAGAAAAAGCAGCAGTGGTGTTCTTGCCTAAAATTAAAATGCTAGAGAAAAGAAGGAAACATCAACTAAGAAACTGAAGTGCAATTAGCTCTATGATTAAGTGGAAGTTCAGTGGGAAGGTGAACTGAGCCTACTTTCCTCAACTGTCTTTGTATTATACTTTAGATGCCTGAACTTTTATGGGCTTCATACAGAAACTTCTGCTCTGTTAAATATGACAATTAATTCTATAAAAATTCTGAAGGCAATGATCATTTCCATTTGGCAAGATCTTTCCAAAGCTTGGGGTAAAACTTCACTGAGAGATTAGCATTACAAGGAAGCCTCATATCTTCTAAAAACAGAATAATAAATTACCTTTTTGAATTTATTCTATAGTGAGAATTAGCTCATTCTTTTGAATAAAATTCAAATGACATTTTTTCAAAAAAATCTTCAAAGAAAATTTGTGAACAATTTCATTACAGATCAGGGAACAGTGTAAGAAATCATACCAAAAAATTTCAGAAATTAAAAGTGTGGAATGCACGCTCTCTGTTCCTCATCATGATTTTGCTTTCTACTGAAATTTAACTGACAACAAATCATAACCTAATGTTGTTTTTGAAAAGTTACTTGGCAATCATTTCCACAGAATTGCCACTGGTTTACTCTGCACGTAGGTCATGGCAATCCCAAGAATAGGTACAGGCTGAGTAGAGAATGGATTGAGAGCAGCCAAGAAGGACTTGGGAGTGTTCGTGGATGAGAAGCTTGACTTGAGTCAGCAATGTACACTTGCAGCCCAGAAAGCCAACCATGTCCTGGGCTGCATTGAAAGAAGTGTGGCCAGCAGGGTGAGGGAGGTGATTCTGCCACTCTTCTCTGCTCTGGTGAGACCCCACCTGGGGTACTGCATGCAGCTCTGGGGCCCCCAACATAAGGACATGAATCTGTGGGAATGAATCCAGAGGAGGGCCATGAAGGTGATTAGAGGGATGGAACACCTCTCCTATGAAGACAGGCTGAGAGAGGTGAGGTTGTTCAGCCTGGAGAAGAGAAGGCTCCAGGGAGACCTTACTGCAGCTTTCCAGTACCTGAAAGAAGCCTACAAGAAAGCTGGAGAGGTACTTTTTACAAAGGCTTGTAGTGATAGGATGAGGGGTAATGGTTTCAAACTGATAGAGGGGAGATTTAGACTAAATATTAGCAAGAAATTTTTCACTGTGAGGGTGGTGAGACACTGGAACAAGTTGCCTAGAGAAGTTGTGGATGTTCCATCCCTGGAAGTTTTCAAGGCCAGGTTGGATGGGGCTTTGAGCAACCTGCTCTAAGTGGGAGGTCTCCCTGCCCCCAGCAGAGGGGTTGGAACTAGATGGTCTTTAACGTCCCTTCCAACTTTAACCATTCTATGATTTAATGTTATGAAACAGAATTTAGGCCACAGTGAGATGAAGATACTTTCCACAAATCCAAGAAAACTCTAAAGTTTCTAAAGTGAAGGCTGTTAAAACTACGTAAAGACTAAAAGCATTTGCTTTTTCAGATGCTGTGAAATTAAAAGCTTTTACATAACTCTGCTAATAGAGAAAACTCTGGACACATTACTTGCTCTTCAGTGCTCTTAGTGACATTAACCTATTACAGCTTTAGTTTATAGTTCAAAACAGAATTATACTAGATGAACCTTAATTAATGTTTTATTCATTTTTAAAAGGCAATTGGAGACATAAGGAGGTTGACATTAGTCACACAGAGTTATTCTAAAGTCAATTGCTGTGTTTTAAAGCTGCTGTAAGTCTGTAACTGCTAAAAAAACTTTATTTTTTTAAAAGAAAAACAATAAATTCTGCAAACTAAAAGATGGGTAAATGTACAAAGTTTCTGTTTCAATTCAGTAAAGCCAGTAGACTTAACTATCTCTCATCTGTTTGGGTTTTTTAAAATAAAAGTAAAATACCTCTTTGAAAATATAAGGACTTTGGTTTCAAAATGTGTGTAGGTAGCTGTATAATCAACTGTATTTGATTTCTTGTTGGGTCCACGCCTCCAAATCTCATCAAACAAACTATCCACACTTACTGAAGAAAGAGTGTACTAAATCAAGTTCCGGATTTTTTTTTTTTTTGTTATTCAAAAGAAAACAGTGACTAGATATTTATTACTCTATTCTTGAGCTACATCCAATCACTTTTATAATGTATGGCATGTTTCAGTATTCAACAGAGAAACAAATTGCCAACAAAGAAATAAAATATAAATACAATGTTCTCTCACATCTCAAAGCACAAATGACATTAAATACCAATTCCATTCCAGAGTAAATATATTTGATTAACACAATGACTTAAAGGAACAATTTGTTTCACAAGATGCAGTAAATCTGCCATTTATTCAAATATTGGTAATCAGTCTAGTTGAACTGCATAAAGAACATGGAAATTAGAGGAAAGATAAACAAATGCAAAATGGTTGCCACATGGTAAGTACGCTATAATGAATTCTCTATCCTATGTAAGTAGCATTGTCCCCAGCAGCCTACTTTGTTCTTAAACCAGTGAATATATATACATAGATACTTAAGACTGACTTTAAGTCAAAACATTTACAGAACAGACTTCTCATATGTGTCTGCATGAGATCTGGTAACATGCGAATCAGTATGCACTGCTGCTTATTTCTTGACTATGATGTTAGATTTCCCCCACGCTCATTTTCATCAGATTCAGAGCCCTCCAGCAAACCTGGCTGCACTCTTCAGCCTAGTCCATTTCCAGGCTCTTCTCTCCCTTGAAGGGTAAGAACAGAAGTCTGGCACAGAAGCAGAAGAAGACAATAACAGGCAAGTGGGTTTGCTCCTCTTGCCTGTTATCTGGGAGAGTGGCAATGGGATTGTGTGCCATCTGATTGGATTACCCAGCACAGTCCAAGAGCTGGTTTACCCAAACGCTGACAACCCTAAAGAGGAAGATGCCAATGACCACTAGATTAAACAGGAAGTAGGACATTACCAAGAGATTTTGGAAACAAGAAACTGAGCTTGAAAAGAAGTATGAAAAGACCTCGTCAGTTTGAGAATGCCAGAGTAGCCCCACTGTCATTGCAATCTCTGTCTAGGGCTGGCAGAGCATCCTCACCATCAGGGGTCACAGGGAGCCACATCCAGTCAGGCACTGGTTGTGCAGGTTGCAATGCAGGACCCACACCTCAGGGCTGTTTCACCAACCCCTGGGCTGATACAGATGTAGGAAAAAACAGAGCACACAGGCAACTGTGCGAGTGTGGGCAACTCGCACTTCTAAGCGTCAGGTATAAAAGGCTATTCAGAAATTTAAAGGAGTTTCTTACAATTTTACATATGTCTAGCATTGTGGTTTATCTTCTGTATTATTGATATTGATCCTGAATATATGATTCCATGATTGCTGGTTAACTATGTGTCATTAATAAATCAATAAACCCCTTGCAACAGGATTTGATTTAAAACACCATGAGTTGAGCAGTTTTTCTGTCCAACATTGTTATAGACAGACTTCATGCTCAAATAGCATGTCTTCAAACAACATACGGCAGAGAAGGAACATCCAGAAGCCATAAGAGAGGAACACATATCGTATCCAAATGTTAAGTGGAAGCTTTCAATAGTGGACTGAATTGTGGTAAGAGAATGAAGGGCACTGACACCTATGTATCAGTAGATACATAATATGGATGGGTCAGAAAGTGCATACAGTCTTGACCATGTAGGTATAGTCCCTTAAAGTAGATGAAGGCTTTAACAGTTAAACAGGAATAAGATTAGGCCAGTTCACTGAGGTATGTCAGCTGAGAGTAACTGCTCTTCGAAGAAAGGCCAGATGATGAGAAAATGCTCTTCTAATAAGAACTGTGAAACTGTTTTCAAACCATGAGGAGGTAATTTCCTCAGCACTTCATAATAAAAGAGTTATATGATACAGGTTCAATGTGTAATACAACAGCACATACTCCGAAGAATACCATTTCACATTAAAACCAGGTCATATTTATTAAGGCTTACAGTGTTACAATGTAAAATTCTGTTATACATTCTCTGCATACCCCATTTTGCCAAACCTTATCAAGACAACTTCTTTAACGTGACACTGTGGAGTGTTGGCAAATGAAGTTTAACATGTAATACTGGGCCAATTCATCCCGAGTAGGCATCCCAGGTTCCTTTTATTGACAGACAACCTGAGGATGATTTAGATGTTGGGTCAACTGAATTATGTTCTTCTGTTTCTTTCCACTGATTACCAACAGCGACTCAGCAATGAGGCTCAAAGCCAATGTGCCTTAGGCCTGCAGTAAAGTCCATAGAAGAAGAGTGACTTCTTTTCTTAGTTTCTCTTTTTAAAAATTAGCATTGTGGACAGGCTGTTTCATGAATGACAAGTTTTGCATGAGCAAAGTTAAAGATAAATAAAGAATTCATGCTCTCTAAATCATGAATGCATTTTCAACCTTGTACAACTGTAGCTGGAAAATGCACACTCATTTGTAAAAAGTCTATTTTAACTACATAAACTTAAAATGTATATGTTATTGGCTAAGTAGACACTATTGCATATACATCTGTTAATTCAGTTGCTAAATTCAGTACAGATGCATTTGGTTTTATGTGCAAGTTCCAGATTCTCGTTTAACTGAACATTCATTTGTCTGGAAGACTGAATTTATGTGAGCACTAATTTGTTATGGAAAATGAATGCATAATGCAAGAAAAACACACATTTCTTCTTCATCAGCCAAATTATTTTTAAATTTAACAACATGACTGATTACTTATGTATGAAATTACCACATTTTCAAGTAGAGCCATTCTATAGTTATTTATACGTTAGTCTTAAGAATTATTAAGATTTTGTTTTTACAATGAAAATCTATAAAGAAAAAAGAAATTATATTGATAGATTTCATACATGCATAAAAATAGTAAAGAAAAGCATTTGGTTTTAAAATTGAGTCATTCTTCATCCCCAGTTGAATTATTACTCTTTTGCTATGTTCACAAACAAGTCTCTTGTACAAATTATGATCTACGTATCGGAGTTTTAATACTACTGATGACTTGGCAGAAAATCAGTAGGATAGTGACATGTAAATTTTCCTTTCCATGGAAGAGAAAATAAAAATAAGTAATAAAACCAATGTTTAAAATTCTTTATTCTGCTGCTCAATTATATATTCCATAGAAAAAGCAAAAGCAGAAGTGGAAACTCAAACTTAGTTCCTAATATTCCAATCTGATTCTCACACAATCCCTTATGCTTCCTGTATCACCTAGATGGTTATTTAGTCAGCAGTTACATTACCACCATCTACGCTATGGATTTTATTTGACTGCAAACAGAGAAGCAGATAACATTGGCCCCTTGGAGTTGTCAAGCTACATCTGTTTCACTAGCCTACTAGGCTTTTTCTTAGAGTTGATGCAATTTTATGTAAAGAGTATTTTTGATTGTCCTGTTTCAATTTATTTTCATACTCTGATCCCCACACCATTCTAGTGAGTTAAAAGGTTTAAATGTGTGGCTTGCCTTCTATTTGTTAAATGGTTTGGGAGATTATTTGTCCATCTTTTTTCACTTTATCTTCATATAGTATTTATACTGAGTCATTTGTTTTCCTATTGACATAATGTTGTCAGTCTACAAGCTCTGTTTGGTTTGTCTTCAGAGAATGAATTGTTCATTTATCAACTGATATTGCTTTAATTAGATCCCCTTCTTGAGGGTTTTCTGCCACCCTTTACTGCTCCACTCCCAAATCCTAAAATGTATTGTATCTATGAAAGGGAAATTCTAATTGTAACTGCTCAGCAGTGACCATTTCTGACTGAGGAATGATCTGGCATAGAGGGCAAGAAGATCCAACTACAAGAAGTGGTTAAATTGGCTGGAAGCAGGAATGACAGAGACAGAAGGACTCCTTGCTAGGGAGAAAAGTTTCCCTTGGTGATAAGAAACAGCCTCAGTATTGCCTTGTAGCCATCCTGGAATGGGAGAGCTCAGAAGCCACCCTTGGGCAGCAGAGTTGGGCTGGGGGGTGGACTCATATCTCAGGATTATTGCTGGTGCAAAGGTATATGAAGAATCTGCTTGTGACTCCTCTTTGCAGAATCCATGTAGAACTGCATATTGCAGTGGGACTCTGCTCAATGTATTGTTCATTTTAATTTATTTATTTTAAATTTAAGGACAAACGTGTTTAATTTGACTTGAGGGATACCACAAAAATTCCCTAACAGCTATCAACACTGTAGAGTTTTAATGACTTTTGTTTGGTTGTTGTTTTTATTTTTGTTTTTTAAATATAGTCTATTTGACACAGAAACACAAGGGATATTCTGCACCTTCTATTTCCATGCTAGCTTATGTTTTCTGGCTTTCCATGTGTCCCTATCTCTACTCGGTTCCTATACTATTGTCTGTATTAATTTGTGCTTTCTTAGCGAAAGTAAAATGCTCACTCCAAATTCTCTATAGTATGAATGGATATTTTGTCTTTGGAAAGAATGCATATATAGAATTTTTATAGGACTCTACTTCCCGGAGAGACTGTATGTTGTTCTTCAAAATTCTATAAATTTCATGAACTTATGCAACCCTTGGCACTAGTGGAAGCTTTGCTATTAACTACAGTGGGATGTGAACTAGGTTTTTAGTTGATTGCTTTAAAGGCTGTCTACTTTCAATATCTTTTATAATATGAGAACTAGTGATTTAGATTTTTCAGCTCTATTGCCTGTTGTTCTGCCTTTCCTTTTATTCCAACAGTTAGGATCAAAGATTCTGTATATACATATAATCATATAATTAGCCTGTAAAATCCATAAGATACTTCATAATCTGATAGGTCATTGAACTGCGATAGTTAGGTCAGTTAATTTATCAAACTAAAGAGAGAGAAAGCAAAAGGTCATGATTTCTAACCACACTGTAATGAGAAAAGCATAGTGCTACTTTACTATATTATCTAAAATCTCTTAAGTTCTTTCTCAAATATAGGTCTGTATTTCCAGTGAGCAATATAATTCATGGGACACAGCAAACTGATCTTCATATAACCACATATGCTTCCCAGGACTTTAAACTGCAGAAGCCAGTGGAAACATGTTTCCGACTCCCTGAATGACAGAGAATAGCTTTTGTATTTCCGCAGTTTCTATACAGGGATTATTGTCCTCATCAAGAGACTAAATTCCTTTCCCACCCTTGCCCCAAAGTTAGGTAAATTTCATTTGTGTATGACTTACAGAGTAAAACAAATTTTCAATGAAAAAAAGATAAATTTGTATTTTATGACTCATTACATTTATTTTAATAAATAGTATAAATTATGTTTCACCATGTCTGTGAACTAAGCAAGTCCTGCTTATTGTAAAAATGTAGTGGTCACTGCCAGGCAAACTAAATCAAATAAATAGTGCTGGATATTCTCTACCCCAAATATCAACCTAGTTTTCATTTTTAAACTCAAATTAGCAATGAAGTCATATATTTTTCCTAATCTATGGGTAGTAAGACAGGAATCTATTTGAAAATTTGCATTACAAAAATAGTTAACTAAGATCTATAGATCAACATATACTGAAAACTGAGAAGATCTCCTTAAGTACCTGTTAATTATCAAAAACACATTTAATATATAAAAAAATATTCTGATTTTATAAATGATCTTGGATAGAAATACATTATTGAGGAATAGGACTAGCACAGATACATCAAAGTATTACAAATACAAGTGAAATGCTCAGTGGGTAGCCTTGAAACTGAGCTCAGAGACCATTTACTGCAGTTTGTGTAGCCACCATTATCTTGGAGTTGCTGAATGCCTTCTTTGCTTCGGTCTTCACTGCCACAGCTGCCCCTCATGAATCCCAGACCGTGGAGACAAGGGGGAAGGTCTGGAGAGAGGAAGACTTTCCCTCTGTAAGGGAGGACTGGCTTAGAGACCACTTGGCCAAACTAGACATCCATAAATCCATGGGTCCTGATGAGATGCACCCACAAGTGCTGAAAGAACTGGCAGATGTTATTGATGAGCCACTCTCCATCAGTTTTGAGAGGTCTTGGAGAACAGCAGAAGTGCCTGAGGACTGGAGGAAAGCAAGTATCACACCAGTCAAGGAGCACTTAGGGAACTACGGGCCAATTAGTATCACCTCTGTTCCTGGGAAAATATCAACATCATTTCCAAACACATTGATGATCAAGAAGTTATTAGAAGTGGTCAACATGGATAGCTTTTATGACTTTATAACTGGATGGCTGGATGAGGGAAGAGCAGCAGATGTCATCTACCTTGACTTCAGCAAGGCTTTTGACACTGTTTCCCATAACATCCTCATTAGAAAATTAAGGAAGTATGGGCTAGATGAGTTGGCAGTAAGGAGGATTGAGTCCTGGTTGTGTGACAGAAGTCACAGGGCTGTAATTAATGGAGCACGGTCAAGTTGGAGGCCTGTAACCAGAGGTGTCCCCCAGGTGTCAATATTCAGCCCAGTCCTGTTCAACATATTCATAAATGACTTGGGCGAGGGGACAGAGTGTGTCCTCAGCAAGTTCACTGATGATACCAAACTGGGAAGACTGTGCTGACATCCAGCATGACCTGAACAGGCTGGCGAGCTGGGCAGAGAAGAACCAAATGAGGTTCAACAAGGGCAAATGGAGGGTCTTGCATGTGGGGAGGAAGAACCCCGTGCACCAATATAGGTTAGGGATGCATCTTCTAGAAACCACTAATGAGGAGAAGGATCTGGGAGTCCTAGTGGATAGCAAACTTTTCATGCACCAGCAATGTGCCCTTGTTGCCAAGAGGGCCAATGGAATCCTTGTCTGCATAGGGAAGAGTGTGGCCAGTAGGTCGAGGGAGGTCATTCTCCCCCTCTACTCTGCACTGGTGAGGCCACAACTGGAATACTGCGTCCAGTTCTGGGCTCCCTAGTTCAAGAGAGACAGAGAACTACTGGAGAGAGTCCAACGTAGGGCAACTAAAATGATTAAGGGATTAGAGCATCTCCCTTATGAGGAAAGGCTCAAAGAGCTGGGGTTCTTTAGCCTGGAGAAGAGAAGGCTGAGGGGAGACCTTAGTTATGTTTATAAGTATCTAAAGGGTGGGTTGAAGGATGATGGAGCCAGACTCTTTTTAGTGGTTTCCAGCCTTAGGACAAGGGGTAACAGGCATACACTGGAACATAGGAACTTACATTCAAATATGAGGAAGAACTTCTTTCCGATGAGGGTGACAAGAGCACTGGGAACAGGCTGCCCAGGGAGGTCATGGAGTCTCCTTCCCTGGGGATTTTCAAGACCTGCCTTGATGCAGTCCTGAGTAATGTGCTCTAGGCATTCCTGCTTTAGCAGGGGAGTTGGACTAGATATCTCTAGAGGTCCTTTCCAAGTCTGACAATTCTGTGATTCTGTGTTCTTCACTAAGAGCTCCAGAATCAGTAATAATCAAGATCTGCCTAAAGAAGAATGAGCTATAATACTTATATACTTATATATATTATATTATATATATTATATATACTTATATACATTATATATACATTTATGTTTATCAGCTCCTTCATAATAGGATGTTATCTCTATAGGGAACTAGGTAAAACAGCCTGGAGGAAAAGAATACATTTTCCCACATTGAAGAGTCCAGGCAATCATGCTACTAAAGATGCATTGAGTTTCTCTGTATAAACTGAGATGTGCTCCCACTTTTCCTAAACTTGAAAGCAAAAATAAGATTACTTTCATTTTGAATAAACATTTTTGAATCTCATTTTATGAGGGTTAAGAATGTATTATTTCCCACTTGTCTGACAATTTCCAGATCTAGAATACCGCATCTGGTTTTGGACCACTCAGTACAAGAAAGAGAGCAACCAAGTGGAGGGAGTACAGGGCAGGCCACCAAGATGGTGGGGGATGGAGCACATACTCCATGAGGAGAGTCTGGGGGAGCTGGGCATGTTCAGCCTGGAGCAGAGACAACTTTGGGGGATTCTAACAGCAACCCCCAATGCCTATGGGGAGGTGACTGAGGAGATAGAGCCAGGCTCTTCACAGCACTGCAAGTTGGGAAGATGAGAGATAGATGAGAGATAACAGGAATAGGCAGCAGCACAAGCTAAGACACCCTCTGTTCTTGGATGATTTCAAGACCCAACTGGATGAAGACCTAAGCAAACTGGTCTGACCTCAGAGCTGGCCTGCCATAAGCAAGAGACTGGACTGGAGACTGCCCAACGTTCTTTTTTGGTCTGAACACTATGATTTTATGAACTTTACTTTTTATATGGAGCTACCTAATTTTAGCAGATCTGGCAGTCATCTAGTTTATCTCATGTGATAGAAAATTCAGGCAAACAAAAGTTACAAGAAGTGATTTTACAGTTGTAAAATCAATAAATCTGAAGTCTATATTTTCAAAAAAGCCCCCATTCAATCCCATTAAGAGAAATTAAAATGAAGGTAAGAGCCAATTATTTGTGACTGCCAAATTCATTAACATTAACTAACAAGACTGTTGACTTCTAAAATTGCTCATATTAGGAGACAATGATAAACTTGATAAGACAGTACTTGCAAAATGTCATTAAGTATTTTGCAGCTCATTTCTATCACTACTGAATATTAGATTAAGACAATAACAATGTTCGCAAGAATTCGAAAGAATTAATTACAAAACTTCTTCAGAAACCACACTGTGTATGTTATTAAAAGGATGAAAATAGCTTTAATTCTGAGGACTTCAGATAAGAAAAATACTCCTGCTATAACAAATAAATACCAATAATTAGTATAATGACAACAAATAATACTGAGCTTTGGTTCTTCTCATCCTGTCAGAGCAGAAGTAATTATTTTTTCCCTGAAACTGCTGATAAAGGAGTTGTGCTGCATATCAGGGATGCTTAACACTTATTTTCAGAGTGTCTCTATTATACTATGTAATGTTTTCATTTTTGTGTGAGGCTATGGATTTTACATTATTTTCTTGAAAGCATTGCAAAACTCAGAAATACATCACATTTGCCAAGACATCTT
The DNA here is from genome assembly GCA_025769975.1 of Gallinago jamesoni. Classification (NCBI taxonomy): domain Eukaryota; kingdom Metazoa; phylum Chordata; class Aves; order Charadriiformes; family Scolopacidae; genus Gallinago; species Gallinago jamesoni. The sequence continues at coordinate 193,198,288 of JAOQGH010000001.1, forward strand.
CTCTAGTTTACAGCCCAGAAAGGTAATTTTTTGAAGAAGGGCTTTATTTTGCTATTTGGAGCCTAGAACCCTTAAAAAAAAAATCCATGTGTTATGCAAACAAGACAAATTTTAATTCATATGGATATTTGGAAGACTTAAGATATAAATGTGGATTCAGGTCTGAAAACCTGAGACAAAATCAGTGTGTTGACAGCCTCTTTATCCCTCCTTCTAGTCATGTAAAAAGCAGCATGTTGTAAGCATCTTTATGTCATTTTAGCATATTTTTTTCAGGTTGAGGGAGATAAAAATTATAAACGTGTTATAAAAGCACTTCTAAAAACTTGAAATGTATATGAATGTAATACAAAAACATGCTCACATGCTTATATGAAGTTAATTATTCTGGAATGCTGTGTCTGTATAAATGGAATAATGAAAAAGCTACATGAGCTTTAAGCTCGATCAATGTCAATGGATCTTTATTATCATCTTCCACCCATCAGTTTTCTGTACTGAAAAAAAAATAATGAAAAACATGGACATCTTCCCAAAGTACCTCTAGCTTCAGGATTTCTACTGCTGAGTATTACCCAAATATCTGAATTCCTTGTAAAATGTTAATAGTTATATAAGATCTGAAAAGGCATGGTCAAATAGCTGTCTTCAAGATTCATATGCTTGTTGCTTTGAACATGTGCCTTCACTACTCACAAGGTACATATAGCTAACAATATCAAACATTCTCCTGCTCATTTCTTAGGAAAGGATGAGTGGCTGTTCAATGTCTTCCCCAACATCCATCTGCCTGCATCTGTCCCCATCAAGAATGGATGACTGCCTTGTAGCTAACTTCAGCCTCGCTGTGGGAAACAGTGGTACAATGGGCACAGCTGGACATACCATGGCCAGGTTAGACACTGCGTTTTCATATTCACTATATGGAAAGTAGGTGTATTTGGTTTCAGTGAAAATATTAAAACTATTTTTAACAAACACGAGCCTGCTTGGACCTTACCGTCTTGACAGGTTGGCCAACTTGATCTCTTTCTATGACCATGTGACCCGCTTTCTCGATGAGGGGAAGGCTGTGGATGTTGTCTACCTGGAC
>JAOQGH010000001.1:193199480-193228477 GCA_025769975.1 Gallinago jamesoni
TTTTTTTTTAATGTGGTTGGACTCGATGATCTCAAAGGTCCCTTCCAACCACTAAGATTCTGTGATTCTGTGATATTGCTGCTTTCCTGCAGAGTATGGTGCTTCCCCAAAATCAGACAAGAAGTGGGGGGTGAGGCCCTACCCCACTTAGTTTTGAAAAAGGCACCCACATCAGAGTGGCTCTGCATGCAGCTCATTTGCGTTCACATTGGGATTTCTGATGCTAGATCAGGCAGGGTCCCTGCTTCAAATGTTAAAGCATGCTTTGTGGCTTAGTGCAATAGCAAAGTTAATCTGATAGCAAGCTACCACAGAAAGTGGAAGTCTTGCTGCCTTGGAATTTTCCTCACATCTAGTACACTGGTTTAGGCAGAAAAAAAAAAAAAAAAAAAAAAAAATTTTCCACAATTCTGCATTAGCTACACAATCTATAGATCTGCCCCAGGGAGGGAGGGTAGCAAGGAGAGAACAGAACCACATGTTTTGCAGTGATCTGTCATTGATTAGGCTTCATTGTAATGTCAGACTAAGCCTAAGTAACTATGTTAGGATAAAATATTTTTTTTCTTTAGAACATATTGATATATATATAAGAAATGGTTTCTTGTAAGGAGAGAAATCTACAGCAGATTTGAAATCTCAATACATACAGTTACTTAAAACAGTATTTCTACTTTCCTCATTCTGCTATAACAGAAGGCAGTGAAACACAATTGATACGTTACACATGACATTCTCATCAGTCTGTAGTGAACTACATATATATCACAATTTAATCCATCAAGTTATGTACTCAGTATTAATAAAAATGATACTAATATTTGAATACTTCAGGACTATAGTCTAATAGGACTTCAGACATTAAGCTGAAGACTTTAAAAAAAAATTATATTAACAGCAAGTCTTAATTTCATAGCATTTAAACCTTTGCGAAGCTATGTAGCAGCAAAATATAAGAGTTTATCACAAAATTAAAATTAAACAATCTGGTATAACATAAAATTGAACTCTTAAAGTCAATGGGTTCAAGGTCTAAACCCTCTGGTATTCTAGTTATTGCTATTGTAAATGCACAGGTAAGAAAGAGGCGAATCACTGTAGCCACTTCAGGCCTTGAAAAGATGAATCTTCTCAGAATACAAGCATGCCTATTGGCAATGAGATATCAGGCATAAAAGTCCAAAACCTTTTAAACCTTCATTTTAAAAGTAATGTGATGCAATTAACCTTGCTACCTGTGATAACTCTCATGATTCCCCAGCCTATGTTGTTTTCCCCACCTTGAGAAGGAAGTTGTTACACATGAGGGATGATTCAGCAGCTAGCAAAGCAGCTGTTGAACTGTCACATTTCTCATCCAGCAGGCAAAACTCTTTACGTAATATTGAAATTTGAGCCCTTAATGTGTGAAACAGACTCTAAACGAAACCTTTTATTATTAGAGCGTTTATATCTCAAATAGATTTGATGGCATTTGCCACCTGGAGTATTTCTAGTACTACAGTTTATAATGTATAATCAAGGGAAAGCTATATAGGTGACTTACATGCTCAACACGAGCCCACGAACCTGAACATCAGTCCTAAGTTAGAAAACAGACATACATGGACAACTGAACTCATCCCTGGAAGAGTTCAAGGCCAGGCTGGATGGGGCTTTGAGCAACCTGCTCTAGTGGAAGGTCTCCCTGCCCATGTCAGGGATGTTGGAACTAGATGATCTCTAAGGTCCCTTTCAACACAAACCATTCTATGATTCTATGATTCTATGATTGAAAATAATCTTTGGTAATATTCTTAACCTGAATTTTGCATTGATATGGAACAAGTGTATTGTATCTGGCGTTTCTATGGGAACTTAATTTAAGTTGGAAAAAACCCACAACCAACCAACCAAAAAAAAAAAAAGATTGTATTTCAAACCTTTTTCAAACAGGATTAAGAATCGATTTGAATAAACAGTAAACATTTAAAATTTTAAATCCCTCTAGCTCTTCAAAAATTACATAGAAGTAACACACAAGAGCAAAGTATCTTCAAAGCAGGAAGAATCTTTTTTACAAAATTATTTCATTCTGATTGGAATGGAGAAACACTGAATATTCAAGCAGCCAATGGGCACATTTCTATATATTTATTTATTTAAGCTCATTAATTAAACACAGGTTCATATTTTTATTGCAAAAATCACATGCTGTATCTGATTTCAAGCTTCCTGGGTCTCAGAAAATTCTGTTAAAGCTAGAGATACAAACAATTAGGGTAAAATCTAAAATGACCATGTTTGAAACTGAATGCCACTATATGCACAAGTGGTGAGACTTTCTCCTTTCCACTTTTCTAAGCTCATGCACCCTAAAAGTAATCACAATTCCCAGGAAAAACCAATATTCATCACCTTCAGAGCCACAGCTATTTCTCTTTTAGCAACGATAGAGTTAGTGTGGATTGCTTTAGCTGGCTATATGCTGAAAAAACAACCTTGGTTAGACTGGGGAAAATATCCCCATGGAAAGTAAACTGGCAGAAAGCCAGAGTCTGCAAGGAAAATTCAAAACCAGCTGCAGCAGTGCATCAACCCCGATCTAAAGTATCAATTTTCAAAATAATGGAATCATTACTTAAGACATGAAGTACTCAATAGTACAATATATTATTATATTTGTCCTGAATACATTATAATAACCATTAGAAGTGAATTCAGTAAACACTTTTTTTCACCCATAGTTTTGAGTGAGTAGAATTTCTGGCAGCTACCCAAACAGGTCACCACTAACAGGATAATGTGGCAATCTGTTATCATTAGCTCTGTTGGAAAGGTTTTGAAGACACTAGAGAGAATTAAATGACCTGGAAAACTCAGTCTATGGAAAAGTCTATTGTACTCATCTCCGTTATTTCCAGCTCTACGCATCACTGAAACAGTGGAACAACATGATTTGCAGTGGTGACAAAGATAAAGGTCATTTTTCTGTTTTTCTTTTATCCAGCGTGAGCCATTTAAGGATTGTTAAATTCCACATATACAGAAAATTACTAATTCCTGTCAGGTCCTTCCACTCTCTCAGGAGTTAATCTATTGGAATCTTCACATTTGGAAGACAATATAGAGTATTATTTTTTGAAATCACTACTGCTTTTGTTCCTGTATATCACTGTTAACAACTGTCAGAATTTCAGATAATCTAAAATAACAATATAAAAAAACCCTATATAGCCCATTTTAGCAACTGTTTTTCCTAACTGGCACTTTTTTTTTTCTAGCAAAATTTGAAAGAAAGGGCAGTTCTAAAAAGATCTATTAAATGTACTCACTACGCCAAGTTCCACATGGTAAAGACAGATAGTGCAAAAAGAGTGACATAGCCTATTCAAAAATATGCATCAGAGAGATTTCTTTTGTTTATGTAAGCTTTGATGCTGCTGTTTTACATTTATCTGAGTGATTAACAGAAGTTGATATGCACCAACTATTCTGATTTAACAGTTGTGTATGTAAGCCTTAGTCCTGGGAAATCCAACAAAAGATAAGTCCACAGAAATGAAAGAAAAGAAACAGAAGAATTAGTAGACCTTTAGGCAAAAAACTGGAGATCTTCTGCATTTTGGGAAAGGAAGGATGAAAGTATTCCTGGATCTCAGAGCTGAGAAAAAAATTCAAGGGACTATAGTCAGGGGAGCTGAGTGTTTTCCCTTAATCGGTTTTATTTCATAATGTGCACTTACTGAGAGGTTAAAGGCATGGAGTACCAAAGATACTGTTTTGAGAGCATACTCTTCACCAGTAAATAAGCAGCTCCTGCTTAGGCATTAAATTGTGCCAAATCATCTTAATTCTTTATAGAAGTGGAAAAAAACACAGCATGATTTGTGTTTCACTGGCAATTTATGTTACGTTTTTACATAGGAATTCCTACAAGTGAGCACTTTAACATTTATTAGGAACAAACCACATGGATTTAAGAAACAGACACAAGGCTCAGTTCTGCTCTATTGCAACAGAAGATAAAGTTAACATTGTGCACAAAGGCTGGCAGCCCAGAAGTTAGTTCTGTCACCTGAGATTAAAAATTTATGTAGAAAGAATGTCTGCATAAATGATCCTGGCATATTTGTCAAAATTGGGACTATCAAAAGCCTCCAGCCTAAAGACTAACAGAATTCTGACACAGTAGACACAGTTATTCAGGCTATAAATAGTTATGATTTTGAGACACAGAAATCTGTAGAAAGTTAAACTTGCTAACAAAATTATGGCTTAAATTTATCTTTGCTGTTCTTTGGCACGAAAGAGAAGAGAAAGTGATTTCTCATTTTTAGCTTGGAAAAAACCTCTTCCCTCTTCTCTCCTCCTATTGCTCCTCAAGGAAATTAAAGACACCTGTTAGATGCTAGAAAGCCCCCTTTGCATGCACTCAGAGCCAAAACACTTTTTTATGTAAAGAATATCCTTCAATAAGTGCGCTACTCTAATAAGGCTTGTACAGAGAAAACAAGTTAAAATTCACCTGCCAATCTTTCCTATGCTTTTAGTGGTTGCAATACATTGTCAAGAGCAGGGAAATGAGTTAAACTGTGTTAGATTTAAAATGACACTGTGAATCTACTCATATCAAGTTCATCAGTTCTAATTCAGTTACGTCTGTTTGGAGGTCACTGTCTGTCTCATTCATTACAATGGCTTTCTAGTTTTCCGATATGATTCTCAATTAGTTGGGTAGGCAGGTAAAACATCTGACATCCAACAATGAACTATGTGCTTCCAAATATGTTTGCACAGCCACACATTACACTTCAGCAAGCTCTTTATGTTGACCTATTAATAAACCATAGTTTGAGGTTAAGAATAAAGACTTGACTCAAAAATTAATTAGAGGTGTTCTGAACTACATGATCATAAGTCATTCAGCTATTAAATGATTAAGCACACCAGCTAACAGATAACCGCAGACATTTACTCCATCTTATTTCCATCTGTGGCTGTACTCATGATAAATTTAAAGTGAATATCCATCGTTCATCTGGATAATGATTATCAAATTGAAATGACTCATACCTACAGCTGCTATATCACACTGGCTTGTATCACAATAGGCTCTAATGAGCACACAACTTTTGACATTCACCTGCTTCATTAATACAGATCTGTATTATTTGAATATTCTAATAAACATGCACTGAGTCACACAAACAACTTAATATTAGTTGGTAACAAACTCTAGTTGCTATACAGGGTGATTTATTTTTGAACTTTAGGTTTACCTTCAGGTAACTTGCCTATGGTTTCAGACTCCTGTAACAAACCCACCATATTCTAGAACTAGGCCAAGCCACAGTGAAACACCTGAAAGGTTAGAAGTGCAATATAGACTTTGTCTCTAAAACTTGTCTACAGAGTTTTACAGAGCTGATCAGATGCTATTGAGCATGAGACAAAAAAATATTTAAAAAAGAGTTATTCAGTGAACCCAGATTGAGAGTATACTGCAGTGATTATTTAAAAACATTTATAAGGAGTAGTAAACACTCTCAAGATAGAACCTTCTATAAACCGTGGTGAGAAACATAACTATATTATCCAGAAAACTGGATTTCTTTCTTTGATCTATGTTCTATTTCTAAGCTTATGCAGGTCAAAATGCTGGTGAGGGCTGTGTTTGATTTTTATTTTATAAACTGATAAATGTAAGCAATAAAACACATAAACATATTCCAAAAACAGATTAAATATCCACTACCTCAACTCTTCTATTGGCCGTACAGAAGTTGTCCTTCAAAACAGAAATGATGTCCACAGAATAGTTCTTGTATGAGTGAAAATTGATGACGCTCACAGGCTGAGCTGTACCAAAATGTATCAGAACTCCTTTTTGGTAATCTGTGGAACAGAAAAAGAAAAAGAAGTTATATGTATTTGTAGAGCTCTATTTGAAGCCTTAGATCACACAAACCTTCTATGTGGAGATTTGTTCATTTGACTCTCATGTTACATTCCTTGTATGTTGCATAATATGTCATGTTGGTTGGCTGTAGGAATTAAATCTGAGATAGATAGCTTTCTTGTTTCAGAATTGATACAGTATTCAAAAGTGTTTAGTTTTATGCTGTTAGGGGAAAAATGGTATTTCTTACAACAACAACAAAAAGAAACAGGAATGAAAAGTTATTTTTTATCTGCTACCATATAAAGAAAGGGTAGTACTGAGAAGAATGGAAAAGTTACAAATTTACATTATTAGCCCTATATGTTTATGTATTTTCATCTATAACAGAAGAAATATAAAATAGTTTCTGTTGTTTGAACTTAAACTACTTCATGAGCATTTTTCTAAAGATACTTTCTCATATTATTTTCTTAATGTAACCTTTTCCATATAAGATGCAATTACAACTTCATTGATCACTTCATTTTCAAATTGCTCATTTAAAATTCTGCTAAAGGCATTTGTCACCATTTGACTTATCATCTCAAAAAATACAGCATAAGACTTCCTTAGTAAAAGACTTGTTTGAACCAGTCTTTTCTACTTAGATGTCCAATCATTATGTTAAATTGGTAACAACAGAGAAATCACAACACTTTCAATAAATCTGAACAATTGTTAGTCCCCTCAATTAGAAAAATGAAAAAAAACAAACCCAAAACCAAGTAAACAAACAAATACCATTGTCTTGATGCTATGTGAGCTTTTGGATTAATTATCTTTCACATGAAAGCTGAAAACCAGCCTTCCTTCTGCAGAAGTTTTTACTAGCTAAACAATAAATGCAGTAGTATAATCTTAAAGCTTTCATTTTTCCCAGTTTTTCTTGTACCCTACCTGAGTTATACTCTCAGATGCTTCTTCCCTTGACTTTGGCAATAATTTATCCTGAATAAAAGAGTCAAAAGAATGTCTTCCTGTTCCAAATCATTCTCTACTTAAGATATTTTCCTGGGAATCAGTCAGCAGCTGGGAACTACATCTATTAAATATTTTGGAGCCTAGTAAAAAATAAACATGCAAATAAAAAAAAGCCAATTAACTGTTCTAATCAGATCTGTCTATGTCATCACCAGGATATGTATTAGATGTCTGAAGTTCTTGTACCAAAAGCACTGTGGCAGAACTAACTACCAATTTCATACCTAATGCACTTGAGAATTATGAACAGTCTTTCCTCACTGTATTGGCCTTGAAGCTTGAACTGAAAAATTTACCTAGACCTTTCCATTAGAAATACATGGAGTTCAGGGACTGGAGAATAGTTTTGACTTATACTGCATATTTAAACAAACAAAAAAATCAGTACAATGGAGAAATTCTGATGCTGTTCTCATCAACTCATTAATTTTTGTAGACCAGCCTAGTGGATAAGAATTTACCTAAGTGATAATACAGCTCAATCCCATACTGCTTGAATGACTCAAAGCTGCATCTGCAGTTCAGCAACCATTTAGATTTGTGAGGTAGAGGAAAGCAACCTGCTCACCCTTCTGTTAAAGCTGCCTCATCTTGTAGAAAACAATGAAATTTTATAAAGATTATGAAGGGAAACATTACAGGAAAACAGTGATAAAGTCACCATATTGGAAGAGAGAGAATTAGATCTCACTTCTCTTTCTGTTATAGTATTTGTACTTTTTTAAACACTAATGATAATGATCTATGTGAGTAAGCCTACAAATACACTCTGCTGGCCTATTTGTTACCCAAATCACTAAGTAGTAAAAATTCATGATCTAATAAACATTCAAAACTGTATTTCATGGCACACCTTTGGCACTGTTACTATGGAATACCACACCTCCATCCTGTCTTTTTAGCACCTTTTGGTAACAAGTTAGAGACATATCCTGAAAGGAGTGAACCATCACCCATCTTTGAGAGGAACAGCTTCAGCTCCCACCTCCAGCAGAAGCACATCCACACAAACACTATTCATTTACTCTGACCAAAATATGACAACCTCTAATCAGCACTGGATATTGCAGACCTCATCCATGAAGCACCTCATTTACCTAAAAGGTAGAAAATGCACTATTTACTTCCCTGAATGGAATGGATTCTGTAGACCAGTGAATAAAATATTACCACTGCTATTAACAGGCTATGGTCTTTGTGCCTAAATTTTCAAGGCCTCAAGACTAGGGCTTGTCAGGTCTACTTTGTTTGAACTTCCTTTACCTAGTTAAACTTTGTTTTAGCTTTGTTTTCAAAATGACCAGGTAACTAGGGACATTTCATTTTGCTTTTGCTCATCCTTCTATGGTACAATTTTTATCTAGCTAGTGGTAACAAGTAGATATTCTGTGCATAATCTAGTATATATGACTCCAACATAATCAGGGAATCATGGAATTGTCAGAGTTGGAAGGGACCATCTAGTCAAACTCCCCTGCCAAAGCAGGATTGCCCAGAGCACATTACTCAGGACTGCCTCAAGGAGGGTCTTGAAAATCTCCAGAGAAGGGGATTCCATGACCTCCCTGGGCAGCCTGTTCCAGTGCTCTGTCAATAATGATATAGTATAGAGGAATATAGCTGTGCTATGGCAAAAAAGACCTTGAAAGTAGGAATGCAGGCTGTGCTGTAGGGAGGGGCAGGTACACAGTCACAAGAGAAAGGACACAAACTGACAATGGAGACCCAATGGCTATAAACAACCCACTAACATTCAGCTAAAGAGGTGAAGATCTGGTAAAATCAGTTTTGCAGGCAACAAAGAGAACAAATATGTATCTAAGATATGTAAAGTGTGCTATAAATGGTAAATCCAGATGAAGCATACACTTAAAAAACCAATGAACAAATAGCAAATTGTGAGCATGCTGGCAAACAAGAAAATGTGAGTGTTAGATGAGGAGGAATAAATTACCAACATGAGTCCTAGTGAAGGACTCAGGATGCTGACAACTGTTGTACCCTCTTCCCAGATGGAAGCCAACCTTTGGATCAAGAAGGTGTTGGAAAATCAAAATTAACATCATAAAAGTGGTAAATATCAAGAGTGTGTGTATGGAAATTTCAAGTTCTCCTGCAAGAGTAACATTTTCTTTATTTTCTATTTCTTTTTTTTTTTCTGTATTAATAAGAACTGAAGTAGTAAGATTTCTTCAAGTAGACAGAATTTAAATTATATTTACAATAAAATACTGAATTTACATATAAGGTGTGTTTCTTTTTCAGCCATAAAAATATCTTGAACATAAAAACTCCACTTCCTCACATCACCTTTTGGAACTAATTCCTAGACGTTATTAAGCTGATCAATCATTTGCCTGCAGAGTTTACTGGCACACCTGGGAAAGTAAAACATTGCCCTTAAGAATGATGTCATGTTGTGGCGCTTCATATATATGTGTGTGTATATATATATATATATTGTTTTTTCAGTTTTTTTTGTAGTAGAAATTAGAAAGAAAGATAGAAATTCTCTGTTGTAGTAATGCCAAATCACTTATCTTAGGTATGATTTGCACATTATTTTTCTGTTTTGTTGAGTTTCTTTCTCTTGCATAAGTTACAGAGGTATATCTTCATGATCTGTTTTAGTGTGTGTGTACAATATAAGCTATTACTGTGTGTTCATACATATACATATGCCTATATGTTAATATTTTTTATTTTTAGATTGATTTAATATGAAGTAACAGGAATAATTAATCTGAGGTTTTTAAAACATGTTTTGTTTTTAAAATAAAAATAAATCTACATTATTTTCATCTTTGAACTGAATGTCAAAAACATAATTGTGCAAAAAAGATTGCACAATAACACAAAATTATGATCATTAAAAGGAAAAGAAGCACAATTTATTCAAACTTCTAATTAGATAGAAATATCTGCAGATCATTGAACTTCATAGAAGGTTGGCTAGCCATTAGGTTTCAGTAACTGGAAGAAACAATAAATCACAGCTTTTACTTTTGCAGCCCATTACACCCAGAGGTCTAAAACCTTTCTGTGGTTATTTGCAAGCCTCAGAGTACTCCAGCTGCAGTCTTATACTTTCCAACTTTCTGTGACTAATAGATGCTATACTATAGAGTGAACAGGAAATTAGAGTAGAAGAGAGCTGTAAAATCCGTATCAAGAAAGGCTACACAGGAAGGCTGTGAAGAATAGCTCACACTGTAGGGCTATGTAGTTTCCCAGTGAACCTCAGACAAGACAGATTACATTCTCATTAATGACCGTTTAAGAAACAGTGAATTTTTTGTATGTTAGAAAGGGGAAGCAGTCATAAAATTATTAAATATTGTGGAAGGGCAAGGTAGGAGAGGGAAATAGGTAATAGATTTGGGGACATATTTGATTGAGACCTGCTGCAGTTAACTAGAAAAAAAATAGCTTGAGAGATGTGTAGAACTTTCTCCTGCTTTTGACCTCTCACAGGAAAGTTATGCCCTTTTAAAGTTTCATTCTGTGTAGAAGCGCAATATCCTTCATGTTTCCTTAAAATATCCTGGCAATTGACTTGTCCTTCTGCACTTATTAAACAAATCTACTGCTTCTGATGCAGCACGGTTCAGAAATGTAGTTAACTTTTAGATCACCTGGCTATTCAGTAATTCTAATTTCCTTCTTGAAGTGGCTAAATCATATCTTCTCCCACTTCATTTAGCCTTTTTCTTATTATGTCAGATGGGCTGACAGTTCTTAGATGATTCAAAAATGTGTCAGGGCAACATCAGCTGTATAGAAGAAAGAAGCTTCTCTAAGAAACATAATGCTTCCCACATTGAATGGGAGGAAACTCCAGGCATCTTTAGACAGTTGAAGAGGGTCTTGCTGTCTGTGTTTATACTACAAGCAAGAGATTCCTGCTGTGCAACCAGGCTACCTGGTGACTTCGAGGCAGACAGCACTATCCTCAGCAAACTTAGTTTTCATTAAAATCAAAGACAATTGTTTTCCTAAATGTCTTCTGGGAGGCCTTGTACTGTAGGTTGCAGTGAAGAATATGCTTGCTTTAAAATCCCAAGTATTTCCACCATGTATGTGTGTTTCAAGACTGCTTTTGGATTCTTAGTGCAATGTTTTCCATTTGGTATGTTTGTTATTGTCTTGGTATTGTCTTGGTATTTTGGTATTGTCTTCTGCTTTCCTGCTTCAATCTATTTTTGGTATTGTACATACCGTCTTCAGAGTTGAAGATTAAAAGGCAGTATGACAAGAGACACAGAGAGTAAGTATACCCGGAAATCTTAAAGGCAAGAAATTGCACCTCAGGCTCATTATCAAGTGCACTGGTCATTACACAGGTTGTCACATTTCAGCCTAAGCCTTTTAAAAGACAAGATAATTAAAACAGAGCTTAAACACAACTACTGGAATTAGAAATTTTTCCCATCTCACATTATCCTTTCATTTCTGCTTTGGATTTATCTATATAGGATTCAAAGATATAATACATACATTAATGGAAGATAAGTAAGGATTTCAACTGATTTATTTGGAAGTGTGAAAGGACTTATGTACTTGTGTTATGGGCAATAGTTTGGTCAGCTCAAGGGAAGATGAGTCTAATTTTGAATTTAAATGAAGAAGAAAATTATTCCACTTAGAAACTAAAAGCCAAATCCTGCAGTGATGAGAAGTTGTTATTTAAAGGCGCAAGGCAAGCACAAAGGAATGATATATACAACATAGCGAGTGGCAGGTTATGATCCACAGTTATTTATAGCCTGTTCACCATAGTTAATAGACTCGACCTATAGGAAAATTTTTACAAAGTCTGTGAATCCAAGAATTTCTTTCAAATATATGCATACTCTCTGGAGATCAATAAGTTCAATAAAATAATTTCTTAGTAAATTTTAGTCCAGCGGGGAGCAATAGAGAGTGTTACTCTAGTCTTTAAATATAACAACAGGTTCATCTTTAAATTTAAAGGATGTCTTGATATACACAAGTACTTTTGTACTAGCTACTGACATACACCTTCCTTCCACAAGAGTCAGAAACAGTAGGCATGATCTCAGAATATTCCATCTTCCCCCACTGCATTATAATAACAATAATAATGGTGGTTGTAATATCTTCCCCCACTGCATTAGAATAAAAATAATAATGGTGACTATAATATCTGTAACACCTAGCACTGGTATTGTTTGCAGTGTGTCACAATTTTTTCATAATAGAAGTAAATGCCTATTTGCCAGAAAGAAAGACATGGAAAGATGAACTGGTAAGTGAAAGGTCACCAGCAGCCAATGCTATTAAAGATGAAGGTTAAAATGAGCACTAAACCACAGAGTTTAGTAATGGAAAAATCCAATTTCTTAGATGCAGATTTTGACAGAGCAAAATTCTACAGCAGAAAATAATTCCTAGCCTTATACATGAAACTTCGAGGACACACACTCAGCTCCAAAAGATGATAATTTTCCTGGTGGGAAAATGTTTTTAGATGGTGCAATTTTTAGCTTCTGTTCCCTGATTCTCTAGCATCAGCAGAGAAGCCTGTAAAAGGTGAATAATACAGGGCTGTGTGCTTTAGTTTGGGATTTTACTCTAAATCATAACTAGAACTATAACTTTGTGATGTGAGTGGGCAAAAAAATAACCTGGTTAAAAAGGGAAAAATTGCTAACAAAAGAAAATTCCTGCTGATCTGGGAGCTGTGAGCCTGGGAGCTAGCCCTTGGGGACCAAAAACATCCTTGAAAAGTGCAGCTGGCCTCTTTGAAGAACAGGTGGGGAACCTAGAAACAGATGAAATCCTGAGATACCATCAGTAAGTGCAAAACTGAAGAAACTGTAATGGCAACTTTCTGTCTGAAAAAGTGGAAGCAGTGGGGGAAAATAAATTTGGGCTGAAAGAACAGAAACATCATCACTAACTGACTGTTCCAGGTGAAGAACACAATTAAGAGCATCTACTGGCTGCTTAGAGTGTTGGTGTCCTCTGTCCTCTTATGTCTCTGTGACTCAAAAAGGACTTTATTTTTATCCAAAATGGAGCCTCTCTCTCTAAGTACTTCCTAGGCTGTACATACTTTTACTTTCCCAAACAAGTTGAATTCCACACAAACTTTCTGAGATCTTGGGCTCTCACTGGGGATACTTGGCTGACCCCAGAAGCTGTCACATGGATCATTTTTGAAGTGAGACTCTGTTACCTCATTGGGCCCCACTTTGGGCCTACTTGATTCAATTTTTCCTCCCACCTCTGCAATGACTGGGTCCCTCTTGGTGATTGGTTTGTCTTTCCCTTTGGGGTGGTTTGGCCCTTTCTGAAATCCGTCTAATTCATTTGACACTGGTATTATATATGCACATGAGTAATCTATCATAAGTATATCTGTTGTTATATTGGTGATAAGTTGCTTCACTAATGGTAATGTTATTACATTGATTGTTGCTATATTGCTGCTATGTGATTGCTGCTATATTGATTGCTGTTATTATTGACTGCTGCCATGCTATTGATTGATACTATATTATTGATTCCTGACAGTATTCATTAATAGCTGTTTACATATATTCACTTTATTTATCATAGGTATACTTGCTAGTGGTGATTTGGTTTTGGTAACATTCTTGCTGGTGGTGATCTGTATGATATTTATGGTTATCTGCAATAAATAGGAGAAATTCAGAAGATAAGAGCCTCCATGCCTCCATCTAACTGTGTATCAGAATCCTACAAACCAACAGTGTAAATCTCTATATACTCACAGGCTGGGTAACCCTTTAGGTTGTGACACTTTGCTACTGAGTTTAGTCTCATATTTTTTCATGCATATTGTCTTGTCATAGTGTAATCTCCCCTGAGTGCCCTGTCATGCAACTGGGCTTGCTCCTACACAGTAAAACATGAGTACGTTGATGGGAGAAGGAAATTGTGAGCGAATTCATTGGCCAAAGCTGTTAACAAACTCCACTGTAGCTGGATCTTTGAGTTCACAGACAGGGACAGGTTGCTGCACCCTTCTACCAGAGATGATGTTTCTGCTGTCACTGCTGCTGCTGTCACTGTCAGTAAAATAATAATATGTTTTGGAAACCAGCACACTGTCATTGCTGGTTGCCAATGCAAGTAATCATCCCATGATGAACTCTTCGGAATTCCACTTCTGTTACATCTGTTTGCTTGGATACTTTTTAATTGTGGCAAAATACTTATTTTTGAGTCTAATTAATGGGATGCTTTCTTTTACCTTTGTAACCAGGCATGATTTTTCACAGATGTATGTCACTTCCTAGGAGGAAAGGCAGGATTATGAGTAATTAATTTTTTTTGGTTTGACTCATAAGGTACCAAATAATATGGATCAGAGTGCACCGAATACTGACTGAATCTTGTTAATCAGAAGTCCTGGCAAACAGCCACAGTGTAGCAAAATGAGTCTAAGTTTCAGCTGGGTTATTTCCATCTGGTCTTGTTTGTAATGCTTCCAATATGTGCAACTTAATAATACTAAAATGGCTGAGTAAATGTCTCGTTCTATAAGACAAGGAATCCTAAAAGGTTTTATAAGCATTTCCAATCAACAGACCTTAGGAAGGCTAATATTTTCTATTTGCAGATAAGGAAATCAAGGAGCGGTATTTTTCAAAGCAACTTTTTCAAGCATTAAAAATATGCTTGAAATCACCTAGGGTTTTAAGATGTAGACTTTAAAACACTTTAATACTATCCTGATTTTCTGAATATGTCAAGCACCTGCAGCTCTCACTGCCTTTAACCGCTGTTCTCTGTCTTGAGCGCCTCTCAGAACAAAAAACTCTGTGGTAGGTAACAAAATGAAGACACCTAAACTTTGTGCAGATACTTGTAAATTTGGACCTCCTAAGTGATTTGCACAAAGTCAAACAGTAAGTCACTGTCTAAACAGTAAAAGAAATTAAATTTCCTGCCTGTTGCTGTAGTTTACTTTGGAAACATGCTGCTTCTCAGATAGCAGAGTTCCGTCAATTAGAGAAGAATGATCTATTAAAGCTGCAAGGAAAATAGCATTACTGAGTAAGTCCCTACAAGATAATAGGTACTGCAGGACTAAAGATCAGACAATACACAGTGCCTGTAACTAAAAAACAGTAAGGCAAAAGGTAACTGAAATACTCTCTAATCCACACAAAAGTACTGAGGTGTAGCATAAAGATAACTGCTGAGTGAAGAGGACTCAGCTGCTAAGTAGTGGCCACTGTGGCTTTGCTGTGTCATTCAGAGCATTTTCTACTCAAGCCGCGGTAAGAGCAAATTACACTAGGAACTAACACATAGACATCATGGTTCTGTGCAAATTAAATATAGGTGGAATAAATATGATAAAAATCAGAGATGCGTTTTAGGGCCAGGCATATAAGAATTTAAGATCCACAGAGTACATTTCTTTGTTTATGAAGTGAAAGTTAAGGGTGCAGATATGTGATTTGAATGCTTTAAACATAGTAAAATTCCTTCTAAAAATGCCAGTTTAGTTAAAGCCATGTTGAAATTGTGATAGACAATGTGCTGGTTTGGACCAGATCCCAGGTTTAGAACTATTAAACCTATTAAACTGTTAAGATGATTCAAGGATTGGAGCATCTCCCTTATGAAGAAAGGCTGAGAGAGCTGGGACTCTTTAGTCTGGAGAAGGCTGAAGGGAGACCTTATTAATGCCTATAAGTACCTAAAAGGTGGTTTGAAGGATGATGGAGCCAGACTGTTTTCATTGGTTGCCAGTGAGAGGACGAGGGGTAACGGGCATAAGTTGGAACATAGGAGGTTCCACTCAAATATGAGGAAAAACTGCTTCACAGTGAGGGTGACAGAGCCCTGGAACAGGCTGCCCTGTTCAGGGATGTTGTGGAGTCCCCTTCTTTGGAGATTTTCAAGACCCGCCTGGATGCAGTTCTGAATAAATGCTCTAGCTCTAGGTAATCCTGCTTTAGCAGGGGAGTTGGACTAGATGATCTCTACGGTCCTTTCCAACTCTAATAATGCAGGGAAATTCAGTGAATGCTGAAGACATTCGTACGTATTAAACATGTTATTGCAACACGTGAATGTTTGCACCCAGACATTCCTTTCATTGCCTCATTAATGGGAACCCAGCTGACTGGGCTAAAGACTGAAGCCCCCTCCATCATGATGAGACCGTTAAGTGCCCAAAGTTGTCCCCTTGCTCCCCTTCCCACATCACCCTGTGCTTCAAATCCCAGTTAGGTTGTTACTAGTTCAACTGTCTGTCCCAGAGAGCCCATTAGCTCTTTCTTTCTCCTCATTCCTTGTGTTCTGAATAATCTCCATTCTGCCCTCCTTCCTTCCTCCATTTCCCTTTCCCTTGCTTCTCTCCATGAGCTTTGGAAGTTCACCTCTGATAGAGGCTAAATTATTTTACTTTGTGGGGAATACTGCTATACCTGGAAAGGATTCTTCATAGATTCAGATGAAGGTGCTGGTCTCAGCTAAACATATACCAGCATCTCTGTGTGCTTCTCATGCTTTATCCTCTTTTTTTTATTTATTTTTTTCAAGTCTCTCAGTGGTTTCCAAACCAATAATGCTCTTCCTATTAGTGCTGGAACACTTTTTATTCAAAAAGTCATCATACTACTAGTGCATGGAGAAATATTATCAAGTAAAAAGATCTATCCAGCTCATCTTGTGACACAAGTCCTAACAATATTTATAATATAAACCTGCTAGCAACATAAAAGCCATTGAGGGAATGAGAGACTACTCAGCCTCACACAGATCTCTAGGAAGGTAACGGAACACCTAATCCTGGAAACCATTTCCAGGCACATGAAGGACAAGAAAATCATCAGGAATAGTCATAGCTTCACCAAAGGGAGGTCATGCTTGACAAGCTTGATAAACTTCTATGATGAAATGACTGGCCTAGTAGAGGTGGGGAGAGCAGTGGATATTTTCTACCTGGACTTTGACACTGTCTGCTGTAAGATCCTCACAGAGAGGCTCTTGATGGATGGGCTGGATGAACAGACAATGAGGTAGATTAAAAACTGGCTGAATGGCTGGGCCCGGAGAGTGGTGATCAGCAGTGCAACATCTAGTTGGAGTCCAGAATTTCATAGTGTACCACAAGGGTCGATACTGGGTCCAGTCTGTTTCAACACTTTCCTTCATGATTTGTATGATGGAGCAGAATATACTCTCAGCAAGTCTGCAGATGATAAAATACCAGAAGGAGTAGCTGATACACCAGAGGGCCATGCTGTTGAGGGACCTCGACAGGCTGTAAAAATGAGCTGACAGGAACCTCATGAAGTTCAAGCAGGAGAAGTACAAAATACTGCTCCCAGGGAGGAAGAACCCTAGGCACAAACATATGCTGGAGACAACCCACTGATCAGGCCATGCCTGGAGTGCTGTGTACTGTTCTGAGCTCCCCAGTAAAAGATACATGGACATACTGGAGAGAGTCCAGAAAAACGCCATGATCATGACATCATATAAGGAAAGGCTGGGACTACTTAGCCTGGAGTAGAGAAGGCTCAGGAGAGATCTTAATTAATGTACAAAAATGGCTGAAGAGAGGGTGCAAAGAGGATGGAGCTAAGCTCTTTCCAGTGATGCCCAAGTGCCAGGACCAGAGGCAATGGGCACAAAATGAAACACAGGATGTTCCCTCTGAAGATCAGGAAACACTTTTTTTACTGTGAGGGTCACTGAACACTGGAACAGGTCACCCCAGGAGGTTGTAGAGTCTTCCACCTTGCAGATATTCAAGAGTCACCTGTACAAGGTCTTGGGCAATCAGGTCTAGGTAGGATGAAAACAGTATAGAGTTAGTTGAGTTCCCTGCATGAATGTGAATAGCTGCATATGGCCCACAGAGTTTTCGATGGCATAGGTTAATCTATACTGAACATCCCTACCATGCACATGGTTTGAAGCCCTCCAAAGGACTGGCTGTTGGTCCTTGTCTCCCATTAGGGGCTGAAGTCCCTTTGCTGCATTCCTGGAGTGGAATTTCTGATTTTGTGTCCTTAAAAATACATCTGTTTTGTATAATTCAAAATGCAGTACAAACAAAATATAAACATAGAAAAGACGGATGGTCAGGGTATTTACATCAAAACTCCACTAGATCTTTGAATCAAAATGCTGATGTGTTCCCTTTTCCCTCTCTTCCCTTTGTTTTTACATTCCCTCTCCCATTTTACCCTTCCCCTTTTCTCTCTTTAACAGGGGAGCTCTCATGATTGATTGACATTTCCCAAGAAAGAGAATTATCTCCTGAGTAGCTGAGTTGCTAACATGGAACAATATATCATGCTTAACAATTATCATCAATATTTATAACACTTTTATGTACAACAAGTTGAGTCACATTAGCAGACAGGAATTAAAGCTACATAGATTTATTGTAAGAATTGTGAAGCAGCAGCAGCAGGTCATCTGCTTAAAATTCCAGTTGCATCTCTCGTGAAAGGAATTGTCTCTTTAACCAGTTTCCCCTTTTTGAATGACAGACTCACTGGCTTTTTAAAATGTCATGCTCTTACTCTGGATACGCTAATACAAAATTTTCAAGATTTTGAGTTTGGAAGGAAGGAGAATAGACAAATAAGTTAGATTTGGGTTTAAATGTACTCAAGGGTGGGATGGGGGTGCTAATATTTAATGTATTTAATTGCTGGACTTGGGGAATTTTCTAGTAAAGTTTGCCATGAGAACACTGAAGAAAATACTATAGAAAGAAAAGACTTATAATTGTATGAAAGGATTCTTAAAGATGCAACAATTAATACATTTATGTGAGTAATATAAATATCTGCCGCATATTAATTTCTGTATGGAAAACTGGAATGCACCTGCCCTTAGACAAAATGGTCAGAAGCCACCTTAGCAAATTACTTTTCTTTCTATGCATACTTGCCCTGAACTTCTCAAAAAATGTTGATCCCTCATTGTTGCATAGAGTGAGCACACATCTCTTCTTTTATACAGCCGAAGAAGCAATTTGTTGTAAAAAATTAAACCAGTTTGAATTTATGTTGACAACGCATAACAGCAGTTAGAAAGTGAGCAGATGATATGTTTGTTTAGTTGCATGCTTGTGCAGGCACAAAACTAAAAAAAATTCCTATAGTTATTTCTCAACTGAAAATTAGTAATAGTAAAAAAAATAAAAATGTTATAATAAAGGATTTTCTACACAGGTCTTTCCAAAAACCCCAGAATAACCATTAATCACTAGAAAAATGAACCTGTTCTTGAGAACACATTTCATCTAAACAAATTTTTCTATCTAACCATGACTTTTTGTATTAATGAGTACTTTTCTAAAATAACTACTATTTAAAAAAACATGCTATTTTTTATCACAAACAAAAAATACAGTTTTTCATGAATTTTCATTATTGCAACAACCAGTATGTAAACCATATTACCATAAAGGTTACAAAGTAGCTAACAATAACTGTGGGCTGAGTCAATGAATGATCCTGTGTTCACAAAGGGTTGACCTTTTCTTTGTCTTAAGAAAACATTTAAGTTATGGATTTCAGAAAATAACAACAATTTAATACATACAATGTTAATTGGAAACAGTTAAGAATTTCTAATACATTCTAAAAGGGGAATTGATTTTGGTATTCATTTAAAAGCAATCTAAATAATGTACTACCCTCTTTTATTAACCCTGCCCGAATTAAGTTCTTTTCATTAGACTGGAGATGAAGCAGTATAAGGACTGGTTTTGGATGGAATATAACAGAAAGTAGCGCTAAAACTTGGATGAAAACATGATTTGCCCCAAAATTACCCCTCATAAATCTGTATTAAGATTACTGTGACCTTTATAATGTGTGAAGAATTCCTTTTTTCTCTACTTACTGTACCCATGTAAATAGAACTTACTGGAATTTGGATTTCATTCATATTCAGCATTGGATAAGTGGATCTAAGCAAAAAACTACTAGAATTGAAGCACGTATGTTGTTTTGACCAAGCCAGTTCTAATCTGAAAGCAGGCTTGTTTTGCCTTGTCACATATATTGATCATCTTTCAATCTGTCAATTGCTATTTGAAATTCTCTGTATTTGTAACACTTCTCATTCCTTAGATTCATTAGTGGGAGAGATGTAGATACATATAGTGGCATAAAATTCTTTCTTGTTTTAAATTTGAAATATGCAATGTATGCACATAATCTGTTTTTTTTTCTTTTTTCAGTATGTCCTGAGATAATTTAAGTAATAATTTCCCTAATTAACGGCAGAATACTAAGAATGTGAGAGGAAATTTTACATGGCTATATGTTTTGAATAAAACAACTTTATATTTAGACAGGTAGTCTTAACATTGGTTAACAATTTTGTACTTCTTATACATTTATTTCTTCAGCTCTTTTTGAAAGGAAAAGGAAGGAAGGAAAGGAAGGAAGGAAAGAAAGGAAAGAAGGAAAGAAAAAAAAATTAAAATATTTCAAATCCTGACCCTTCAGTCAAAGCCAATCAAGGTAAACACTGAACTCCTCTTTTCTGACATTAAGGAAGTGGAAGGGCAGTTTGTAATATGTGCTTCATGCTTTTTCAACCCAATTTCAAAACACTTCAGAAAAAAGGAGTAAGTCTTCAAAAATTCATTTTCCAGTAAGCCATAACACATAGACTTGCTTATTTTCATGGGAGGCTTTATAAATAAATATACATTTAAAGATGGTGACAGCATTATATCCTGACAGGTTTTCATCTTTCATCTCCAATGAGGAAACTGGTTGTATCATCATTTTCAGTCCCCAAAGGGAAATGCACTTAACTAGAGCAGACTCAAGGTATATACACTGACAGCTATCTGGAATAAAAGTTTTATGGTTTAAGTCCATGGAAAACATAAAATTTAAGTAGGAAATCACTTCCGAGTTTCAAGAAGTTGTAGAAACATTAACTAACCTCAGTTTTTCAGTTAGGTGAAATCTTAATAACCTGTAATACTTACTTACTGCAATGCTTCAATTTTCTTGAAACTTTGCAAAACTATGCCTATGACAATAGATGTGTCAGGTTTTAGGTCAAAGGAATTTGCAAAGACAAAGAAAATGCAAGTAAAAGTAGAAAGTAACAGTGTTTAAAACTGGCAATTGTGAAAACCTGAATATAGACCCAGTGAATTTCTCTAGCAATGCAGAAACTTCACAGCAAAACAGGTATATTTCTTGCAAACTGATATATAGACACTAATGAATCTATTCACACACCTGTCCTCTCTCCCTAAGACTCTAAACCAATATTCATTGTGTAATAAAATAAATGTACTGTAAAAGTTTTTGTGGAGTCAGCTAATGAACTGATTCCTAAGGAATTTTAATTCCTTTACGTATTTTCAGAAATAACCTAGAATTCCACTGCAATATGTGCTTTCAGACAAAAATGCTGTTCAGGAAAACCTTGAGGATATTCTTATGAAGCGAATAATAATATTGCAAAACAATGTAATGAAAATGGGACTTAATAAATATTTTAAACAAAAGCATTCTACAAAATCCTGAAATGAGGATATTTCAGTGTAATTCCTAAGAAACTAAGCCAAGTAAAGCTGTAATTTGATACACAAATGATGAGTTGTGGAAATAAAAGCCTTTGTGGTATGAATTACATCTTAAATTTCCTGTTCTGTCAAGAAGGCCCTGTGTGACCTTCAGCAAAACAACACAGGCCTGAAATCCATGGACCCATCATCTTTAGCTGGAGTATTGAAATAGAAAGTGCAAAACTTGCATTTGGTGCTCGTATCTAGCCTCTTCAGATTGCAAGATCTATTGTATTTGTACCTGCTGATTTCTGTTAATTCCTAAATTGGAGCTAAACATCTCCGAGTGGCTGAAGTTAGCCCTTATTTGAACAGGAGATTGGCAGAGATGGTGTCCCTTCAAACCTAGTTTTTCATATGACTGTGCAAAACATCCCTGTGGCTCTTTTCCTTTGTAAGCGTTTTCTCCCTTACTTTGAGCAACTAGTTTTCTAAGCCAACAACTGTCTTTTACTGCTTTTCTTAGAGTATATAATGCACAAGCCATAATTCATCAGGAGGGCACACTACTATGAAGCTATGACTCGAAATCAGTTTCTTTCTATGGA
This sequence comes from Gallinago jamesoni, assembly GCA_025769975.1. NCBI lineage: Eukaryota > Metazoa > Chordata > Aves > Charadriiformes > Scolopacidae > Gallinago > Gallinago jamesoni. The sequence continues at coordinate 193,221,508 of JAOQGH010000001.1, forward strand.
ACTAGACTATACGTCAGAATTCTGCAAGATATTAATATAGTTCTTCTATAAAATTATGGTGTAATTATTATAAATATACCTTAAGCTGCATGTAGCTAAGAGCTTCCTAAAAGTCAGTAGACATCTTTGCACCCAGCATTCCTATGGGGAACAAGTTCTGTATGTAGCATTCCAAAATATGTGATGAAAAATTGTTCTTGAGTTTCAGATAAAGCATTCTTTGGCTCTGACAGATATGCATGCTTTGGTCAACGGCTCTGAGCATCATTTGAATGTTTTAATCCATGTTACATGACACTGGACTGAATAGGGGTATCTCAACAATTACTGGCCTTTGAATGATCAAGCATAAGCGAGCCAAAACTGTGTGTTTGTTTAAAAATGTATTCTGATTGAGTTTCCCCCAAACTTAATTGCAAATGGGCTCAGGGAATGCAACTGAAAAAATAAATTAATAAAAATACTTCCTTAATTTTTTAAATTTGGGGAAAACAGAAGGACATCAGTTTCCATGTACACTGGAATGTTAGTGAGCATCATTTAAGTTTGAATGTAGTCTATAAAAACAGTAATTAAATTTAGTGCACATATCTCCAGTATATCTGTGCACTTCATTTTATTTTTAATGTATATGGAAAGATTCCGTTTGCTTGTAATAAAAAATATGACAGTGTGACATTTTCTTTAATTACAAACACTGATGTGTTTAATAGCACAAATTTAGCCTCCAACTTGGTACTTCTGTCTCTTAGAATCAATGGTTAGACTTGAGGGCACCAGCTTGGTCATCAAGATCAATATTAGAAAAAATGTAGCTTGTCAAGACCTCTTGGCCTCTTATTGATTCAAATAGGGTACTGCAGAGAATTTAATAATGATGTTAGAGCTGTTGGCCAACAAACAGAAGCTTCTCTCATTGATTTCAGTAGAGGCAGAAGAATAACACAAAAACATGATTACTCTCGACACTGTAGTAAAATCTGTTACAGAGTTTCCAAAGTGTACATTTGGGAGGTGTGGTAGTTGTATGGAAGAACTTTCAGGCAGACTAAACTGGATTCATGATTAAAAGAATGTGAATTGCTGAAACTTACTCAAGCGAAGGATTTTTACATTCCCTTGAAAAAAGTATCCCTCAATTTGCTAACCTGGGCATAACCCCCTAGTTTTTTCTAAGACGACATGAAGGCGTTTTTGGTGTGAAAGTGGTTTTATCCCATATTTTTATCCCAATGTAATGTAATTTAAAAAAAAAAAAAAAAAACAAGCCACATTTAAAAAGGTCCCCATTTTTCTCAGTAACCCTTTCTGTTTTCTGTCTCTTGTAATGCCTCCTCCTCAAATTGAAAATGTCAGGTATCATTCCAATGCTGTAATTTCAAACAAATAAGCCCCTGCCATTTACTCCTACTCACTGGGAAATTTAAACTATAGTTTTCAAGCCTTTTGTAAATAGCGAAAGGTTTTACAGAGCCTAGGAAGGTCTGAGCTCTTCATTTACCGTTAGTGCTTAGAAAAGTGCTTGGAAAGAAATTTCCCCAGAGGTCCAACCGCACTTCAAAGAAAACAGAAATGCCTCATAGGATGTACTTTTATTGGTAATTTATTCTTTAGGGTTTTCATGATAATAGTTTAAGAGGAATTAGTTAACATCAGCAGTGAATAGTTAAAGAGGATCCTCTTTAGCTCACTGAAGGAAACAGGAAAAACCCTGCAACTTGGTGTATCACTGTTATTTTCACAGATAATGTTTTCCTCCAGTTTCATTTCCCTTATATTTTGAGAAATGGAACTTTTTTAAGGCTTGGAAACACTTTGCTAATATTTTTAAATGATTAATACGTATAATACTTTAATTTAGCAATATGCTATATTTTTATTATATTATTACATGTTATAAAATAATGGAAAATAATTGTATTTGCTGAAGGCCTGCTGTGACACATGAAAAACTCTTCACCAAAAGACAAATAAGGACAGGAACAGAGAAAAAAGCCCAGAGTCTTCCTAGCTTTTTTTCCAAGAGACAAAATCCTTCCATCTTGGAATCAAATTTTGTGCAACCGAGTTTTCTCTTGTTTTAAAGTGACAGCCACTAGCCACATATTCGTATCAGTGACCTTGTGGATACAAATGTAGTGTTACTAGTTCCCACCTATTAAACCTATTCTCCATCCCCTTAGAAAAGCAGAAAACCTTTAAGGGTATATGTTTCCCCTCATGTCCTGCAGAGAACAAAATACTAAGAGCAGCAGAAGTTAAGGCCCAGAGGAGCAGAGGAAGACACATCATATAGTCATGTCAGTCCCTACATGCAGACTGCAATCAACAGAATAAAGTTCCTGCAAGCCCTCCAATGCTCTAATCACTTGAACGTGGACTGGGATCAACTCTGGAACACACTCACAGGGAGACTTTACTCTTGCTGTGCTCATGTGAACAGTTCATGTTTAGAAGCAGCCTCAATACACTTTCAACTCTATGCTGAAGTTAGTTTTGGCTTGTCTATTTTTCATTATGCCTCTTTTTTATTATGTTGACAAAGTATGGGTGTACAGCTGTATGGCTGATGACTGTTTAGATTATTGTAGTGTTTGCTTCGTTTAATAAGCCATATTCATTACTGGAACTCAGAGTCCTATGTATTATAAACAGCAATTTGTGTTTAATTTAGCCACATTGAATTGAGGTACCGCTGGGATACCTGGCTCAACATAGCCATGTATTTAATCTTATTGAGAAAAACTCCTTCGCCTAATGAAAGGACAAATTCTAAGAATATGTCTTTCACTGTGTTTCTTTCAGTTACACCAAAAAAAAAGCAGCAACGTTTTCCAGCTAGCTACTGAATCTGACACTTAAAGGTCCCTGATGAATCAATTATCTTCTAGTAGAATTCACTTCTCAATTTCCTACATGCGACTGTCAATTCAAGGTCTTCTCTTACCTCTCTCTACCTTCTATGTCTATTACTCTTTTAAGATGTATTATTATTGCCTCATGTACCTGGAGGGCAAAACAGCAATCAAGCCTTCATTATACCTAGGCATTATCTAATCCAGTAAGGATGTTGCATGATGAAGAACTTATTCAATAGCAGTTCCGGTCTAACCAGCACCTTTCATCTTCCCCTGCCACAGCCCTTGCATGCTCATACCAGGCTCTGTTTTGATCACTTGGACGCTGATAGTGCAGGTACTGTGCAAACTGGAGACCAACCCTGGCTAAAAAAAAAAACACCCATCGGCATTCCCTCCAAGTATGGAAAGATATTCTGCCACTTCTTGCCATCAACTGTATAAATTCTGGAATAAGACAAAGAAAACGGGATGAAATGCTACTCTGACCCTCTTTTACCTGTTTTCTGTTAGATAACATGAATAGAACCATGCAGGTTACGTTCTGATCTTTCTTGCTAGACCTTCTTTCTGTGTGCAGTTTAATACCAAAGTTAACTTCCCTCTTTTTAATTCCCATTATCCCTAACTTCCCTCTTTTTAATTCCCATTATCCCACATATTTTCAAGGTGAGTGGTAAAGTCTTGCTCCTTTGATGTTGGAGCAAGTTGGATGTTCTTCTCTGATACTTGTCTGTTTTCCAGATGATACCTAACTTTGGGAGTCAGGTGCATCCAACTTTTCTCATCAGCTCTCACCTTTTTACTATAACCCAGTTCTCTCTTTACCCAACAAGTTGACCTCTCTACCTGTTGCATCATTCTGTTAGTTATGATGAAGAATAATAAGTTCATGGAATTTCAGTCATCAAGCAAGAAGACACAAAGCAGAAGGAGTTAAGAAGAACAAAAAATTATTAAGGACCAAGGAACAAGTCCAGAGAGAAAACATTTGGAAATGTTTGAACCTTCATTTTTCTTTCATAGCTTATTTTCCCTCATTTATTACTTACAGCATGTGGCAGATTAATGATAAGTCATGGATTTAAATACTGTGGCTACATTACGACTAATGTATAGGACAAAAACAATAAAAAAATACTCAGGGACCATAAAAGCTCAGGAGTAATTCAGTTGGTATGTCATGGGAGAAACTAAAACTAGGAGGAAGATATGAAATCAGGAAATGAAAAATGCACATTAAATATTAGGGAAGCCATTTTCTCAAGCATTCAAAATTTTCCATTATGGAATAAGCAGTACCTACTGAGAAGTTAAAAATGCCCTTTCTTTGAAGAATTTACATTTTCCTGGGAATAGGTGTAAAACAATATAGATAATGATGCTTCAGTCATGGGTCAATCAATCAAAAAACCTAAGAAATTCATACGTATTTATTCTAGTGAACTTCAGCATGGCATTCTGAATGCTGCAGATGTCAGGAAGAAAACTGGAAGATATTTTACAAAAGTAACAAGTAATATGTGCTAGTTAACATATTCTGAAACACTGTTTAATATTAATAGGTGAGGATCAAAATCAGAAAATCCCAGAGAAAGCTAATATAGTTTTAGTCACCATCACTTTTGTAATGGGTACTAATTTGTCCCCAAAATGGCCAATTATTTGTCAGCAAAGTAATCTGTATTCCATTATAAACCATTTCTTTGCAATAAAATCCCACAGATTTTTTTCTGACCTGGCAGTCTGAGGCTGTCTATCTTTGGTTTTCACTGAGCTGATTTTACCATGTTTTAGCTAAGACAACAATTTTCCAGTAGTCAAGTTACTATCATCCAATTTCTTTAATTGTGAAGATCACACACCATAAAGCTATAACAAACCCGTGTAGTGAATAAGTAGCAAGCATTAGCCTAGGGAAACATAATTACATTGATGTTAATCGGTGCTGAAGAAGGCTATTATGTAACATCAGTAGGTAATGGCTGAAAATGGCCAAACTTAAGATGGAAATAAATGAAAGCAGATCAAGCCAAGTAATCTATGGTGCAAGAGCATGTAAAAAAAGGTCTAAGTGTAACCAAGATTGTGTAGGAAGATAATCTCTTTGGTATCATGCTCCTTTAGATGGAAACTGCAGATACTGATGAGCTGGTTTAAGTTCCTTTTTGAGGAAGATTAAAGCTACCAAACTTTGGATGCATAGAGAATCAAAAAAGTAAACATCGTATCAGAGAAAGATAGGTACTGTGAAGTTTCTGTGGTTTCTGTGAGTCAGCCTTAAATATACTATTAATTACATGTGTTTATCACTGTAAGTGAAGAAATAATATGTTTCTGTATTAAATCATTAAAATATTAGATAAATTAACAATAAATTCTTATCTGTATATATAAGCAGTGTTCTGTTTTCATCAGTATCAAGTTTCTGATTGTAAAATATTTGCTAAACATGTAATTTTTCTTGTGAAGACTTGGAGCTGATTTCTACCTCATGTCACACCTATCTCTGAATCCAAAGCTCATGGGACCACTAAAGACTATCACAATTTAAAAGGACACAATTTGTCATCTGTGTCAGTGCATACTTTAGTTCCCACAGGTGCTAAGCAAAAAGTGGGAACTTACAAAAATATTATTTTTAAATATACTCTGATTCCTAGAGTTTTTAAACAAAACTGCTTGTTTTAATAGCTTATCACCTGTGAAAAAATATAAGTAACTTGTAAATATTTCCTTACCTCAGAAATACATATAACCTATTACATCATGAAGTCCGAGAATGATACGGGGTTGGAAGGGACCTTTGGAGATCATCTAGTCCAACCCCCCTGCCAAAGCAGGGTCACCCAGAGCAGGCTGGACAGGAACACATCCAGGAGGTTTTGAATATCTCCAGAGAAGATGACTCTACAGCCTCCCTGGGCAGCTTGTTCCAGTGCTCTGGCACCCTCAAAGTAAAGAAGTTTGTCTGTGTGTTGAGCTGGAATTTCCTGTTTCAGCTTGGGCCCATTGCCCTTTGTCCTGTCATCAGACTCACATTCTCAAACTGAGAAAAGTCTGGCCCCATCTTCTTGACACCTGTCCTTTAGATATTTATAAGCATTGACCCCCTCTCAGTCTTCTCTTCTCCAGGAAGAATTAAATGTTATAACTGAAGATAGCAAATCGGTGCTGAAAGGTTTTAAGTTTCAATATGTATGATTATTACATTTTTTGAATAGTTACTGATGGTTACCACTGTTTTTTGCATGTCTGGTTTTACTATTTTTACGTTGGAACCTTTGTTAGATGTATTGTACATGTGTACAATTTGTACAATGACACTCATCTCCATCATTTTTCTATCTGTTGTGATCCTTTACACACTCCTTTGTATCCAATAAATATTTACCATTGTTCCTTTAAAAGGACACAAAAGACTAGAACAGTAGTTTAATTAATGATATGGTGGTCTCTCCTTTTATTGGAGCATAGAATTTTAATCTGTTATGTTTTAACCTCAGTATGCAGGTAAGCTCCACCCAGCCACTCACTCACACCCTTCCCAGTGGGATGGGGGAGAGAATCAGAAGGGTAGAATTGAGAAAACTTGTGCACTGAGGTAAAGAAAATTTAATAGGTAAAGTAAAAGCTGTCAATGCAAGCAAAGCAAAATAAGGAATTAATTCACTATTTCCCATCAGCAGGCAGATGTTCAGTCATTTTCAGGAAAGCAGGGTGTAATTTAATAAGGAAGACAAGCATCCTAAATCTGAGCGTCCCCTCCTTCCTCTAGATTTTATTGCTAAGCATGTCATATGGTATGGGATATCCTTTTGGTCAGTCGGGGTCAGCTGTCCCAGCTGTGTTTCCTCCCAACTCCTTGTGCACCCCCCCCCCACTACTCGCTGGAGGAGCAATTGAATAAGGAGAAAAGGCCTTGAATACTCTGTAAGCACTGCTCAGCAATAACTGTAATGTCTCTGTGTTATCAATGCTCTTTTGGTCACAGATCCAAAACACAGAACCATATGAGCTACTGTAAAGAAAATTAACTCACAGAATCACAGAATCACAGAATCTTAGTGGTTGGAAGGGACCTTTGAGATCATCGAGTCCAACCACATTAA
>JAOQGH010000001.1:193228613-193268186 GCA_025769975.1 Gallinago jamesoni
TTGTTGTGACCAAAATGCAGGACCCGGCACTTGGCCTTATTAAACCTCATCCCATTGGCCTTGGCCCATTGATCCAGCCTGTCTAGATCCCTCTGTAAAGCCTTCTGACCCTCAAGCAGATCAACGCTCCCACCTAGTTTGGTGTCATCTGCAAACTTACTTGCCTAAAATAGATCTTCTGCCTTATATCTTCAATATTTTGCACCTTAAGACCACATAATAGCATGTGAAGATGTCATTTGAATGACAGCAATTGCCTGAACATTAATGTTAATATTGAACCCATTTGCACAATCACAGCTCAATTCAGCACATATCCACTGCTATTTATCTCCATTCTGTAGTTTCACCTGCCTTTTCCTTAGTATGAATAAATCATTAGAACAGATGGCAAAAGCTTACCAATAAAAGGCACTGTCATTCTCAGCATAAGCCCACCATTCTCAGTCAACACATAATTGCTAAAGCAAAACAGCACTTCTATGTTTTGGGAATATATTCTCTTAGAATTGCTGATCATATTATTTTAACAATTAACCTAAAAGGGAATTATTCACTCATTCCATAGAACTAAATCCTTTTGCTACAATCTTCAGTTAATTACAGATGACTTGTTCTGATTACATGCAGTTCTTTGAAGACTACACACACTCAAACCACACACATTCTATTTTATATCATGTGGTAAGAGAACAGGATTCATTCTAAAGCAGCCAGATCTTGAAGATGAAACATTACTGAAATGTGGTGAGACTATTAGTCAAAGATCTTACTGATATATGATTGGGTTTGGATGTGTTTAGTTGCAGCTCAGAGTGGTAATCTTGCAATCGTTAAAACTTCCTGTCATCATAGCAAACTCAAGAGTGGACTAAGGTATTTTCTACAATCATTTCTATGAGTAATACAAATGTTGTAGCTTCACCATTGATCTAAGTAATAAAGATACAAGATTTTTCACTGATTTTTTTTACTAGCACTCACACTGTAACCATCTATATAGTATAAAAATGTAAATATAAAAAGTGAATAAGTATAAGGATAGCATAAACAAAGAAACAAAGACTGAAATAGGAGTCTTTGCTTTATCCCTAATACATCTCTGAACTGTCAGATTTCATTTCTATCCTTTGCATTCTTAGTTTACGATTGCCATTTCTCTCTGATTGTGTTACGACACCAACCTGGAGAATGTATTTTTTATTTAGAATCAGTTTTCTGTTTACATCTAAGTCCTTCTATGTCCTATTCAAGTCATCAGCTGAGAATCACCCAGAAATCACAGTGTGGTAGTGAAGCAGTATATACTCACTTTGTTTTATACTGGTGTGCACCCTGCACAATAAAGCACTTTTCTACAATACAATCAGACAACTTTTAAGTCAAAACTATAAGAATAGCCCATAAGAAAAAAGGCCTGGGCATGTATACTTAATTCTACTTTGCCATAAAGAGAAAGGAATAAAAAATTTGCATAGCTTACTTTCAGGGTTTTTTAGATCTGATATAGTGTGAATTTACACAGAGGTGAAACATTTGAGTTTTGTGATTTGCTCATTAATATATTCTATGAAAACTCAGTGCAACCATTTGGGGACCTTGCATTATTTCTTTTTTCTCCAAGTGATGTATTTCTGAATTTTGTGAAATGCATAAACAAATTTAGACTAAGATTAATGATTTTCATTACTGAAAAAAAAAAATCTGATAAATTAAAAATATTTTAGCAGAATTTTTAGTAGTCTTTTGAAGTGAATATAGTGAAGATAAAAGTGAGAGATTTGGCAGTCCTAGACTCCAAATTGAAAAAAAAAATCCTAATTAGCATGTTGCATTAATCACAAACTGAGGCAGTGCATTTCCACAGCCCCCAGTACAATGATTATACTAACCGAAATGAAATCAAAACACTTGTAGGTGCCCAAAATATGTAACAAAGAATATAAGTATCTCCTGTGCAGAGCAATCACTGATCAGGAAAATGTCTACGCAAAATACAATTTAAAAAATGCAAAATTCTTTTATTAATAAATTAAATGGGTAGTTATTAGACATTCTGCCACTGTACTACTTTGCAGTTCAAAACCTTTTAAAGTATCTGAGCATTACAGAAGGTTTTATCTTAAAACCAGTAAGGACCACTAAATTATAAAGTCTGACCTCGTCTATAACACAGGCACTGTAATTTAACCCTGTTACTTTTGTAGTGAATGTAATGGCTTAAATTGTTACGAAGCACGACCTTACTTCAAGAGGTGAAGAATCTATCACTCCCAATAGCTGATCAATTATTAAAGTGTTATACCATATTTCTGACTAGAATTACTCTGGATTTAAGTTCCAGATATTGGCTCTCATTACACCTTTCTTGGCTAAATTAAAGAGTCTTTTGGTATTCATTATTTTGTCTCCATGAGAGCATGACTCTAGGAAATCCTGAAAAATGTGTCTGGCTAAATTGCACAACGACTTTTAATACACTATAAACGTGGTTTAATGATACTATAATCTTGCATAAAATGCTCACGAGTACTGAACAATTACATGCAGATATCCGACCAGTTAATTAACCATAATCATTTGGCTCATTTACTTACATAGCAATACTTGTGTTTTAAGCAGAAGTATCAAAAGACAAAAAGATTAAATCTGCTTCTTCTACTCATTCAAATATCTACCTTTACCTATGTGAAAGATTTGGGGATGGAATTCTATGAATGTAAAAAATGAGGATTTACAAAGTGCAGAATCTGTTATCAAGTGAAAAAAAAAATACAATAAAATTTGGGTTCATAGGTTTAAGCAAAATTAAAGCATTATAATTAATATCTATCTACATCAAAACTTCTTTGATTTTCATAATTTTGCTGTCATCAGAAGATGAGCTATAGGACTGTATTTTTGCTTAAAGAATTATTAAATAAGCAGATGAGACAATTCAACCATAAATACCATCTAAAATATTCTGAATGTAATTTCAAACACTCAGACTCACAGAGAAGGAAAGAACTACTATAGAGAATTTTCACTGTAAGTTTCAGCTGACCACAAACTATTCTTCTGATGTCTTTTAGCAAGTCATAAACTAGGTTTGACTGTGAGCATCACATGTCCTGGTGTGACTGTCTTAGCAAGGTTTTCTTACTAAAATATGCATATACATGATTATAGTTCATGAGTGTGTGTATATGTTTCTGTTTCTGTGTGTGGCTCTATTTAATACAAATTCATATGCCTGTTTCCTCTCCCCCCTATCCCATAGTCATTATCTATGAAATAAAAGAGGTAAGAAATCTCAATGTTACTAAGAACTCACAATTTGTGTCAAAATCAGAATTTCTTAGCTTAAAAGAGGAGAGAGGCTTTGTCAGTGAACCTAATGAGAGACCCTAGGGATGAAATGTATAGTGTTAGTTTTTTCTTGACTGGGCTTCAAATAATCCAATGGGTGCAATGAAGTTACAAATGTTTCAGCAGTAAGAAGAGTTGGCAGCCTCAGTTAGCACCTCGATGGCCACACTAAGTTTGTAGAGGACTCAAATCTGTGGGAAAATAGACTTCGTTGACTCTGCTGCTCAAAGAATAGCTACTTTTTCTTTGGAATTCCTTTTCAGTCCTGATCTGAATTGATATTCTTAGGCATTGGTTATATGGACACAGCATTAGTTATGCCAGCATCAAGTTTAACAGCTGAACTCCTTCACATGTTAGTTACTACATTCCAGATCAAGGGTGGCCTTTCAGCATCTTTTTTTTTTTTCTTTTTTTTTTTTCTTTTTTTTTTCTTTTTTTTTTTCCTCAAGGCAGCAAAAACTAAGACAGTAAAGAGATTGTGCAGTGTGCAGTATCTGGTGACTACAGCTGTTGAGCTCAGAAACTCCTTTCAGTTCTATTGTCCATAGTGCTCATACAAACAGTTACACACAGTATTTTAGTTCAGACTTGTGTTGCAAAAATGCAGTTTCTGGTTCCTAACTCACTCTGATGTAGACATATATGGCAAAAGGGCTATACGTCATGCCTTCTGCACTTAAAAGAGTTCGAATTAAACTCTTGTACTTGCCTTGGAGACAAATAGGATAAAATGTATGGCAGAGTAAAGAATTATTGATTACAGAATTTAGATGAATAAGGATGCTTTCATTAGAGTTTCCTTAAATGTTTTTGTTGTTGTTGTTGTTGTTGCTGTCTTTTAACCTAACTCTGTACATATTGAAATTGATCATTTTATTTAAACAGCTTGAGAGTCTGAGCCCAAGTAAGGTTCTCCAGAAAAACAAACAAAACACCAAAACTGCTCATCTCCACAAATGACTACTGACTATTAAGAGGTATAAAATCCTATTGTCTAGATAAAGTGCAGGCTAAACCCTGATGTACTGAATTATTCATAACCAAACAGTACTCTTTGCAATGGTTTCATGTTTACAAAACAAGCGTTACAGAATTAGCCCAAATCAGCCACCACATTTCCGTGTGCTACATGTAATGAGGCAAAATTGATGGTAGATTTTAATTAAGAGACTACAAACTGACTGTGACTATCATATTTTTTTCAGCTGATTGAAGCCAATGGCTTCAAGCACTTTCATCCAACTAGTCAGAAAATGACTACCAAGATCACGGAAACAGCTGTTGAATTCACTCCTTGGGCCAGGAAAAGACATTCAGCAAAAAATACCCGAAGCAGTGGCACTCACTTTCCACCCCCACCCCCTCAGACCTTTGTTACTTTGTTTTATCATCTTTGGTAGGAATACATCCTCTATGATTGGTTTCACCATAAAGCTCTCATTGGCACTTCCAACTGGTCAAGATTTATGTTTCTCAAGCAGTCCAAGAGCCACACTCCAAAAGCAGCTGACATTTAAAAAAAAAAAAAATCATTACTTTTTGAATGGAAACATTCTGTTCTGAAGCAAATAGCAAGTAAATTTACTGAAGTAAATGCTAGAGTGCAATTTCACATCCAGGATACGGCACAGAAACAATATAAGGATTCTCTATTAAGCTAAGCCATATTCTGTAATTATTTCTTTATATATCTATTTCTGTCTTTCCTGTCTGTCCATCTCTTGCCTTTCATTTTTACATTTTAAAATTACATGTAGAATATGATTATATATTATATACATTCCCCATAAAAAGCCATATAATTTTCCTATCTTGAACAGTTATACTACTACTCTTTTTCCGTATGTGGGAAAAGATTGCATGAAAGCTTTTTAAATTTCATTATATAAACATAAATACACGTAAAAACGTAATAGAGATCTCAACGCTTTCAAATGGTTTCATTCTTCTGTACATAAAATCATAGAACTTATCTAGTTTTTGAATCCAAATAAAGATGTAGATGCATCGTAGGCTCAGTTCACAATTGTAATGTGAGCAACTTATTTAAAAGGGGTCATAGACAGCTAAAAAGGAGATGGAAAAGTTAAATGAAATAAGTTTCAGTAGATTTGTTTTTTTGTTATCATCTCTGACATGTAGAGAGTTCACTGACAAAAAGTGAGGGCAGAGGGAAAATTTCACACATGGTTTAATACATGGTTTGATGAACAGATTTAAAGAAAGCATTTTATATAAACGAATATATAATAAACAAAGCAAATAAGTTTATGAGGAAAGAACTGACTGAATAATCCTGACTGATAAAGGAGAAAGTAGCTTTAGTATTGGTAGAAGAAATGTAAAAGGAAGCCACAAATCTGCTGACGATAATGATCTGGATAGAAAACCAATGCTTCTAACTATGAAGAAAAGCAGCTGTGATCTTCTATGTTTTTTTTCTTTTTTCCTTTTGTTTCTGCACCCCTCCTCCCCCAGTGTCGTAGTGATGAATTCTTTCAGTGTGTTACCTTTGTCTGCTTTTGAAATGAAAAATGGAGATTCCTGTTTCTACCAATGAATGCCTACTTTTTTCTTAGGGATAAATTTCTGCAACAGCATCAACAAAATAACTAATAGGAAAAACCTTTCAAACACTGCTGTGAGCATGTTTCACATTCTCCTCTGTATTTGGAATCAGGAATACAAGAGGTTTCTCATTTTTTCAGCCAGTACCCTATCACAGGATATCCAGACTCCGCCTATATCATGGTTTAACTCTCACTGGCAAATAGTGGCACAGCCATCTACTCACCTCCCCTTTCCCCCACTCCACAAGGGTGAGGGAAGAGGGGAAAAAGAAAGAGGAAAAAAAAAATGAGGAAAAAAAAACTTCATGGGTTGAAATAAACACAGTGAATTGGTACCATCACATCACAAGCAGTGATCATGGATTCTTGCCCCCCCAGCTAACACACATTTATATACTGAGCATGATGTCTATGGTAGGGGATATTTCATTGGGCATTCCATTGTTCCATCTATCCTTCTTTAGCAGTGTAAATATCACTTAGCAGCAACTAAACCCAATAGGTATTATTGACATTCCTTTCACAGCAATTACCAGAAAAAAAAAATAACTCTTCCCAACTGAAACTAGGACAACGTGTTACCGAGATGTCATGAAAGTACCCACTGCCATCAAAGTATCTGATATCATACATTGAAGAATACATAGATCAAAACACTGGAAGATTAGCATACATATTAATGAAATTTATGAGTGACAAAAATTTCAATCCAGGTCCAAAAATGAAAAGTATTCATTAGTAGAATACAACTAACTTCCATCATAGAAGTCCTACTGTAATAGAAACCCACTTCAGAAACACTGTCAAATGGGCTCTCCCCTGTATCAGTCTCTCATTTTATGTTACAGGTTACCTTTTCTATGATGGTTTACACTTTTATAGATGAGAAAGTAATGTTTTGGTTGCTTGTTGTCTTGTTTTTTCAAACCACAGACTTTGTAGTATGTTACATACATTTTCATCATTATTTTGCCTGATTCTGCATTTATTATACTGCATCTTCGCATTCCATTTCATTAAAAATGTAGTTTTTTGAAGTATATATAAATGAAAAAAGGAAGGAGTAATCTCAGATTTTCTTTTTCTTTTACGAGTTTATTTCCATTAAGGCGTTTGCTTTTCAGTTTGCTTACATTTCAAGTACTTCCACCTAGCTTATGCCTGCCTATGATCCTCCAGCCAAGCTGTTATCCATTATTCATAAAGTCATCTTCCCTGTGCCAAATTTTTCTTAATTACCCTACATCCGCATGACTTAAATAAATGAGAGTTGTATAGACAGAGTATTAACCAATGGAAAAAAAATTGACAGTTCAAAATTAAATTGGAGGGGGTTCCCTGAAAGAGTGTTACATTACAACATTAAGTATTATATCTAAGGAATACATTTTTTCAAAATTAAGCTTTTAACTCTTAGTAAAATATCAGCAGCAATTAACTGTTCAACATTGCTCCATGAACACCTCTGAAATGACTTTTCATTAGTTTCAATTCTTCTTAAGAAGGGGCTGACATTTTCAGCTCAAAAGAGCAGCTGCAGAAGTAATAAGATTTTGAACTTCTCATGGCTTTTGATTTTAAGGTTGGCACATAACACAAGGTATTTCTGTTACAACATGGATTTCATATACACAAAATTTTAATCTGTGCTTCACTTAATTTTTGAATGCCTTTTCATACCAGTTTGTTGTTATTTGTATGACTTGATTTACTATATTACTTAGTTATGAATAATGATTTTTTTTTTCACCAAGAACCATGAATAATGTAAATACAATATTTCTCTATACAAAGTATATTGTAATTATTTTTCAAATAGGGTTACATAGTTTTCACATGTGCTTTCATTCATCAAGGCTTAAAAAAGGGATTTTGTTCACCTCTGTGGAAATACAAGAGAACCATGTACTTAACAATAGGAAAAATAAAATAATCAGCCTTGTTTGTGCTCCAGCGTATTTAAATTCAATTCAGTTCAATTAAACTGGATTGAAATAGGACAGAATACAATTATGAAACCTCCTAGACAGATTAAGTCCTTTTCTCTCTGCTTTTATTCAGACCTTTGCTTGTTTAGGTGTTTAGAACTCTTAGGCAATGACAGACAAAACCCCCATTTTAGATAACAAGAATAAAGTGTAAAAACAGGTATCTTAAATTGATATATTTAAAATAAAGATTGCTGATAAAAGTAAGTTTCCTGCATATAGGTTTATATTTATTTAAAGGTTAGCTTTGATATCAATTGAGATTTTAACTTGCTGCATTTGTGCTTTATTGTGTTATGTTGTTGCATTTTCATAAAAGACACACATTCCTACTTAGCAAGAGTTTACATGTTTGAGGTTAAGATACTGAGACTGATAAGGTGAATATGGATTGCCATCATTTATGGTGTTGGCTGTAAATCCAGGCAGCAAAAAGTGATTTTTTAATTCAGTTTGGAAGAAAAAAAAAAAACCAACACAAAAACCAACAAAGATTGTTTTCATGTGGAAGATAAATGAATGACAAAACCTCATAATTTTTCATGAAATTCAAGTTTTGACTTCTAACCAGGAATAGAATGACATATTGTGATTGATAATGACTGATGAGAGACTGAGATGTGCTTCAAAATTAGACCAGGAGACATAAATCATGAATATGGAATTTTTGATCATTTTTGGCAAGTTCAAGTGAATGAATAAACATAAAAGATCATGCCATAAACTGGCATTAATTAGCAGAGAACCAATGAGTTTAATGTTTTTCTGATTTAACCTATCTGAAGACCTGGTCAAGGGTTTTGCACGTTACATGTACATCAAAGCATTTTGTTCAGTTTATTTATTTTAGCACAGTTCTTTAACATTACAAAGATTTGGAAACGTATTCAATTTAATCCAGAATTGCAATTGGGAGGCACTATTACATTCTAGCCACTCACAAAATCATATCTTCCCATATGATGAAAGAAATTATCAATTCTGTTACCACAGGTATGACCACAGCATTGTGAAGCCCTGATACATACCTCCGTAGATCCAGAATGAAAGGCTCATAAATTTACTTTATTTAGTAGCAAATAAGTAGATATTTCAAACATAGATCTTCTATAATTATTGCATATTTTATCCCTCACATACTACTGAAATCTTTTACTATATAACGTGTAGCTATGTATTTTACTATATAACGTGAGCTACTGTATTTTATGAAGGTCAAACTTTTATCTGCTTAACAAGAAGGAGATGTTAAAAGAGCCAATGTTTCAGTTACTTAACTCATTTTATATTAAGTTTCTTATATATATGGGGAAGATATGTAGAAGGTAAAGTTATCATAAGGATGACTCATCAGCATCATCAGCATGCCCAGGTCAGTTGAGCTGAACATAGTCAAAATTGAACTGAGATTTCTTCCAGAAGCTTGTCTATTTTCTGCTACACAAGACTGGGGGAGACCTTGAAGTTCATCTAGCATATTATCCTATTCACAATTTCTATTTAATTTTCATCTTACTTTAAATATCAAGCATTTACCCACTGCAGTGTTCTAAATCTGCTCTTTTGTGTCTTGTCCCCTAAATGCAACACATTTCTTTCTCATTCCAAGTCCCTACTTCCACGTTCTGTCTTTACAAAAGGTATCTTTCCAACTTTGCTTCCTTTTATATTAGCATTTAATAACAACAGACAATAACAGCACGGATGTTAATACATTGAAAACACATGCAAGAAGTTAAGTACTATAATATCACCAAGGATGGAAGGAAAGAAGAACTGAAGTAGAGGTAAGAGCAATCAGTCATACGGATTTTCACACCACTGGAAGATGTAAGATACTACAGTTGTGTACACAGTGTTAAGAATGTGGAAGAATAAACCAGAGTTTCTAGTTCTACTCTACCATCAGGTATAACTTTGAGGATCAATTTGTCATCTTCTGTTTAGAACATTTCCAGGCCGATTCTGCTACACTGGACATTTCCTTTGAATTGATCTACACTATTGCAGTCTTCTTTTATATCCCCTTTCATTTCTTGTCACAGAAAATTGATAGCTACCATGACTTTACCAGTAGATATGCAGCCTCATCACTGCAGACTGAAGTTTGCTAAAGACTTTTCTTTGACTAAAATGAGCTGGAGTATGGCAGTATTGGTTTTCAGATAAAAGTATTTGTGAAGTATTTAGAGATATCAGGCTGAACACTGGACAGCCCCATATAATTTGTTCAATTCATACCATTATTTGTTATGATTTCTATTATGTTTTCAGCTATTTTCCAGCTTTTGAAATGTTTAAATCAAGAAAGAAAAGTAGTAATTTAGTGGATTCTATACCATGCCTTCAAGTTGTGTCCTCAAAAGACACTTCAGCTTTTCAGCCTTGCACAGTTTTGCATGAATTTGCATTAAAATTTTAAATCAAAATTCATATTTCATCTGGGATTTCATGTAGAAAAGTACAGTTTCCACCAACCATGCTTTTATTAAGGAATTAGAAATTACACCTGATTTTTTTTTTATATCTTAATAGAATATTTAGGAGAGGAGAATGGTATATACACAACATAACTTAGAAAGCTAGTCATGCTATGATAAGCGATTTAACCATCTCCAGAAAATGTACCTTCTCTGGATCTTCTATGAATCATCCTGTGAGATTCTTAATTTTGTCCTCTGACTATAGAAGAGAGCTGGCTAATTTATATTCCGCAAACAGATGCTTAATGTCAAATGTTAAGAAGGAAATAAATAAAGAAGCAATAAAAATACTACTAATACAAGAAAAGAAATCATACTTCATGGACTAGAACACCACATAAATTCCTTCAGAAAAAGGATAATGATGAAGGTATGTCATATACTGTAACAGTCACTTGAACTATCCCTATGGTAAAGAAACACTTAAAAGCAAAAAATGTAGCAAAGATGTCAGGATGTGATCATTTTTAGTTCAATAATTCACGAAAATAATAATCTAAGGGTCAATGCCTGGAAAATGAATGCAAAATATATACTAATTCTTAAAGTGTGTCTAAAATCAAGAAGGGTTTTGGTGGAGTTTTAAAATCTTTTTTTTTTTCCCCTTTAATGACTCCTCTGCATTTACAGAAAATTCACTTGTTTATGTCAAGAAAGAGAGGTTGGTATAAACACAAAACATTACCAATAGTGAATAATACAAACATGAAAAGAAGAAAAGGACAGAAAAGCAATTGTGAGATAGCACTCCTCGCAGGGGTTGAAGGGACTAAGTCTTCAGTCTCTTACTTCTGAGGACAAGATTGAAGAAGGAGACTGATTCTTTGAGTGAAGGAAAACCTCTCTCCATAAGAGATGCTACAGGTCATTGCTCACTGTTTCAAAGTGCCTATTTCAATGAAAAGAATTTGAAAAATAGTATCAACTAGTAATTCAGGGACACTATCTGTTATTAGACCCCCTTTGTATGGTAATAAATGCTCTTCTCAAACATTGATCAACTTCCTTCTTGACCTACTCTTCGATCCTGCTCATAAGTAGAGCTTGTGGACCAACACCATTTAGGGCTTATTACAAAATCCACTTGAACCCCTCCAGTTAAAGCCTCCTTACTAATTCCTTGCCAAGGAAAATCTTTGACTAATTTTGACCACTGGAAACACTTCTTCAATGAGGTAGCTATCAGAGCTATATACACTGACAGCTTGTACTAGCCTGTGCCTCATACTGAGATTGACTCCTTACTGCCTGCAAATATGACATTGTTAAAACTGAACAATCAAGATTTTGCTATGCCTACAGAAGCTTTCCAGAATATTTTTGCTCCTATGAAGTACAGGAAATAAAGATGCAAGGGAAAGAATAAGGAATCAAAAACACAATTCTGTAGGCCCAAGATGTGTTTTTAGGTTATTTTTTGCCAGAGCATTTAACAGCAAGGGACAATGTTCCCAGTCTTCACAGTGTCCTTTTTCTACGGTCTAAGTATTGCAGACGCCAGGGTAGGTGTTAGTAGCTATCATAGAGGTAATCATGTCTCTCTTTTTCCTCTGGGAAGGAAGATATTAATATATTAAAATTCTGGTACATAGGCACATGTGAAAATAATACATAAACGTCTTTACAGTAATATTCTATTTTTTTTGCAGATTTCAAATAAGTCCTATTTTTAAATAACAACTTGTTCCTACACTTCAGATGGAAATAAAATAAAATAAGATGTTACCTCAAATATCTCTAGAACTCTTCAGTGTATTTCACTTTTTTCTTCCCAATTAATTGAAAAGCCTATGTATGATTTAAAAGGGTTTCTAGCCTGTACACAATAGCCTGTAACAAAAAGATATATAATGTCAGACTGCTGAATCTAGCCTGTGAAGCTTGGCAATGTCTTGCTAACCTCATCCAAAAGTAATCACAGACAGAACCAGACATTTTAATTATATTTAAGCAAAAAACATGTTCTTATCTAGCCTGAAATATACTGATCTCTATCTAGCTACCTGTATGTATGACCTATATGCATTTAGTTATTCTATTGTAGAGATCAGATATTCTAAACACATACCTTATAATTTAATTAACAAATTAGTAAGCACTGTAAAGATGACCTTCACCACTTCATATGAAAAGAATTATCTTTTTATATTTGCCCTTTTTAAACACAGAATATTATACATCTTTGTCATTAATTTGCAGAAGATATAAAGAACTGGTCGACTTGGGAAGGCCTGGGGAAAATGAAAAGAAACAAGGCACTTAACTACAAATGCTTTTGAAACTTCCAGATCTTGGGCTCCAGAGAGGCAGTCCTGTGAACACTGTTTGGTTATCAGTGCTGATGAATCAAAGAGTATCAATGTGTGACACAAGATAGAACTATTTGCCACTGATCATAGAAATTGATTTGCTGTAAATGTGTTAGCTTGCATTTTTTTTCAGTTTTGAACTCATATTATTCATTGTTGTTTCAATATCAATACACACATAAGAGAAAGAAGACAGACAATAGAGACAGACTGTAAAAGGAGAGCTAGAGACATCCCTATGGCAGCTTCTACATCATGCTGGAGAGCATCAGGTTTCTAAAGATTTTTTGAGAAAAAAAAAATTCAGGCCATTGAAATGTAGATAGTATACATAGTTCAGACACATCATTAGAAGATCCTTAGTTATGGGAGAGAGATGGATGATATACTGAAGCAGTTTGTATGCAAAAAATAAACCTGAGGCCGTTACAGTAAGAGCTGAACAAGACACTGTCCAAAGTATTATTATTACAGAGCTAATAATTTATATAAGATTAATACAGTGACTAAACTCTCTGTGTCTCTGAAACTTTGATGAGCGAGGGGAAGAAAAGTATCCATGGGAACATAGATCCAGTGTTCCTACCTGCAAACAAAAAGGGGAAAAGATTGTAACAAAAATATTTATATGTGAAGGTAAGGACTGAAAGCTCACATGTGTCTCACCGTTATTACTTATTTTTGCAGAGCCTAAG
The DNA here is from genome assembly GCA_025769975.1 of Gallinago jamesoni. NCBI lineage: Eukaryota > Metazoa > Chordata > Aves > Charadriiformes > Scolopacidae > Gallinago > Gallinago jamesoni. The sequence continues at coordinate 193,242,013 of JAOQGH010000001.1, forward strand.
AAGTGTCTAAGAAAAAATAAATCACAATAGGTGACTATTATCTGTGTTGCACAGATGAAGGTTTTTTTATAACTCTGGGAATTATGGTATATAAGTATTCATTTCTGGTTTAGAATACCTGCTCTGCTCTAACACTGGCACCTGCATGATATTTATGGAAATAAACACAAGAGAATGCATCTTCCCTTCCTCTCACACAGTAGGGGTAGTCAAAGCAGAAAAAATCAAGCAGAACATTATTTAGAGACAGTAAGGCACATGTGTGGGTTTTCAAACTAATTTCGGTATATTGGAACACTATAGTGAAAGCTGTATTTTCTTATTGTTATCTTTTTCCATTTCTACAAGCAACAGAGACAGAAAAAAAAAAAAAAGAAAAATTGATAAATCAGTAATTTCACCATCCAAGCAAAATAGCCTCATTCAAGAAATAAAACTTCTCCTACTATGATAAGAAAGCTGACAAGTCTCTTCTGGATTTGGTTCTATTTTCAAGTTCTTTATTTCATTGCATATTTTTTAAAGTAGAAGTTATGTATCACATGCAGGCCCAATGTCTTTGTTATCAGTCAAAATAGTTTGAGAAATTAATAATTAAAATAACCCATTTTACCAATTACACTAACAATAAAGTAAGTAGACAAAATCACAAAGACGTTTGTGATTTAACTTACTTAGGGAAAATGCCCCAGAAGGCTCTAGAAAATCTGGATTAGATCTGAGTTTTAAGGATGTTCACAAGTCCTTTTAGTCTTCACTAGCTATCTAGTGAAGAGATGAAAAAAGTAAAATGAAAAGTAAAAACAAATACCTTATTTCTCTTCTTTGTCTGGTCTCCTTAGCTAATATCTGAGCAATTAATAATTATTTCTATGGATGCACATGATAGCTATAACCAATAGGATGCTGATTTTCAGTAAGGTTTGCCATATATTTTGTTACAGTAAGGAAAAACAAAACTGAAAACTGAATGAAAATGCATTAAAATCTCATAAACAGATAGACAAGGATTCGGAGATGGATAGAAAGGTAGTTTTAAGTACTTTTTGATTCCACACAGAGTTAGATCACATTCTGAACGAAAGGGATAAGTTGACTTTTACATTATAACTAAAAAGTATCTCTTATAACTACTTCAATTTGACATATTCTTAATTTGCAGTGTCACATGGTGTATCAACTATTTCCTGCTGAACCTGGGAGCATTCTTGGAAAAAGAAAAGTAATATAGGTCAGAGAAATGGGGGAATAAAATGCTGTTACATTTCTGTCATTCAGTTCTACAACAAGCCACATGAGACACTGCTTCTGACAGCAAATCCTGTCAAAATAAGACTCCTGAATAAATAACATGAAGTCTGTTCTGTTCTGTGAGATCTTGCCCAGGAAGAAATAACATCCCCAACAAATTTAATTTACTCTTTGACTGCCTTCTACAGTAGTGATGTCCAGATGACCATGCAGATGGTCACTGCATTGGGAAAAGTTAAAAAGAATACTCCTAAAGCTTAATCTCAAAACTCTCTCACAAAGAAAATTACAGGCAATTGGATAAGGTCACTAGCTTCTTAAATAAATCAGAAAAAAATATTCTTTTGTTAATGTCAATCAATTAATGGTTGGTAGTAAAAAAATGCAGTTCTTCAAAGTTATTTTCCCTTTAGTTTATTATATTCATCGTAACTAAAATAATAACTTATAAAACCAGATCTGTTCAGACTTGGGGTTTATATTTTTTACCATAAAATATGCATTTCATAACTCACCTAAAAACGCACAAAAGTCACATAATTTCATAGAAATTAGGCTAATATACATCACACTTTCTTAAACTGTGAATTTCAGAGTGCACATGGCAGTCAAGGTTCAAATTCAACAGCTGGTGTGGCACCACGACCCACCGGGGCAACAGGATTGTCCCACCACCCTGGGGCCTACATAACCAAACCAGAACTCTCCCAGACAAATGTTACACAAACCTGTACTTGAAGTCTGTTATTCTGCCTTGCTTCAGTCTTGTCCTCTCTAGACTGATCTGAATTTTGTCTTCTTTCACTGGATTTAAGTGCTTTCATGCTGAGGTGGTGCCAGTGGGGCCCGTAGGAGCAGCCTCTGTGAGGAGAGGCCAGGGCTGCGCTGAGCTGGACACAACCAGCTCCAGCTGGTTTCAGCCAGCTCCAACGGACCCACCACAGGACACCGCTGAGCCCCTCAGCCAAAATTGGGGTGCATCTGGGAAAATATAATTTTAAAAGGGCAAAACCGCCACAAAGTGGTGTGAGAGAGGTCAGCGAAGATGGAGGATGGAGGGGAGAAGCTGCTCCAGGCACCAGATTCCCCTGCAGCTGGTGAAGGAGAGGACAGCAGCGGAGCAGCCTGTGGAGAGCCCTACACCAGAGGAAGTGAGTATTGCCTACAGGAACTGCAGTCCATGGAGAAGCAAGGGGAAAGTGTGAGGAGAACAAACTGTCATGGACTGACTGCAAGCTCCACAGATAGTCAGAGATCAATTTGTCTTCAATTCCCACAATCCAAATCTATTTTAATTGGCAATAAATTAAATTTTCTCAAAGTCTAGACTGCTTTTCCCATGATGGTAACTGATAAGGGATTTCCCTGTCTTTATCTTGATCCATGACTTCTTCCGTCTTATTTTTTGCCCTCTGGCCCATTGAGGAGGGTGAGAGAGGGAGACAGTGGCAGGGTGGGGGTCAGGCAGTGCCAAGGGCCACTGCCCACAGCATAAAATATCAGAAAAGTGGGGAAAAAAAAAAAGATTCCCAAACCCCACAAGAAAAAAATTACTGCCTCATGCCAAGATTATGGCTTCATAATATATAGTTTGACAATTAAGTACATTTCATGGAGAGTTTCTGAGAAGAAATAAATGGTTTCATTCTCTGCCTCACTGATAATGTCAATTTGTAAAGGCAGACTGTGACTTCTGCTACATCTCCATCATTCCATAGTCCTGATACTAGGCTACTATTGCAAATCCATTAGTGCTAAAAGGACCAGGATGCATAATTTGGCCTTTTTGTGTGAGGAAGGACTTGCTAAAAATGTTACTTGGTTGTCCAAATTGATGCTGGTTTGGACTGCAAATTTTTTGAAGGAAAATGAGCACATTTTTTATGGAAAAAAAAGACTTTCAATGACTATGTAACTGTCCCATACCTTCTTGTGAAAACCAACTTTCACAGAACTGGACTTCAGAAGGGCAAAAACATCATTCAGATTAAAGGTAGATACTAGGTTCTAGAAAGGAAAAAAAATTGTAAACTGCATTTTATTGCCTTTTTTTTTTTTCAAAATAAAGTTTTATGCTTGACAAGTTTTCCCTTTATATCTATATTTATTTTATTTTTTAATACCCGACTTCATCCAGGATCCAAGCTTTTATTCCCAAGCCATCAACAGCCAAGTTTTAGAAGAGAATGCATGTGCACAATTTCAAGAAGAATGTTGTCAGAAACTGAAGTCTATGTAAGAATAAAACAAATTGCCCTTGTGAGAGGTTCTGTTCTAGATGCACAGGTCAATTTTGACCTATAATTTTCATTTAAAGTCAGTGTAGGATCCAGTGATGTATTGGTCTTAATGGTTTCTGTTGGAAATGCCTGCAGGCTACAAAAAATGGTGTTCAAATTTTCTTTGTTTGGGGCTTTTATTTTATTTTATTTTATTTCTCAAATCACTATTTTATTTTAGTCTATTTGGGATTTCAAACTGTGCACATCACTGTAATCATCTGAATCTGATCCCCAAAGCCAAAAGTGCTTGCAGTCACATCAGTTATTATCATTAAGGTATAGCTGTGAAACTACAAGAACTTTGGTTTAATGAGCTACATTTCTTGTTCTAACAAACCTCAATGACAATTCTTATCTCAGTCTTGTGAAATCAGAAGAAACACTGTGCTGTTGGAGATTTTCATTTTCTCTTTTACTGTCTAGTCTGTTCCAATTACAACTTTGTAAGGGAAAAATGCATTTTTTTAAGATTTTACTGCGTTACAACATAAGACCCAGTGACACTTACTCTGCAATCAGAAGCCAGGGCTGTATGCTCAGTTAGAATGAACTGGTGTAACTCGAGTCACTTCATTGGACTGGCATAATTTAATATCAGATATGAAACCTCAGCGACGTTCACTAAATTAGAAAACACAGTAGGGTCCAGCCAAAGCATCACTGACTTGTTTTCCTTGAAAAAAGTGCAGATAGGAAACAAGTGATTTTGTTTAAAAAAGGATTACTTTAATATAGCAATTTCACTGAATGCAAATCATTAGACACACACAATTTATAATGACATTATCAAAGTGGTTTCAATAAAGAAATCGTATAGACCACCACAGTGAATTAACACACTTGGATAAAAATGTGCTGCTGCACAGAACAATAGTTGGATTTGGCTGTATGTGTCAGATCAAATCATAGTTACTAAAAGCATTCACTTTTCTGATATGAACAGAGCAGACAAAGAAACCTTCTTGGAGAATATGTTTGCCCCAAGGATAAATGGAGCTAGAGATGAAGACATTGAGGAGCAGAATACCACTGAGCAGATGCTAGGTGATGGCAGGAATTTGGGATGCTCATGGCAGAAATGCCCGCCGCCAGCTGCAGCCACTCTAATCACTGTGAGACAAGGTGCCAGAAACAAGGCAAAATGTAAACAGGGGTAATCAGGAGTGTAGGAGTGTGAGAGAGAAATGGTAGGTTGTAGTTTGCTATATTGAAATGGATGTTCAGGAATGGCTGTCAGATTTAGAGCAGTAAGAAACGACTGAAAGTAACTGAGAACTTTCAAAATTTATATTAAAAGGACAAGCTTCCAGATTCTTGGAACTACTGTGACAAAAGGATTTAGAAAATGATTCTTCATTGAATTATGACAGTCTGTAATAAGATGCACGGCCAATGACTGAATCATTTATAGGTGGTATCTTCCAAATCTCATTTCTAATATCAGAGAATCATAGAATGGTTTGGGTTGGAAGGGACCTTAAAGATCACCAAGTTCCAACCCCACTGCCATGGGTACAGACACCTCCCACTAGACCAGGGTGCTCAAAGCCCCATCCAGCCTAGCCTTGAACACCTCCAGGGATGGGGCATCCACAGTTTCCCTGGGCAGCCTGTTCCAGAGTCTCATCACCTTCACAGTAAAGAATTTCTTCATAATATCTAATCTGAATCTACGGTCTTTCAGTTTAAAACCATTACCCCTCACCCTGTCATTACAATTCCTGATAAAGAGGAGTGCCTCTCCTCCTTTTCTGTAGGCTCCTTTTAGAAACTGGAAGGCCACTATAATGTCTCCCTAGAACCTTCTCTTCTCCAGGCTGAACAACCCCAACTCTCCCAGCCTGTCTTCACAGGAGAGGTGCTCCATGCCTCTGATCAGCTTTGTGGCCTCCTCTGGACTCATTCCTACAGGTCCATGTCCTTCTTACGTTGGGGGCCCCAAAACTGGATGCAGTATTCCAGGTGGGCTCTCAGCAGAGTGTAGTAGAGAGGCAGAATCACCTCCCTCGACCCGCTGGCCGTGTTTCCTTTGACACATCACAGGTAATGGTTGGCTTTCTGGGCTGCAAGTGCACATTGCCAGCTCATGTTGAGCTTCTCATCAAGCAACACCCCCAAGTCCTTCTTGGCAGGGCTGTTCTCAATCCATTCTCCACTCAGCCTGTATTTGTGCTTGGGATTACCCTGACTCATGTGCACTTGGCCATTTTGAACTTCATGAGTCACCTCGCAAACCTGTCCAGGTCCCTCTGGATGGCATCCCTTCCCTCCAGCAGGTCAACCACACCACACACCTTGATGTTATGGGTAAACTTGCCGAGAGTACACTCGTTTCCGCTGTCACTGTCACCAACAGACAAGTTAAGCATACCAATCCCCATACTCAGGTATACCGAGGTACACCAAGTCCCTGAGGAATGCCACTCGTCATTGGTTTCCACTTGGACATTGAGCCATTGACAACAGGTCTTTGAGTGTGGTCATCCAGCCACAGGTGGTCCATGTGTCAATTCCATGTCTCTCCAATTTAGAGGCAGGGTTGCCATGCAAGACAATGTCAAATGCTTTGCACAAGTTCAAGTAGATTATGTCAGTTGCTCTATATAAAGACAAGTCTACTTATACTGAAAATTGTTTCAACAGTTCAACTATTTGTGCTTCAATTTACACTTCAATTTAAGGTCAAAATCCTGTTTGATTTATCTGTTATGAATAGTCACATATAAATCACTTTGTAAAATACTGAAGATGCATCTTTAGACCAATGTTTGCATCACTGAACATTGCTGAGGAACTCAAGACTGGTACTCAATTGTTCCCTTGCTGTTCTATGGACCATGAGTATTTGTGTGAATGAAGACACATCCATCAGGAGACTCCTTCATTTGATTCTCCCTCAGAGAAAGAAGGGAATAATTGCACTGTGCTAACACTAGTTAGCTGAATCACACTGTGAGACCACCTACATGCAGATCCTTTCAGCTTCAATTCAAAAATAAGAAGTATCTATAGCTATTTGAAATTTCCTTCTGTGCCTGAAACATCTCCACTGTGCAGTCACATGTTCCTTTCTGCATCTCTGATGGTGGAATTCAGGTCTAGCTTTAGGTGTCTATATGTAGATACCTGCATGTACAGTAGATGTCTGGGTCTGGGTGCCTAATACCAGCCAGCATAGCCTTGAGAGTGATTTAGCTCATCTGCAAACAGCTGCCAGCACTGGTCAGGCAAGTGCTTAAGCATCATCTAAGCACTGACTCTGTTGCCTCGGGAATATTTCTGTTACTCACCCTTGGGCACCTGGTTTCATCTGAGACTGTAGTGAATTCCACCAGGCCTCCAGACACCTCTCCCAGCAGGCATTTGGGTGCAATTCCCTGCATCAGATCTGCCAACCCCACAGATGTCTACAGTGGATATCTGAGTAGCCTGGATGTGTCAAGTTACAGCAGATACATCTGTATAGGCAGTCATCCTCTAGATTTACATTGTTTATAACATAAGATAAACGCATCATGCACATTTGGAAGTCACAGGTTAGGTATCTTGATCATTAGCCAAATCCCAGTCCTGGTTCTAGGCACATCAAACGCTAAGTAAGCCTGAGGTCCAATTGATGTCAAGAGAAAAAGAAAATAAAAAATAAAGAGGAGGGATAAATTAAATCTTCAGCTAGTCCTTCTTTTGAGGAAGGTGTCTATAATTAAATACATACTATATAGCCCAAACTGAGTAGATAGAGTGCTTTTAGATATTTTTCAGGAAGTGTCAGCAGGTCTAATTTTAAAAGGGCAGGTCAGACTGTAATGGTACAGCTAAGCTTTTATTTCCTCCATAAGAAGGTTAATACACTTTTAAAAGGTAAGAAAAGAAAGAACATGCTGTAACCTTTTATCCTTGTCTTTAATCTGACACTAACAAAACCCGAGGAAATGTAGCCTGTCACCTCCCCTCACATCACTACACAGTGCTGTGTGCTTGGAGTTCCCAGAAAGTGGTATGAGCCATAGACACATGCAGATGGGTGAACAGGTGCTCCCAGGAGACAAGCATACACACCAGTCCCCTCACACTGTACAGAATATAAGAAATTAACTTCCAGGAGAGCAGTGACATGGAAAGAAAGAAAAAATGTTGATGTCTTGTTTTTTAAATATCCATTGATACTGTCAATGTTGTTAACAGTCCAGCTATTTGGACTGAAGTCTTCATTGTGCCCAAAAAAATCTTACTTAAGGCAACTGCAGAGTTCTACTGCTCCAGTGATAATATTGTCAGCATGATCCTGCCTGTATCTCCTCATGAAGATTACCCCAACTGCATGGTGACATAGGAGATAGGCACGTTTCTCCTGTGGAGACTTCACTGCTGGGCTGGAGATGGGCAGAGAAGAGCTGGTGTGGAGGAGAAAGAAGTTACTGTTCATTGGCAAAATGATTGCTTCTGTAGGCCATTTGGTATTTATTTGGACTAGAAGTTCTGGCAGGATAAAGCTATCCAATACTAAAGAGAAAAAAATAAAAGACTCTTCAAGTGGTTAAAGGCTGGGAAAGGTTTGCTATGTTTGAAGGAGCTCCCTTGAAGTCAAGCCATACTGCTGATTACGGCAGGAATCCTGGGATGGAAGAGAATGGTTTTATGGGCAGGCAGGATTTGCAGGCAAACCAGCAAGGGGAGATAGATAACTCACAGATAATTACTGCTTTTTAGAGTTGGTTTTTTTTTTTTTTTCCCTGTTGAGTGCTTTTGAAAAAAATAGTGCCACAGTTTTCAATGAGTATTTTAGTGAAATTCTACCCTTATTAAACTCTTAGTTAAATAGCAATTGGAAGACTATAAGACTATATAGAGTAATGCAACCTGCTGAATGGATTCTTACCCTGCCAGCCCACACCTGGAAGGAAAAAAGCAGACAGAGAGTGCTTGGCTCATGGGGAAGTATTAGCAGATAAATTTGTAGGGAAAATCATGAAGCTGTCTCCCACCATGCTTATTAGCATGTTCCCTGCTTCTTGCCTGTCAGAGAACAGTGGCTTTTTATTGCTCTCTACTAGACCTGGGCATACCTGCATTTAGAAAAATAACTACAGGCTTATAATACTGAGAGAAATAAAAAAAAACCCTGAAGATTCAATTAAGAGACATCAGCAATATTTAGGAAACCTTACTATGTAGTATTTATTTGGCCTGTTTAACTTTCATTCATTTACATAAATGCTAGCTAAAATATTGAAACTCATGAATATGTAGGAGGTGTTAATGAAATAAAAAAAAATAGTTTCATGCAACTACCTTCTTGTGTACTTACTGAGTAGGACCATGGAAAATGAACATTGTTCTTACCCAAGATTTTGGCAATTTCATTGCTTCTGCTGAAAAAGATCCCAGCTGACTGACTGCAGTACAGGTTTTGTGGAATATTTGAAATGCTGCAGCTCTCACCAAGACAAGGACTAAAAAGAAATTTTACAGCATGAAAAAAATTAGAGTTAAGGAATTATATTTTTAATTTTTATAATGATCTTGAATATTGTAAAAATCAGAAAGAGCAAATAAATTCATCACTCTTGAGCTTTTATTTTTCTAGAATTCAAAATGAGGATGTGAGGTGAGTGCCAACCAGGCAAATGAGATGAGGTAGCTGCATAGAGAGAGCAAAAATTTACTACAGTAGCAGATGTTTCCATTTTTAAAAGCCTAGAAGTTTAACATACCAGTGTTGATGTTGAAAATATGGCAGATTCCTTTTATCAAAGTATAATGCATATTTTATATCCCTGCCAATTGTAATTAGACCATACACAGCAAACTTAAAATATAAGCCCATGCTTTCTCCCATAGCTTGTAACATTATTTTACACAAACCCTGTAAAGGGGGCTTCTAGGAAAGACTGGGACAAACTTTTTAGCAGAGCCTGGTGCAATAGGACAGGGGGTAATGGTTTTAAACTAAAAGAGGGAAGATTTAGACTACATATAAGGAAGAAATGTTTTACACTGAGGGTGGTGAAACATGGGCACAGTTGCTTAGAGAGGTGGTGGATACCAAATACCTGGAAACATTCAAAATCAGGTTGCACAGGGCTCTGAGCAACCTGGTCTAGTTGAAAATGTCCCTGCTTGTTGTAGGGGTGTTGGACTAGAAAGCCTTTAAAAGTTCCTTGCAATCCAAACTATTCTATGATCTTATTATTCTATGATTATGCTATTATGTACTAACAATCAGTTATCACAGAATCATAGAATAGATGACTATACAGTCAGATATCAAGAGTCTAACAATTAGATATCACAGAATCATAGATGATAGTTGACTATAAGTAAGATCAGCTACTTTAGTTGCTTCTCAGCATCCTAAGATAAAATAAAATAAAATAAAATAAAATAAAATAAAATAAAATAAAATAAAATAAGGGGAGGGCTGCAGGCTACAGGGCTTCTCTGTGAGAAGACACCAGGAGATGCATGCCTGTCAGATGCAGCTGGTTCCAGCCAGCTCCAACAGACCCACCACTGACCAAAGCTGAACCCATCAACAATGCTGGTAGTGCTTCTATGATAACATATTTAAGAAAGGGTAAAAAACCCTGCACAGCAACTGTGAGAGAGAAGTGAGAAAATGTGAAAGTACCCTGAAGACACCAAGTTTGGTCAAGAAGGATGTGGAGGAGGTACTCTAGACACCGGAGCACAGACTCCCCTGGAGCCACTGGAGAAGACCATGGGGTAGCAGCTTGTATCCGTGCAGCCAAAGGAGGACCACATCAGAGACCACTTGAGAAAATACTGCAGTGGGAAGTATCACTCTATATGTGGTGTTTCTTACATTACGCTTCTGAACATTTATTGGCTACTGCTGGAGACAGCATACAGACTTTCATGGACCCTAGGTGTAACACCGTGTTCACTTTCAGTATTATTCTGCCAAGGAAAATGACTTCTCAGAAGTCTTAGAAGTCTTAGTGTTTTCAGAAGTCTTAGAAAGGCATACTGAACCACAAACAGAAGTGATAAGGTGATAAGCTACAGGTAATTTTCATTCAAATTTCTTGGGGATGCACTGTGTGGGAGGCTTGAGGAAAAGATTTTTGGCCTTAAGAACTGCTAAGACAGTCATCTGCAAGTAAATTAGATGTGATTTCTGAAAGATGATATTTAAATAATTTTTGAACTGTTTAAGTAAGCAGTAGCTCTGAAGTGCTCAACACCTTTAACAGACTTGGATATGCACTATGAGAACTAAAAGCACCCAGTGCAGGCTCAGATGCAGAAATAAAAACCACTTATTTGAAATAGTTTTTACACCAGAATATAGTAAGGACTTTTTATATGACTCCCTAGGTTTTAATAGATGGACATTAGAGACCTTAATGTAGTAGAATATTATAATAAAACAAGATGGGTACTGATATAAATGTACATTAACTCATTTGCTAATGATCAACATCAGCCCATAGGGACAACTGCCAGCGGTTTCATATCCTTTCATCAAAAGGGAGACAGAGCCTATTTGAATGTTTTAATTGTTGGGAAAGAAATTGATTTGCTTTTATCCAATCAATATTACTTTGACCAAGAATCAATTAAACTGACAAGGCTTCTCTTACTGAAGTAAGTAGGGACTTTAATTAAATTCCGTTCTATAGTTTAAGCTGGGCATAGGAAGAGAAGGAGAATGTAAAGGCTACTTTCACGTGGTGTGTATATTGGTAGTACGGTTTTAGGAGCAAGTAATAAATTAAACTACAGATACGTTAACATTTTACTTTATATCATATTGTACATCAAAATAAAACCACAGATATATACTCATCCCATCTATTGCAATATGCATTTCTATTTTGAATTAGCACAAAATGGAATGATCTGCATGGTCTTTTATATTACAGTGACACGGTGTGTAAAAGGGCATCATTCTGTTTCCTGAGAAACTATCATTAGTACTAAACAGACTCTCTTTGCCTATTTCTTTAGAAGATCACTGAAAAAAATGAGACTCTGCAGAATAACAATGGGTTCCATTTAATTGGTGCAACCCTTCCCCCTGCCTATCAGCAGCACAACTCAATATTCACTTTGAGGTAAAGGAGTTATTAAAGCATTTCAAGTGATATTTTCAAAGGGAATTTTCCTTTTTTCTTATTACCTCTTCAAATCTGAATCACTGGATGAGAAGAGAGGACAAGGGGATGAAAAAAAAAAAAAAGCTTAATTCCTAGAAAATTATTAAAAATGAGGCAATGAAATCAAACAATGCTTTGGTATAAAAAATCTTCAGAAGAGAAAATACACTTTAAGCAAAGGACCTAGAATACAAAGTCTTCTTGAAAATGGCAACACCTCAGATCACTTAGCCTGGAGCTTCTATCATTTCAGTCTCCTGATGTGGTGCTATTCCAGTTTATTTTCTTCAGGCTGCTTTGCTCACTAAGGCAAGTAATTAGAGTAGCAAATAATAGAGCCAGAGTCCCAAATTAACTGTCAATATTATCATCTGGTTGCTAGTGGCTAAAACAATGCTAACATTGGTAAATCTATATACCTTCCTGCTAAACAGCTATTAAAATAAATGATTTAGTAAAAATCATCTTCAGCGTCCTTGTTCTAAAATATGTCTTTTTTGTGCTAACTAAATAGCATACTAAGTGATTAGCAGCTTCCTCTGGTTCTTAAATATTCTTCCTAATTGCTCAGGGGTTCAGTCCACATGTGTTTCACCTACAGTATCACTTCTGTCATTAAGTGTTTTCATCTTGTGACATGGTGGCAAGTTTCTTTCGACATTAATATTTTTCAAAGTTTAGCCAGTCATTCTTAATGCTCTGGGCACATTAGCAAAAAATAAGATGCTTTTTGGCTATTTTATCTTTTTTCCTCAAAATATGATGGAAATTACAATTCTCAAGAACTAGTTCAGTGTTTTCCATCTGAAGAGTTTTTTCTGCTTCTAAATGGATTTTTTCAACATCAAGACATAAATTAATTAATTGGTAAAATCCCCTAGAGATATATGTATATTATATTCAACATTTTATATGATATTATTGTATACAATATACTACTTCATGTATGAAAATTATCTAAATGGAACCAGAAATGTTATGAACATGATTTTTAATTTCTGTTTTATAGTGAGTTGAAACTTCCACTTTTTAATCTACTTGACAGCATCTAAAAATTCTAAAATGTTGAAATTTCCTGTGGAGAAATGACATTTTCTAAACATCTTTAAGTGGTTTTAATAGCTCTGGGTAATTGTTCAAATTATGGTGGTATTTATGGCCAAGTTATAATACTTCTATATTTTAAAAACAACAAATAATCTTCTGGATCAATATAAAGAAAAAAAACCAACAAAAAACAACCAAAAACAAAACCAAAAAGCAAACTGCAAAAATAGGCTTCATGCTTACTTCAGCTCTGTTCACAAAGTTATAGCAATTTAACACCAATGGGACTGGATACAGGATTCATTTGTATGGTAATGCTACATTTATGAAATTTCCTTTCAAAATTAGTTTTAAATTTGGATAAACTCCTGAATTTTTACTGTAGCTAAGAAATTAAGTTTCTTTTGTACCTCTGCAGTTTTGATACAGGTTTTCATGAAATTTGCAAATTCTAAGCTTCTTATTGTCTTTCTGTAACTGCACGTGCTGTAAGAATAAAGCTCATGTTACCTACTTTTAATGATGGAGAAGTTCAAACTGCCACTAAAACACAGTGATATAAAGGGTGATAATCTGCAAAACATTCATGAACTCCTGCGTAGACCCCACTGAGCTATTGACTTCCTTAGGAAGAGTTAAATACTTCATAACCACTCATAATGGCCATGTCATGGATTTTAAACCTGAAAGTCATTACATAAAGGAGTCTGTAATATATATTTGCAGAAGGAATGATGTGTCATGCCCTAAGCAGACTTACTCAAATGCTGGTCAAACTCTGAATATCTAGTTTTGATAATTTTCCAGTTACATCTCCAAGCAGTGGATAATAGGCACGATGAAGCACTTCTTTCTGTCTACAGCACCTTTGTGCTGAAAACAAAGTAGCAGCTTCTTTGGCACCTTTTGAAAGATTTTCTGATTTTATAAATGATTTGCTATAAATAGATCATAAGCTGTTTTGTAAAACATGGCTTTTTAGGATTTATGCAGAACTGAACTGCTTTTTAGTACCTTTATTATTTTTTCCCAGGAGTGCACAAACACAACAGAATGTTCTAATAGCAGCCTGAGTGTTCTCCTGTGTCTCTCTATTTTCTAGTCTATTTTTTACATAACAGACTAAAAGGAAACATTAATGAACACGTAGGATATACCTTACGCTAGAGAAGATAATCTTTTTTAACTGAAATGCTGAATTATTTATCCTCAAATGTTGTATAAAGCCAATTCTATTCAAACCCGCTCCCAAAAAAACCAAAATGCTTAAAAAATACTCAAGAACTGCTTTCCATATTTTTGGAAGGAAATTGTTTTAAACATATAGTTATCTCTTTAAGAATTAAAAACTGAAGAAGTAAATCTTTTAAGTTTCTTTAAAAACCTCACTGTTTTGATCATCTTGACAAATATGCTTTTCATATTTTTTCTTTATAGAAAAAGTAAATGTGTCAGAGTGTTATCTCACAACAAAACATTTCAGAACTGTAGCTATTTTCACATAATTAACAATCTTTGTTCCAACATTTCTCTTCCTTTAACATTATAGAAAATTTCTTCTTTCCTACAGTAACTTGTATTTATCTTGAATGCTAAAATATTTTGAAAGTCTTATGATATTCCATAACAGATGAATAAATACTCTCTTTTTCCCCCAAAGATGTCAGTAGGATCTCAGTATCATACAAAAGGAAATTTCTTTGGTTTCCTGATATACAAAGTTTGTTAGGGAATCCTCATCTTTTGCTACCTCCCTCTCCAGCAACAACCTGCAACATCCAGTTTACGGTCTTCAGGCTCATGTGTTAAAGGGCAGGATTTTTCCTGCCATGGCCGTGGCAGTTGTACATGCAGTTCTGGGTTCTGGTTTTCAGAGTAGTTTTCTTTCCAGGCTCCTCCTTTCAAAAGGAGGAAATGAGCAAACAACAAAATCAGCTCCACCAATTGTAGTTATTTTTTAAAGGGGTCAGGGCCACTGTAAGGACAGGATCAGTAGAGGTGAGCACAATTATTATTTTTTTTTTCTTCTTGCATCTGTTTACTAACGCCTGTTTTACAAAAAACTGTACAAGGAAAAGGCTCTGTTTGGCTAGTAAATGCTCTGTGACAATGCATTTAGTTAACATCGTGTTACACTTATTTTGGACCAGTCATAATTTATTTTATTAATTGGAGGATCGAGATTTCATGCTTTTAGTTGATTGCTACTTCCATTTCGATAACTCACATTTAAATATGTTGTCAGTCATATTAGACAGGGCTAGCAAAGGAGATGGTAAACACGCTGTCATATTATGGCATGGATGATATCACAAAATTTTAAAGTGTTATATGGGCCAAGGAACTGCTCTCCTCATGTATGAGACAGATACCAGAGAACTATGGAATTGTGAAGGTTGGATTAACTGTCATGTAACCTGGCACTATTGGGCAGTGATGCATGGGAATACAGGACTTTGAAGAAAGTAGCCACTGCATATTATCTGCTGGAGTTCTTCACAGGTCAATGTTGGTACTGGTGCTGTTTAACACCATTGTCAGAGACATGGACAGTGGGCTTGAGTGCAACTTCAGCAAGTTTTTCCATGACACCAAGCTGTGTGGTGTGGTCAACACGCTGTAGGGAAGGGATGCCATCCAGAGGGACTTGGGCAGGCTTGAGAGTTGGGCCTGTGAGAAACACATTAAGTTCAACAAGGCCAAGTGTGGGTCAGGGCAGTACCAAGCACAAATACAGGTTGGGTGGAGAATGGATGGAGAGCAGCCCTGCTGAGAAAGATGTGGGGGGGTTGGTGGATGAGAAGCTCAATATGAGCTGGCAATGTGTGCTTGCATCCCAGAAAGCCAACTGTAACCTGGGGTGTGTCAAAGGAAACATGGTCAGCAGGTTGAGGGAGGTGATTCTGCCTCTCTACTCCACTCTGCTGAGTCCACCTGGAGTACTGCATCGAGCTTTGGGGCCACCAACCATAAGAAGAACATGGACATGTTGGAACAAGTCCAGAGGAAGGCCACAAAGATGGGGTGGAGCAACTCTCCTGTGAAGAAAGGCTGAGAGAGCTGGTGTTGTTCAGCCTGGAGAAGAGAAGGCTCTGGGGAGATGTTATAGCAGCCTTCCAGTACTTAAAGAGGGCCTACAGGATATATGGCAAGAGGCTCTTTATCAGAGAGTGGAGCGATAGGGTGAGGGGTAATGGGTTAAAATTGAAAGAGGGGAGATTTAAATTAGATATTAGGAAGAAATTCTTTACTGTGAGGATGATGAGACCCTGGAACAGGTTGCCCAGAGAAGCTGTGGATGTCCCATCCCTGGAGGTGTTCAAGGCCAGGTTGGATGAGGCTTTGAGCACCCTGGTCTAGTGGGAAGTGTCTGTGCCCATGGCAGTGGGGTTGGAACTTGGTGATCTTTAAGGCCCCTTCCAACCCAAACCATTCTATGATTCTATGATATGTGCTTTTCTCTCTAACCCAGCCCTCTAGGGACTGGTGCATGTGCCTTGGCACATGCAGGCATTTTTCAATTATAGACCTAGCAGTGAAGAAGCATTCTTATTTAAAAAGCCTATTTGCACTTGATGGTGGCAGTGTCTAGAGCAGGTCATCTCTCATTTGTATCTTCTGAGTTCTGTTTCCCAGTTTATCAATTCTTTTGTCATGATTTGATAGATGATATAAAGTTTCCCAAGCAATAAGTATATTTAATAGGGCTGAAGGAAATATCAGATTGCTTTCTGAGAAGGGAGACTGTAGAATCAACAAAAGTACTTTCAGATTCAAGGTTAACTAAGACCACAGAGTGCTGATTCAGCACAGTTGATGGCTTGAATCTTTTAGACATGGGAAAAAAAACATGATTTAAGTGTTACATTAAATTTAGCTGGTGAACCACTTATACCTTTTTTGAGGGTATTTTTTTGAGGACTTGAAGACTTTGAGTTTTTTGGCTTTCTATAATAAACAGAATTGCTTTATTTGTCAGTGCTTCCTGATAAGCAGTAGAATTTTCTATCATAAGTAACTGATAACAGGAAAGTATCTGCATGTCTGTAGATACAGTTCTTTTAAACCAATTTAATGGGTATCATTGTTGGCTTAGAAAGATTACCTACAGATCTTCAGTTAGGAAAAGACTATCTCAACATATCAAGTTCAAATTAAAATAACACTCTAACATTAAAAAAACTCAGACCACCTCTACTTTCTTTCCTCTCCAACATCAGCTAGAACATAATCTGCTCATCCCTTTGCTCCCTGTTCAAGCACTCATTTCACATAGAACAAATCTTAAGTTTCCTCTTTTTCTCAGATACCATATGACATATGATTTTTCCCATCATTAACATTGAGTTTTATAGCTTACTAGATTGCATCATGATGTTCTTTTAATTGGATGATTACGTATATGCCCCAGGCAAGTTAATATGCTAATATCTGATGATTTAGCAAACTGATCTGATTTTGTTTATTTTACTGCTGGCTGAAACATTTTCTAGTCTCAATGTTCAGAGTGAAAGCAGCCTAGATTCAGAACTTCTGAGTATTTGCATTAGTAAGGGATGCCTTTAGCCATGGGAAAACAATATGGTTTTTTTAATGTACATGCTTAACAGTTGTGCTGGGTCTTGAACTTTAAAAAACCCAGCTTAAATATTTATGAAATGCCATTTTTAATCTTGAATTGATCTTAAATTATATTGGTCTCCACATCAAGACTATGTGGAGTCTATGCCTATCGTATTGAATGTGTTTTACTCTTCAGCTCTCAAGATATGGGATACTCCAAAACAAATCTACTGCATGGCTTTCATTTTTTTCCCTCCAGTCCTTTAAGAAATTAATTTCTACAATGAAGTATGTAGTAAATGCAACAGGAATAGATGTATAAACAGACTTAATCACATGCCACAATAAGAAAAGAGTTAACTGTGCCCACATTTGAAATTGTGACATAAATGTTCCGTAAACTTGTTCTTTGCCATGAGCAGAAATTTTCAGTAATATCAGACAAAAATGAATCTATATCCCTTTGGCTGGAAGGAAAAGTCCTCTAACTCAGTCCTTGTGAGGATAAAAATTACTGGGTTAATAATATTAAGTTTTGTTTGATTTGAACGAATAATTACGTTGTGCCAATACTTTACTGCTTTACATAGACGTTTCACCCATGCTCTTCTTTATTTCATTTGATTATAATTCTTTCCCCGTAGACAAACCTGTCTATGAGGCAAATACGCTTGACTGAATAGTAGTGAATATTTAGATAAGGTACCAATGGCTGGAGGGCAACTTCAATATTCAGCAATTATACGTACAATACACCATGCTGCAGTGGGATTCCTGCTGAGAATGTGCTTTGCCTTGTGTAGAAACAATCAAGGGCAGAAAAGAGTCACAAATATTCACATTAGGCAGTTTAATGTTGGAGACTATTTCACAGGATAGGTTTAAAATAATAGATACCAGTGGAGTAAGAACTCTGCGAAGAACCTGAGGCAGCTATTTCCTGAGGAACAGAAACCTTTCTGTGCAATTAATGGCATCTGTTACTTCTGCTCTACTAGTTCCATATTGTTTCCTCTCCCCAGACCTGAAGGAGAAAAATAAAGGCTTTCTAGCCAGAATGGAAAAAAAAACCCTCTTTAACTTAAGTCAATAATAGTAGTCCAGCTCATTCCAAGTTCCACCATGGTTACTTGGCCTTCTGAATAGCATAACAAAACATTAGCACATTTCCAAAGAACAACCTTGTCTCTGGGCCATGCAGTGTGAAGTATCAAGAAAAAGGCAGAAAGATTTTCGACATCCAAGTTAAAGAGAAAAATAATCCCTTGAAAAGGGCTTCTCTGGTCTCTATGGGTTATGAAGGACACATTTAGTGAAAGAAATAAATTGGTTATTACTTGTACATTGGTGATCATCACAGACTCAACGTAAAACACAGTTGCTAAACGGAAAACAAGTTCTGCAGAGGGTATTGGGCTGATGACCCCATTACATCTAATGACCCTGAACACCACTCAAACTTAGTTTAATGCTCCAAAACCTGTCTGGCACTGCTCTGTTTTTTATTTAATTAAGTCTCAATGTTCTTACATGCCATAGTATAAAAGACAGGAATAAATACCTCACGATTGCTTAAATATAAACAGTCTTTATTTATTCCAATATCTCTTATGGATGCTGGATTTAAAAATCTCAACTAAGATATTTGAAATACCCATATAAAATTGAATATTTAATTTTAAAATTACACATCGAATTCACCTTGAAGGCACAGTGATTACTTACATTTCAATAAATATCCCAGCATCTTTGTAAGATTAAGCTGCAGTTAACTGTGAACATTTCTCCTTGTTTGCTTGTAACTTCTTTTCTGTCTGCCATGTATTTGTTCTTTCTAAAATGCTGTCTTCCCTGCAGTTTCAGCTAAAAGTTTTGCTCAAGAGTGCCCTTAATCTGGTTCCCAAACACACCCCAAAATGCTAGCTTGAATTCCATAATAGCTGCAATTTATTTTAGCTTGACTATCATGGGAACTGGGCTGAATCTTTAGTGCTGCAGTGAAAGGCAGAAGCTGAAATTACAATTCCTGGGGTGCTGAACCTAATCATTTTGTTCTGCTCATTCAGCCAAGTTCTACTCATGCAACCTGACTACATACTTGAGCTGGCCAAGTAGCAGCCTAGATCTGGCCCAGGGGATGAGTTAACCTACGTGTCTGAAAAAGAACAGCAAAACTTGCAGGTTAGAAGTGGAAGAAGAGATCCATCAGAATTCCTACCCCATTGAAATTGCTCCAAGGAAGAAGAAAAAAAAAGCAAGAGACAAGATAAGACGTGGTAGGAATGTCACAGGGCATGTGGTAGTAAGAGGATCTCCACAGGCCACTGCAGAAACATAAGTGGTGTTGTCCCTGTGTGACTAAAAATAGGGGGACAGACTGTAGCTGGGAGTGGGAAGAGGGAAAGAAAGAAAGAAAATGCTGAGATAGACAATCTACTTAATCAAGGACTAGAGCAAGGTGCTAAAAGCTGTTTGCTTCTTGCATGCATTGCAATAAGGATTGCATGAAGGCATACAAAGCCTGTAGAAAGATGGGCGGACAGAAGTGGCTGTGGTCAATACTAAACTTTTCATAGCATCACAACGCGTTAGACTTCATCACCATTACATTTATCTCTAAATAGTAAGTTGTGTGGTTTTAAAGCAGCAAAATTGCCCCAATCTCAATTGTGTGGATACTTACTGGTATAACGAGGCTAACAGATATATACCTACAGGAAGATTCTGTAATAAACACTCTTTTGTCAATATATAAGGATTTTACCATTAGGAAGAGAGCCAAAGGGTGGCAATTGTTCTGGCTGGTACAAGACGGTGGAGACCGTATATTAATGGGTTCACTTTTTCTGTAGAGATGTTGGTGGAACATACAGTCAGATGGGCGCCTGGAAAGAGGGACCAGGGACATAAAGAAATAAAGGAAATTTAATGTGAACATAAAGGACATTATAGTGCAGAAATGGAGGGACAAGATAAGGAATGTTGGTAAAATTAGCATAGATAGAGGAAGAAGGATCTAATGGAACTGTAGCACTCATTCTCCACTCAGTAACATTCAGTAACTCCAAGCTGTCCACTATGACTTTGTCCGGATTACAGTTTAGCTATACCATAGATGAAGAGTACAGCTAATATCCATCCATTCAGGGTTTATTACCTGATATGTGAATAATGTGCGATGCTGGATGAACACAGTCATGCCACTTTCCAAGGCCAAATGTTAATCTAGAAAGCATAGGTTTGCATGGAACCAGTCTGGATTTTTTTTTGCTGATGCTTGATGACAGTGACATACTGACATGGTTTAATATCTTCTCATATTCCATTATAAACATTTTTCCTTTCACAAGGCTATCTCAGCCTCCCTTTGCCCAAATAATGAAGCACAGATTATCTAGTTTACCCCAGTGTATTTTTTTATAGGGCAAACTTTATATAAGTTCGAGGCTACTTAAATTCTAAGTAGCAAACTTGGAAGAATAATCTCACAAAATCCCTAAAATTAGCCAACACTAGTAGACAGCTGTGTTTCACAGTATAGTCAAACACTCTTTCAGTTTTAAATATGAGCTACTTAAGAGGAATTTAGTTGTAATTTACACCCACAGCATGACACAGCCTTTTAAAATCTTTATTGCCATCTTCCACCAATGCCATAACTTGCATTCCTTGTAAACAAGGCATTTCCTAATTGAAGGAAGAAGTATGAAAAATATCTGTTTTGCCAGTTCATGCAGGTCTCCCCTCTCAACACTTCACCAATAGACATCTCCCTGTGTTACTTGCATACAGTCAATGTGGCTACAATACAAAGGCCCAAATATTCTTGTCTTACTCTTGACAATAATCCGATTGAAAATGATATGAGTGAGCTGGGACCTTGCACTTCAGCCATATGAGTCTTATCTCTAAGAGAGACATATCAGCTACCTAGGCAGTAAACATAAATGAGCAGAATGTTTTATTCAAAGCAAATTATTAGTTCCACATTTTCTGTGAAATTTTGATGATGACAGTGAAGAACAGTCACAGATAAGTGTCTTGTAGTGATGCTAGTTTGTACTGAGTTGACTTCAAGGAATGCTGTCAATTTAAAATTCTCCCTTCCGTGTGATTTCTTAAAGTCTCCAGTTGTTGCATGCAGCTCTTTATATTGCTAGTACTGCCTAAGATTGGAAAGGGAAAAATTCCCTACTCATTTTTGCTACACTTTTATTAAATAGTTACTGTCAGTGATGCCTTCTGTCTGTTGTTTTCTCTATTGTTTGTGTGTTTCTGAAAAGACAGAGAAACACATGAAAATGAAACACCAAAAACCATTATGAGCTATCTGTCTGCTTATGATTCCTGACTCTGTTAGAGTTTGCATCTGATAGGAATCAACCCGAGGTCTGGCATCATTCCCATGGACTGTTTGTGCATTTTATGTTAGATTACTGGGAAAAAAAAAGAGTTAATGTTGAGACCAATGTTTTGGTCTGCTGTCTGCTAGCTGGCTGCCTTAACCACTTAGCTACAGAGTCAAGTTTCCAGCTGTTTGTCCTCCTTTTGTCCTCCAGGTTCTTCTTTTGCCTCTCATACAGAGGTTTAAATTGAAGATGAAGCAGGTACCTAAGCCTAAGGAGCTATAAGCTTCCAGAAGCTTATTATTTTAGCATTCAGGTAAGAAAAGCCTGAAGTCTCAAGTCTCCTACTTTGTAGTTTAGAGATTTTATCTTTGGACTTTAAGCAAAAAGTAAACAGTGGTATCAATGCCTCATCCTTTTCTGGTACTTTTAAATAAAAATGACGGTGATACCGTATCAGAGAGTGAACTTAATTATGCCAGTATGAGATAGGCATGTAAAACTTATCAAAGATGCATAAAGGACTGGTAACAAATACTGCATCCATCAAGGGACTTAAGACCTGAGATACTTGTGAATGAGCTTTGAAGGAAATATATGCAGAATAGTTAATTTGACAACTTCTTGGATACCTAACGTAGCAGAAATTTAACTATGCAAATGTTGTAGCAGAGCTACAGAGTCTCAAACAGTTATACAGACCTGTGGAATTTTTGTCTTGGAATTAATTGACAAAATCTTAAAGAAATATCACATTGCACTTCATATTGTTTCAGAAGCCCCAGCCTTAAACTTTATGTTTGTATTGAAAACGTAATTCTTGTGTGCTTTCTGATTAACTTTGGCTGGGTAGGTGTGTTCCTGGACTAAATTTATATCTGTGTCTGGAATCTTTCACCCATTCTTTGTGGTCTAGCACTATAGGAAAAAATATATTTATCTGTGTAGATGTTGCAGGCCATCTAATGTGCACATTGGTCCTCAAGATTTTAAGAAATAATTTGGACTTAATTAAACCTGATTTGATTATCCAGGACTTAATACATAAACTACATGGTGGAATTGCTTCAATGGATAAGAGGGGAAAATGGCTAAGATCTTTCTGTGAAGGTAAAAAAATAAGATCCTTTCTGGATCCAATACCAAGATGGTTCTGCAGTCTTCTTAGAACCATTAACAGGCTCACATTAAAAGGTGTGAATCTAGGCTATATGTACAGTCAAAGCGCAAAAAACTGTTTTGGTCAACTGTTGGGGCTGTCCATTGCAGCTGGGAGTTCATCTTCAATGAATAGATAATCTGCCATGCACAGAGTTTTGGAACAGAAGCTTCTTG
The DNA here is from genome assembly GCA_025769975.1 of Gallinago jamesoni. Lineage (NCBI taxonomy): Eukaryota > Metazoa > Chordata > Aves > Charadriiformes > Scolopacidae > Gallinago > Gallinago jamesoni. Next base: position 193,264,960 of record JAOQGH010000001.1, read on the forward strand.
TAGAATTAGGAACTATGGGCAGAGCAACAGGGGACTGTGAGCTTCTGATTAATTGATGGCCAGCTTCTCCTTACAGACATTTTGTTCATATATTATGGACAAGTAATATTTTGAAGCATTTAAATGTAGGCACACAAGTAAAATCCATTGTCAGACATGTGGGATATAAATAAAGGCAACCTCAGTAGTTCGGCTCATATGCCAATTCTTACTTGTTAGACTCTTTTCCTAAAATTCTGTGAGGAGCTGTGCAGCTTCGGTTGGAAAAAGTGTAAAGGTGAATCTACCCACACATTACCATTGAACTATAGTAACACAACTGGACTAAAAAGTTCCTGAATTAAAAAAAAAAAAAAAAAAAGAGATCTCCAGGGTGACACAACAACATAAAAAGGTGAGTGAGAAAATATCCCAACTGTAGTCTTCTAGATCCCTAGGAGAAGTCATTTTTGTTCCTTCCTTGCTAAAACCTTATAGTGCACGTCTGTCCCCTCGTCTTCACCAGGGTTACCCTGTGGCTGCCTATGCAGTCTCTTTGTGCTCGTGTTGCATCTTCACTGAGCTCTTTTTTTCTTCCTGTACATCTCACCTTGAACTTGAGAAGTCTCTCAAGTGACGTATGAATTTCTAAATGTTTCCAGGGAAGGAGCAATTGTTGTCTGCTTCAGCTGGGTTTCATTTGACCCTCATAGAAGGCTGCCTTCCTCTCCATAGCCCACCCTCTCTTAACAGAACAAAATAACATGTAATACATAGCAAACTAACAAATAAATCACCCACTGTAAACTGCTGAAGTGGTTGGTGTTCACTGGTCAGTGTTAATTCCCCCACCCAAAGAGCAAGAATATGCCCTCTGCAAGTAAGCTGCTGGCACTGGGGGAACTCTCTTTCTTGCTACTTTAGGAAGACAGTGACAAACTTGGAGACTTTCAAAGGCTGAACTGCTAACCTCCAGTTTTTTTAAAAAGACTATCCTTTTCACCATAAATCCATAATTTCTCCAGCACACCAGAGGCTTTCAAGAATGTTTTGCATTCTGAAGATTTTTTGCAAAAAAGACATTTTGGGCAAGGCGTCAGTAATTTCCTCCCTCCCCCCTCTTTGTCGATAGAGTCTCTGCTGACCCTTGATTCTTAGACATCCAAATTTTTTTTCTAAAACTTTGATGATTTTCTTAACTTTCAAATTACAAAATTTAGAAACAAATAGCACAAGGTTATTTAAGTGTATGTCTTTGACTATATTACTTAATGCCAGAGCCATTATTATTTCCTTCCCTTTCAGTTGATGCACATGTTCAGTTAAAAATCAATTGTGTGCCACATCCGCAAACATACCCTTAGTCTTATTTCCTCTCCTTTATATTTTCCACTCTTTGCTTGGATAATTAAACATCCATTAATACCACTCAGGACATCTCAACATTTTTTTTTAAAGTTCCATCATTTCACAGTCCAATTGACATCTGTGGCAAGATGACCTCCTACATAATGTTCATAGAGCTATTTATCCTACAAAATTATAACCTCAGTCTATAATGTCCCTTCACTCTTAATTTCATAAATAGCTTTTGATAGTTGTCTCAAGTGCAGCTCCAAATGCTTTTTTCTTTGAAAGTTATTTTGAGACTTGATCATTTTTGAATAAATGATGACTGTTAGCAGGTTTGGAACCCACATATTTATGCTTCTGTTTATTCATGTATGAGAAGCAGGCACTTGTCAGAGAGAGTATTAAAATACAATCTGAATCTAAATGTCATTAAGTTCAGTAAGAAAAAGATCTGGGTTTTGTAAGCAGCTATAATTTGTTAAACCAAAGGCAGATATTAACATCTGCTCTGTTCCTGGTGATGGAACAGTATTTATTGAATAATAAATAGTAGAAGTGCAGCTGAATTCCTGCTCCCTGCAGTGAATTTATGTTACATATGCAGCTACAGTGCAAGGCAAACACATTTAGCTAATTGCTGATGTGTCATGAATGCAAGAGGACAGGTAAAACTAGAGTCTATAAACATTTTTGGTGACGACTGAAAAGATTTAAGTCTGCTGTTAAGTTAGAGCACTCTTTTGTTAAATACGTTTTCTTCTAGTTCATATTCAAAAATGCATTTCCTTCTTGCCCTTTAATGTGAATACCCCAGGTTTAGTTGTCAAAGCAGATTTCATCTGAGCCCATATTTTTGCATTTTTATTTCTGTGAATGATGTATTTGTTTATATAGGATTTTTGCTGAATATCATAGGAATTTTATTATTCTTTTAGTAGAACTTAGGTGTCCTTAAACAGCTGCTCATATATCCCAGATTTAGCTGTGTTATATAGCTCATCTCCATTTCAAGTGTGTATCCTTTATCTCCTCTCCCCAAGAAAATACTTCACATTTTTATATGCTTACCTTTCTCTTCTTTCGGGTGCAATGACATTCATATGCTTTTCCCCTTAAATTTAAATTTAAACTTCTCTTTACTTGTTCTGTTTGTCTTAATTATCATAATTGACTCATATCGGGTTCTCATGTATCTTAAAGTGCTTTTGTCTTGCCTGGCATGTGGGGAATGCAAGCAACTGAGTTTCTCTTACTGTGTCTGGATATGAATATAATAAACAGTAGGTAGACCTTCCTGTCACTTTTTTGGATTTGTTGTTGTTGTTTTTTTCCATCTAAGTGTGATCAAACCTTTATTCTCTGTGTTGAGTTCAAAACTTTAAAAGGTTCTTGATAAATTAAGCAGCAGCATAATTAATTGCCTTTGTTTCCTTGTTTTACTGAATCCACGTAGGTGGTAGAAATCATAACTTACGACAGAGCAAACATCTTACTAATATTTATACATTTATGTGACAACGTCCTTCTAAGTTATGTGAATTAATTCTTTAGAAGTTGTTATTAAAAATGGAGGTACCAAAATCTGATTCCATACACTATCAAAATCCATTTTCCATCTTTTGACATGTTTTCTGTTGGTTCCTGCATCCTGCATCCAGTTAGTCCCCTGATGACGGAAAGCAGTCACAGAATCACAGAATCTTAGTGGTTGGAAGGGACCTTTGAGATCATCGAGTCCAAACACATTAAACAAAAACAAACAAACCCACAAAAACAAACAAACAAACAAACAAAAAAACCACACACAAAAAAACCCAACACCCACCAACTAAACCCCACACCCACAACCCCACGCACAACACCCCAGCACAAACCAATGATCTTGGCCACTAGAG
>JAOQGH010000001.1:193268286-193296675 GCA_025769975.1 Gallinago jamesoni
TTTTGTTGATGTATTTATAGAAACTTTTTTTGTTGTCCCTTATATTAATTGCCAGGTTGAGTTCCAGCTGGGCTTTGTCCTTGGTACAGTCCTTGGTACAGCTCTGATTTCAATTAAAATAACCTGTCCTTTCTCCAGGGAATAGACCTGACATTGTCACTGAAAATACTGCATGAATTTTCTTTGGATAATCTTTCAAAAATGTGAATCATTTCTTTTACTTCAGTTGCATCCTTCTAGACACAGTTCAGTTAGGGAGGCAGAACCGGAATTCTCTCCTATTAATGATTATAGAGTCCAAGGGAACTGCATTTCTAACTTAAGGATCTCCATCAATAGTTTAAAGCTGATAGCTGAGCAGGGTGAACCTCATTTCAAAGTCCAGACCCAGGCATTGCCCACAGATTCAGGCAGTGCTGACAGCTAACTCTCTGCTGAAGTCTTTGGATGTATTCATGTGGAGGAAAGAAATACAGAATCCTAGAACTCAGGCTTTCCTTCATATTCTACCCAGTGAATCCATACCCTCATAACTCCTTATCATCTTTTATTTGTTCATAGTTTAACTGCCAGACTAGCCATAAACTATACTGAGAGAACTGTTGTGAATTTTCTGCTCAAGTGGCTAATGTTAAATAGATCAGAGAAATCAAAGCACTGCATATGCATATCTGGCACTGTGTATTAAGGTGCTTAATATCTGACTAAACCATGGGAAAATGTTTCCAACTACTATTTAGTTTTGGAAAATTCTGCTTTTATTTCAGACCTGAGGAAGACCACTTGTGCCTAAAGTTCTATTTAATTGTTTCAAACTAGATTGGCTGATGCAGTAAAAATCTTACCTCCTCCTGCAAACATTTTCCTATGTGCTAAGACGACCGTGATTTACTGCTGAAGTGCTACATCAACTTTAATTTGATTTCCTTTTCTTTTTCACCTTCAGCATGTACAAGATCAAGTTAAGAGCAATGGACAAGTTCATGTTTGGTAGGTCTTTTGAGCCTCCTTCTGATTGCCTGGTTTTCTTTTGAGAAGCAAGAAACAACCATCGTATTAGAGTTGTGTTTAAAGTGTTCATTGATTAATTTATCAGCAAGTATATATGCCAATATCTCCAAGTCACACTGCTTTTCCTAGTTTTACAGTATCAATATTTCCACATGTAAGAAAGTATTTTTGGCTCTATTAGCTAAAACATTCAAAGGAAAAAATTATGCACAGTGGTATCTGCCTTTAAATGTTTATACAGGGGTAAAATTCCACAATCAATGTATTATTTTACTCAAATGAAAAGATAGGGTTTTTTTTTTCCCCCTTAAATTGCATTGTTTATTATTTTTATTACCATTGAAAATGTTATTTTTAAATTCTTTTCTGAAATTGTAAAAAAATCAATAATTGAACAAACACTGTGATTTTGCCTTCTGTTAGATAAATTCAGCTTCACTTAGAACATACAGATATCTTTTAGTTCCTATAAGAAACAGAAAAGAAGCAGTTTACAGCTGCAGTCTAAGCAAACATTGTCTACAATTTATTATTCCTGTGTTTAGCCAAACAAGCACAATAGGAGTTTAATAATTTAACATGCAACAAATTCTTGTCTCTTTGCCTAAGTGTGGCTGGGCTCTTTCTGTACCTCTCACATGCATAACTTTTTGAAGCTCAGCCTGTTCCAGGGTCAGTTATTCCTCACTAACTGTTCTGGTTAGAAGAATCGTGTGCAACCTCAGCAAATAGTTTCTGTCAGCCATTTATATTTCTGCAAATAGCCACAGTTCCTTCGATAGCAGGTAAAGCAAAGATTCCTTAAAAAATTGCAGACTTCTAGATACAGTCAATGCGTCAGTGCAGATCAAGAAGCTGTGTTTACTTGGGAAATCAAATTGAAAAAACACTTAATTTATATTACTTAGAAAAATACTTATTTCTCTTACTCCTCTATCCCCGAAGATTTACAGTCATCTGAAGACCAGAACACCCAGGATACAGGACAAATAAATTTTGTGCTGAAAGGATTGTTGTTGAATGCATCTTTAACAAATTTCACTCATTTTAATAATTTTGCAAAATTGGTAGTTATTACACAGTAAAATTACGAGTCTGGAAAAAATGTTAAGCAAAGCTTCTGAGTTTTTTTGTTTATAATAGCTATTTAATTACTTGAGATGGGTTTTCCCAGTAGTTCAGAGAAAATAAATTAAAACTACTAAAAAATAGAGAAGGAGAGACTGAGCCTATGTTTGAAGAATAAAGTATCCTTGTAGCTTCCTAAAATTTTGAATTTGAAATGAGATTAGTGGGAGACTCATCTGAATGCTTACTTTTACATAGCTGCTAAGGCAGGAACCTTTCCTTGAAGTGTGGTTAATTGAGCATTTTATTCTGTTCAGAAAAAAATAACCAACCAACCAAACAAAAAAACTACTAACCTATAAAATTTCACTTAGAAAAGTGTTACCAAATATTGCCAACATATTTTTCAGCAGTGAGATGTTCATTAAAAAAAATAGAATTTTGTGCCTAAAACGGTATTTTGCAGATAGAGAGTTAAACTGATTATTGACAATGAGATAGGAAATGGGAGATCATTCATTATTACTTATTAGGGAGAATTTCATTCCAGTCAACAAAAATTTATTATTTTAGAAATATTCTTTTCTAAATATAAACCTCCTCTTTCAATTTTTGAAAAGAAGAACTATTACATTAGTTTCCCAGTGTAACAGACATGTTACACTAGAAGCACAAATTTGCATCACTTTCTTTGGTGAAAAATATTCCCTTTTTCAAAAAAAAAGTATTTATTTGTTTTCATTCAATAAGCCATTTTCTGCCTACTGATCCTTCAGAAGTAAGAAGAAAATACAAAGTACCCCAAAATAAGTAAAATGTATCTCTTAAAAATGTAAAAGTCATAAAGTAATGATTTTAGACTAAAAGAGGGAAGATTCAAACTATATATAAGGAAGATAACTGTTCTATTATCTCCTTGAATGAGACCTTAAATAATATGGTCAGTCTCATTCGAGTACATGACCAGATTCCTTTTCTTTGTTGGACATCAGCACTGTAGATGTCTCCCTTTGTTAAGATGAATCTTACATTATGTTTTTAATAAAAAGATATATTGTACAGGTTATTGACTATGCAACAATTTGAAAACTATGATAGGAAGTTTGAGTTTAGACACCTCTGTCGTGGATCTATTTCCACTCTGGAAAACTTTTCTTCCCCATTCCATAACACTGGGGAGTAACATAACACTGGTAAACAGGGACTATATATTGGCTGTTAGAGGCAAGAATAATGTTTGAAAGAAATTCCTGGCTTTATTTCTTCATATTTGCATGACTCAGTGACTTATAGGAAAAAAAATCGTAGCTTTGACTGTGTCTATCAGCCAAAGCATGAGCTTCTTTAAATGAAGGGAGAACCTTTCAGTTGCCTGGTTTTTCTGAGATACTTTATGAGGCACTGAAACTCGCAGTTGTTATGGAAACAGATAGTGCCATTCCGATGCAAGGAGATATAGGTAGTCTCATGCTCAACACAATACAGTTATTTTGTCATCCCTTACTAGTGGACAGTGCCTGTATGCAGTACAAGCAAGATCATTTCTGTTATCTCTGTTGTCATAAAGCATGTCATAAAGTCCCGTGACACTACACTTGCTCCTTGCTTTTAATGGTGGTGGTGCTTGTGAAAAGAAGTGGGTGGATAACATCATGCAGATTTCTTACTAAAGCTTGATTCCTTGCAAGTCTTTGCTTGAGGACACCAGTGATGGATGCAGTTTAGAACAGGTGTCTTTTTATTCTGAGTATGAAAACAGTACAGAAAAAGAAGACTGGATCAGGGTGAGTTCAAGATAATTTTACTCACTGGATGCTCACTCAGAACTACACTAAAGTCTCAAACAGGGGTTTCGCACATGTTATGTACCAAATTTGCCAGTGGTGTAGTTTGGATTTACACAGGCCCCTCCCACCCCCTTTTTTGGTATGGCTAAAACCAGAGCTGGAGAAAGCAAATTTAAGACATAATAATTTTATTATAATCATAGTTACTAAAAAGAGATTTATTAACTGGATAATATATATGCTGTATTTTTGAGAATAGGAAGGATCATAATTCACAGGTTTATCAGCCACATCAGTAATTATTAATTTAAAACATATGTATTATTTAGAAGTTTTTTGTTCTTTCTGTGTTAATATTTGAATTGGTGGGAAAAGTTATTATGTATAAAGCAGAAACAGCTGAACATAGTAATGCCAAAACTGAGCGCTGTTCACAGCTTACACCTAAGTGGAAACCACACAGTGCCTGAGCACGTGAGTTCACCTTCACTTCCCGTACTCTGTTGCATTTTTTATTATCTCTGTTTTTTGTTTGCAGCTGTCAGATTGCTACTAATACTGCTGAAAAAGTTCAATCAGGGATATGATTTTGAATCAAAGAGTTTTTAATGCAGTTAAATAAATTTCATTACTTCTAAAGCCTGCTACTACCTTAGACCAGTGGTGTTTCATTCTGGTTAAATCAAGGTTCATACTACGGATCTAAGTATAGCTATAAAAATGAAAGCAATGGCTGTTCTCTGTGACTCCATGAAGAACCAGTTCCCAGGTAGGAATCCACTTGTGTGTATTAATACAACAAATACCCATCCTGCCTCACACAACCTTTTGGTCACAACTAATTAACTTTCTGAAGTAAGCTTAATGTGTAGTTTTGTTATCTTGACTACAAAATATCTTTTATACTTAACCTTGATCATTAACGCTTACAGATTTCACTGTATGGAGGCAAAGGGTGGGTTTTTTTGCAGTACAAATTTGGCAAAAGACGTTAGACTGGTCAACTCAACATGTTGAGAGGAACTCACATCTTGTTTCTCATAAAGCCAAATTTAGAATTTAAAAGCTCACCTTTGTAAAGACTTTATGGAGAAAAGCACACTAAAAAGCAAAAAGAAGGTAAGTTTTCTATTATGACGTATCATTTCTGTAATACTGTGAGACAAATAGATTTTGCTTTTATTAAGAACATACGGAGAGCCATAACAATAGTTCCTTTTATGTAACTCCTCAGTGGATGAAACTTGCTTTAACAGTACTTATTAAAGTCTTATTTAACATTAAGGCTTATTAAAACATCCAGGTAAAAAAAACACACCATTGTTTAAAGTTTCTAGGTCTTAAAAGCTTGTGTGACATCTTTAGAGCAAAATTCAATTCAGATAATTAAATGCTGTCATTCTAAAATTCTCTTTGCTATCTTAGTCACCTAAGACTAAGTTTTCTTATTATGAAAGCTACCGTCTACTGTTGCTCTGTGAGCCCACAGGCTCTCAACTCTCTCATCTGACACCAGATGGGGTTTCAGGGACATCTCCTCACTCTCTATCCATTCCTTAACATAAAGGACAACACCTCCACCCCTCCTTCCTCACCTGTTGCTCCTGAACAACTTGTAGCCCTTAGTAGCCACTCCCCAGTCATGGGATTCATCCCACCAGGTTTCAGTGATGGCCACTATAGGATATCTTTCCAGCAGCACAGTAGCTTCCAGCTCCTCCTGTTTGTTGCCCATGCTGTGTGCATTGCTGTAGACGCCCTTCAGCTGGGCTGTTGGCTGCACTGCCTTCTTAGAGGAATACCCCCTGGAGTGTCAGGTGTTTCTCTGTGCACTGCTTCTACCCCGGGAGCTGCTGGCATATCACCATAAGACTGACTGTAGTGAAGGATCACCAGCTTGGCTCAGGGAGCCAGGCTGAAGGCCCTTACTAGCACCCTGTCCCTCTAACTGATGTGGTACCCTAAAGCTTATCACAGATAAGCCTGGTATCAACCCCCTCACCCCTCCCATTTAATTTAAAGCCCTGTCAAACAAACCCACAATCTTGTGGGCAAGGACCCCTTCCCCCTTTGAGAGAGGGACCTCCCATTAGGTGTTAACAGGCCTGGTATTGTACAGGCAAATCCATTGTCAAAGAACTCAAACTTATGGTGGTAGCACCAGCTATGGAGCCACGTGTTTATTGACTGAATATTTCTGTTCCTCCCAGAATCATTGCCCACTACAGGAAGGAGTGATGAAAAGATAACTTGTGCCCCAGATCCCCTATCCACCCTTCCCAACTCCCTGAAGTCTCTTTTTATATGCAACTTTATTGTGTTTAATGCAGGCTTCTACTAAATTTAGAGGTGCTGTATGTATACATTCGTGTCTATATATGTTAATAAATATTGTAGCTGCCATTAGTGATAAAATTTGTAAGATGAATATTTTAGTTAATGTTGGTTTTGTCAAAGAATAAAGGATTTTTTTCTATGTTATTTTAGCTCAAAGAATGAATAACTATCTGTAGTTACAGTTTCAGAAGGAACAGTTTATATCATTGTTTTATATGCTCTCCTATTGTCAGAAACTTACCAAGGTCTTAAAAAATCACTGACAAATTAATCCTGGCTCACGTTTTCATTGTTTTTGTTTGAAATATGAATTGTTCTTATAACTGGGCACTGCCTGTGTTGTTAAGGTAATGTAAATGTGTTATTTATGCAATTGCTACTTGAATGTGTATACTCCAGGACAAAAAGAAAAATGAACTTTGTTCTTCTGTTGCTTTTCTGTAATGTAAACTCAAAATACGTAAATAAATAAAAGTGAAGGAAAAAAACCCACCAAAATAGACACATTTTCAGCTGCAACTGTCTTAAATTCCCCAGGTTTCCTGTTGGCACTACATTGTTTATAATGATTTGTGGCACTGGTGGATAATAATACATAATAGATATTGTTCTCTCTTACATAAAGCAAAATATAAACCGGTCCTGCTTTGTAAGCTAAATATTTGTTGCTCCCTTACTGTAGTCTGAATAGTAACAGATACACTGAAGCATTAGAACCATCTCAATTTTCTTGTTTGTGAATCAAAGAGTAACTAACCTTGTATAAGAGATGTTCCCATCTAAAACCATAAATTACTTAATTCTGTATGCCACAAAAGTGCTTCGCAAGCACTTTGGGGAAAATCTACTCCAACAAAATAAATTAAGCCAGAAGTTGCCTTGTGGTGACGTTTCCATTTTGGAAGTTAGGATCCTCTGGATAAAAAGTCATATGTGTATTAGGCCAATGTTCAGCAAAAATGGGATCATTAGTTTGTTGCAGAGTTCTTTACCCAAGGCAATACTACTGTTAATTATAGTTTCTGTTTATGAATTAGAATAAATTCTGTTTAGAAATCAGAAGATTTTATGATTCACTGCACCAGAGGAACACTCATCAGTTGTTTCACTTTGAAGTCTTAGATCGGGGTTTGACTAATTCTTTTTCATCTACAATTGATTTAACCAAATTTTACCAAAGTCAAAATTATGAAAGCTTAAATAACACTCAGTAGAAACACATGTAAACAAATATAAAACATCCAAATTCAAAGGTCATAAGGAAGCCCAAGATGATGGGACTCAATTCATAAATATTGTGTTTACTAAGAATTATTATTTTCTGTTATGTATTAAAAACTTCAGTTCCATAAACCATATGATGCAGTGAAGCGTAAATCTTTGACTTAGCTATACACTTGGACTCATTTTATGTAACAGTAAACCAAATGCAATATTCAAAATTGTATCAGAAATGAGAACAATTTTTATTGTACCAGATTCTAAACACATATTGGAAAAATATAAAATTTTCTATCTTCTGGACATATTCAGTGAAACCTAGTATTAATTTCAGAATTATTATTGATCAAGTCAATAGTAAACTTCTCAACTAATCATAGAATTGGTCCAATATAAAAAAAATAAAATAAGAAAATCCCCTTCCCTTCCCTTCCCTTCCCTTCCCTTCCCTTCCCTTCCCTTCCCTTCCCTTCCCTTCCCTTCCCTTCCCTTCCCTCTTTTCTTTCTCTCTTTGTTTCAGAAAGAGAATATTTATAATCAGCACAATGTAGGTAAAGTACAATGATCAATCAAACTTCTTGATATCTTTGCTGGGATTTATATTTCTATAGTTTATATGCCTCTAGTGATACATTTCATCCTTATTTCTAAGTCTAAAAGATGACTTGCCTCCTGGAACTGGTACTCACTCATTATCCTCAGCTCTCCAAAAAAAAAAAAGTTGAGGTGAACTCAGATTTCTACACACCGAATGTCTAAAATTAGGTCAGATAAATTTATTTGAGAATGCACACACTGAATGATGCATCTCGGGCATCCGTAAAGATCTTGCCAGTTTAGAGATGACATAATATTATATATTCACCTTAAAGATCATCAAGTTCCAACCACCTTGCCCTGAGCAGGGACACTGCCCACTAGACCAGGTATATTACATAATCCTGTCAAAAAATATGTTCAAGTCCTCAAAATGTTAATGTAATTTCCTCCTTTAATTGTGTGAGATAACCATCATTGTCAAAATCAAGTTGGAAGACTCACCAGTTGCTTTTTCATGGCTTCCTGGACATGAGTCTGGCTCTTCACAGAGAGTTCAGAAAGCCCATCAGCCTTTGGAAGCCATTGAGAGGATAAGTCTACTCTCCAGTACACTTTTGGTGATCTTCAGGGCTGAGATGAGTGAAAGTCCTGCAAATCTTCAGATATTACACATTCTGTATATTCCCTTCCTGACTACTCAGTTTTCCAAGAGTGGTCTTTGAGGCCTTTGGCAATAGTGTCAAGCTGAGTGAGCCAGAGTCATAAACTCCCAGTCCTGGTAAAAAACACTATCAGATCTGGCAGTGCTAATTATCTATCTGTTTTCCAGCTGGTGTAAGGCTACATACTCATATGCATTTGTGGTTCCCATGCATTTGTACTCTTTCTGAGCATCCTCCTGGGACAATTGTGGCCCATGACAATTAGTATTCTGCAAGATAATGCCCATGTATTATACATCATGCTGCAGTACATTTTCATCAGGAGCACGCGAGTATCCATATTCTCCAAATATAACCAGATGGATTTATAGAGTATTGCATGAGCAAAAAAGTAAAATTATTCTCAAAAAGTTAAACAAAAATTGTTTTTTTAAATTATGGAACTTTTTTTTCAGTTGATGCTTGTTTATTTTCCATTTACATGGGGTTCTCCAATTCACAAAACTGGCCTTGGTTCACATAGTAATATTTTTAGTACTTTATGAGAAATCAATTAAATTATGATTTAGACTTTGCAGGGAGTTAATGGATAGCAATTTAAAGAACTATTGCTGTGCTTCAAGTAACATCAAGTATCTTATTCTGCCTACATAATTTTTGTATTCCTATCGCTTAAGCAGCTATTAGGAAGTGCTCCTGACCCTCTTACGCTGTATGTGTAGAATTCCATCCCATTGCTTCTGATCCAGATGTTTTATATTGGTTACCGTAGCATTTAAGAGACAAGATAAGGCCATTACACAAAATTAGTGTAACTGCATTTTTTTAGAAAAAAAAAAAAATTCCAACCCAAGAAAGCAGATTGTAAACTGAAAATCAGGATTTAAAAAAAAAAAAAAAACCAACTTTTTCAGGAAGCTTAGGAACTGCAGTCAGTCAAATTCAGACTGGAATAATTGTGTATCTGAAGGTGTTCAATATGCTAAAAGGCAGTTGTGATCGAAATGGATTCATAAGCTATAAGAAAAAAAGAAAAAAAGCTAATGATTAGATGCAAGTAGTAAAATAGTGCAATAAGCAGCATTTCCCATGCAGCAGGGCTGGGAGACTGAGGTGTTTTAGCTGCAAAGCACTGCTTTGGTGACTCAGAGCAGCCATAAAACTCACATATGGATTCATCAGCCTGAACATAGCAGGGAATCTGACCTTTCTGAATATGAAGCTGTTGCACATTACTTTCTATTTGCTATTTAAGTGTATTTGTGAGAAATTTAAGCGTTTATCGTGATTTGCGTTTTTCTTCACTTGAATTGGTACTGGCTTTATTTTGATCTACTGCAACAACTGTATAGCGGCAGCAACAGACAAAGGCACCTGATGCCTTGTTTGCTCAATATACATGGAAACCAAACATGAGAAACAAAATAGTCCACTTACACCTCAGCTCCTTAAGGGAACAACATAAAGTAGATGATTAATTTTTCTCATGAAGAATTGTGTCCCTATTCTATGACTGGTAACGTAACTGGTAACTCCAGAGAGACTATGAATGGAGAGATTTTGATGAGATGCCTATTGTGTATTTCTTCCACTGTTACATGATTGCTGTAGTTCACTTTGCAAATCTATTTATATCAGCCCTGCATGTGGCCATTATTATTTCTTTCATAGAGTTATAGTCAACTGTTGTCTTACTTTCATCTTTTACCTGCAAAATTCTAAATCCTAATATATAGTTTCTCTAGCTGTAATTAAAATATATACATTTATATATATAAATATTCTAGGTTATGATGCCTCCACAATTAAATCTGCTCTTTAAAACTGTCTAGCATGTGGGCATGAGTGCTGACTGTGCTTTGTCATGCCTGGGCACAGGTAAGCAGAAAATATGAGATTAAAACCAAGTCTGATGAGTCCTAGTTAAGAATGCAAGTGGAAATAAGGAGTCCATTATCAACAGCTATCCTTGGTTTCCACATGACAACACAGTAGATGACATAATTTTGGGACATCATGTTTCACAGCTCACCCCCTCACTGTCTGGAGTAAAGATAAACATTTACTGCACTGTAAACAGGAATTTATCCAAGATGGAACAACAGAAAAGCCTTTCAAGAATTCTCGACTGTCTCTAAATGTTTAGATTTGTACTCTGTTGGTCTCAGTAACAATTATTTAACTTCTCTGTGAAAAAGCAGACCTTTTACTAATAGGCTTCATACTGCATGCTGACATTTCAGGAGGTTGCTATATTAGTTCTATCATTCAGAGCCATGAATTATTGATTCACCTACACTTTTCTCCTTCAGAGTACTGAACTACTCACCATTGTACTGATACAAATAGCTAGTCAATAAGCAAAATGTAAAATTACTTTATTCAGCTTTAAAAGAATATAATAAAGTTTTAGTATAGCCGGGACTATTACTAGTGCTAGCCAGGTAGTAAATTTTTTTTGCAGCTTTCAGGCTTTATGCACCAGACTGCCATCTCCAAATTAGTTTCAGCTTCATATTTCATGTAGATTATGCATTCATTTGTAAGGTCAAAATGCTGCTATTCTTCCGGCAGTTCCTTTCTAGCTTTGCATTCTCAAACCTCAATGTGCTGCTCCAGGGATCAGAGCTGTCCTTCACCTTCCCTTTATTTACTACAGAATGTAATTCTTTTCTAAGTTACATTTCTGCAAATCAGGAAAGATTGTGGCAATAAATGGAGTTGCACTATGGAGAGAAGTATGGGGTACTGTTTATTTTCTAAGAAATCATTTGTTATTAACAGCTTATATTGACAAAGTGAGATAACAATAGATGTTCTAAAGTGTAGCCCCTGACATTAGCTCTTATAGGCATGTAGAGTCAGCTGTAAAGGTGGGGAACATTATACAGGGTATTTCAGATGTTCCACAAGAGCTGTAGAGTATTCTGTTGCAGCAGCTTCAAAATAAAGATAACCTGAAAAACGCTGATTGTAAAGCATCCTGCTGCAGTGGGGATGTTTTATCAGAAACCTCCAAAGACGTTTTGATGAGCTCATCCTGTTTGCTTTTGTTTACTGGGTGTAGAAATTTTAAATTTTTATTTTGCTGCAAGAACTATAATAGATTGACTACTGAGATACTGATACAGTGTGTGCAAAACAAAGATAATCACAAGAATAGAAGGCAGTATTGGAATATTTCCCTGTTGTCCAACCTCACACAGAAAAATAGCAAAAGCAGTGATTAGTTACACCTGGACCATTCTCTCTGAAGGTAGTCATTATGCTACAGCACACGTTCAAGACTTATTTTTATGAGAAAAAGTGTTTTTCAGTCTCTTTAGGTCCTCCATATACTTTTTTCATTTGGGAGGATTTGAATTTTTTCTTAGACAAACCAGAAATTTTACTAAGAATTATATCTGTAAAATATTTTCTTTTCCATATAACATAAAAAACCCTTCCCAACCCCACTGTGGTTTTATGGGAAAATAGGTTTTATGGAAAAATTAAAAATCCAAGAACATCACTTGCCTATTTTAACACTGTATAGATCATGATCAGATAATTTGTCTCCTGGAAATTCTAAACAGAAGCTGTCTAGCTGAGTCTCTGAAAACCAAAGAAGTACAGACATAGACATACCTGCTTTATATTTGGAAACACCTGTATGGAAACACCTCCAAAACATTAAAAATTCCCTTGTTCTAGTTTCTGGGAAAGTGTGTGTGTCCCACAGAATTCGGCTCAGCAAAGCTCGGCACTATGGGGATGTCAGGCCCAGGAGAGGAATGAGCCTTAAGAGGAGCATGTTGATGGGTGTGAGACTCCTGAAAACATGAAGATTTGGCATCAGCCTCTCCTTTTGCATTGCACTGGGGTATGGCAGAGCTGAAGTGACAGAGCAGACTGAGGGCAAATTTACTCAAAGTGGGGTTTATAGCTTAGGCTGCAGTCCTTGCAACCTCAGGGGGTGGCCATCATACTAGAAATAGCAACTTCAGAGCAAGCTCAAGTGTATCTACAGTATGTTCTAGACATCTCTGTGACTGCAGTGCTGAAGTACTTTGATTTTTATGCATTACACCAAGTTTTTATGCTTCCCTCATAACTGGCAGGGGAAAAAAAAATAAAATTACTTCATCCATAGTTGTTAGGTGCCCTAATTACTTACTTTAATTACATGATTCTTCCAGAAAACTTTTAGAATAGCTTTAAAAGCTCTCTACATCTTACAGCTGAAAGGTAAATGTATAGGTTTTAATTCATTGACACTCTGTAGAAGTACATAACTTCTCAATAGTTTCCACAGATCATTTCAGTATGGTGAGATTGCAACCTCATCAGAAATTAAATGTAAAATTTTCAAGTAGGAAATTTTGGGTTCATTTTTATTTTTCATTGGCATGATTCCAACCTGCAACTTCTCTTGTTCAGGTCTTGATAATTAGCCAGCTTCTACAGAGACCATTCCACCTGTTCCGTGACTAAGAACCAAATCTAGCTTTAATGTTGTACCTGTCTTCAATTTTTATTTGTTACAAACTCCTCTGTTCATTCGAATTTTAAGATTCTGGGGTTTTGAGTCCACTGCAACAGCCAGCCAGCAGTAGGCATGTGTATATATAGAAAGATTTAACTTCCTAATTACAGAAAGAGGAAATGTATGAAGAATATTTCTTGAATGCTATTTTTATCCAAGAGATTTATAGGATTCCTTTCTACTAAGCGTTATGGTAGTCATTAATTATATGATAAAGTGTTATTTTTTGCACATAGGATCCTTTCAGCTCAACTTCCTAATTCTTGAGCACTGCAGTTTTCAACCTTAATGTAGTTTCAAGATAATACACAGAAAAAAACTTGTATGATACAGTAGGTTGAACCAATATTATGTATCATTGTTTTCTCTCCTACTTTCTTTTGGAATATTATTGATTTTTAGTGTTTTTGTGCAACTATAAAGCTAAGCAAGGCTACATAATTATCTTACTGGTTTTAACCCTCTACTGTATTTTCATTGTTTTCTTTCTTTTCCCCCTGTTTTAAAAATGGCCTACATCTGTCACAATATCTCTTATTCTCTTACTTTTTCTTTTCAGTGAAGGTTACTTTTCTTCATAAACTCAGACTGAGATGGGTGTCAGTTAAAAATCACGTAAATATTGGTATGCATCAGATGAGACAACCTTAAAAACAAACAGAAAAGCAAATGATATTTGTAGTGATGGCAGAAAATCAGTTCCCTGTCCGTCTCTCCATCACCATCCCTGCAAATCCTCTGTGTTTTTTTCTGTGGAAGGGTCTACATATTCACTTATGACAGTGATTACTAGGAATCTTGAACGACTTTAGAGAATCTTTATGTAAATGGTACAGAAAGCACTGAGCTAACACCATTTCTGGTTAGCTGAAGGGTTAGGGAGAAATACAGGGTTTCAAATTGTCGGCCTCATTAAGTAATTTCCTTTCTATTTTTAATTCTCATAATTAGCCTGCATTTCACAAGGCATTCTGGAATTGAGCCAGCAAAGAACACAATCACATTCTTTGCTTTGAACATGTGCAAAGCCTTCCTTGTAAAAGAACTTTGAGATACATTTTTAAATTACTTCCACCGAGAGTCAGTGCCAGCTTATCCAGTCGGTGCACGTGCAGTCACATTGTGCAGGCAAAGAGAGAGCAAAAAGCGGTGCTGTCTCTTTGAGAGAGCAGCTCCTCGCCTGGCACGCTCTCTCAGTCCCTGGAGGGACCTGGCACCTGATTCTCGGCCAGAAGTGTCAAAGTCATGATTTTAATAAATTAAGTAAAAATAATGTTTGTTTGCCATGTGAATAAGCAGAATTTATGTGGTTTACAACCTTAGAACCAAATTTCCACAATACATCTTAGTACAATTAAAATATTCTGAAAAGAGGGAGAGAAGTGCACATGATGTCATGTAAAATACTGAAAAAGATATAGACAACAGTAGAAGAAGAGTTTAATCAAGAAATGGGTATATACTTCTTCTGGAGTTCAAAAATTTTAAAGGAACAAGAACTATAGCTTGAAAAGTGTTCTGGGTTTGAGTATAGGAGTTGAAATAAATTATTCCGTACAAATACTTAAATGGAATGCACAGACCAACCCAAAACATAGGTTACCTTTAATTTTGGTTATAATTGTCAAAGTACACAATAGGTTTAAAATACAGCTAGATGTTTTATTTATATATTTATTATGGGAAAAGCGTTAAGCCACAGTAAGAGGGTGAAATCACATCAGGCTTATTTGAGAGCACAAGCCTAAGGCAAATATGCATTAGTATTACAAAGTTTTATAGCTAACTGATTGCATTTCTTAGGCTTCAAAAGTATGATTAAATTTAATAAACAAAGTATTCTGAATAACTTCTATGTGGAAATACACTTTAATTACTCCCTGAATTTATCATATATTCACCTGAAAGTGAAATATTTGATATGTCAGTTTGTATAAAACAGGATTTCAAACAGGTGTTTCAAAGCTGCATACAGGCCCTCAATAAAAGTAGTCCTTAATGGAAATAAATTACTCTACCTTTTTCAAAAATGAATGAAAAATCTAGCAATATTCCCTTTATAAAGTAATGAGAATATAAAATTTAATTATTTTTATTTTACATTATAAAAAATTGAAGTCATATGATTTTATATATTCTCTGTAAGTTTAGAGGTGTTTTTTTATTTTTTTATGTTCAGTTACTCATCTGGCACTAAACACATTTTGTATACATTTTAGGCCACTCCATTAGGTTTCTCAATTTTGGATCAGAAAAGCCTTTCTAGAATGGTCTGCAGTGCAGATCATGGGGTTCTTATGTAATTTGCTGAAAACTTTTTACAAATAATGAGACCTTAGTGATAGACCTTCAGATAGCATGTCATGTTTTCATGGAAAACTACTCAAATCCAATAGTTCTTTCTTGCTTAAACATACCAAGGAATCTGACCCGGTGTCATCTCATTGGCTTCAGTGGACTGCTAACCACAGCAGAAGCCAACACCTCCTATAACAGTTCACAAAGAAGGAAGGACTTAAGTGAACTAATTATCATTCTGAAACACCATAATTCCTTATGGTAGAAGAGATGCTTTTCAGAATGGCATTTTGCTGGTGTACAGTTGGCACCAGAATTTTTGTTCTGCTTTGTTGGCATAGCACTGATGAAGAAGAATATAGAAGTTATGGGATAGCAACTAAGTCCTGATGAGGATAAAAACAACAAACAAACAAGCAAAAGAACCCCGGGAATTAATTGAAATTATTAAAGCAGATATGAGAGAGGTAAAAAGATGCTGCATTTGAATTAGTATTTTATTCATGTTGGACTGGAAGTACTACACTCCCACCCCCTACCCCCAGAATCCTGTTTGGTGGAACAGTGTTTTAAAGAGCATTTAATAGTAATTTCTAAAATAATAATCAGCACACACCATACTGAAGGTTAATCCTTTGGGTATTAATTTAGCTTTATCACAAAGCAGATAGAATGTCTGTATTCATCTCGCTGCACTTAACATATTACCAAAATTAAGGTCTCCATAGGCAACAAATAGCTTTATTTCAAAACAGTGAAGCTAAGCTGATGCAAAAGTAAATACAGTGTTTATTGCAGTCACTTCAGTACACAGCACAAGAATGTGCATTTAGTACTTAAAGAAAGTGAATCATCTGAATAATCTGAAAAGTACAGGCTCTCCAGCTCTGCTGGCTTTTTACACATCCCATATATTCTGCAAATTTCTGGTGGCATATAGAAAGTTCAGTTTCATACTAAAATAGCCTCTGATACTTAGTCTTTTAAAAATTGCAGTCAAATATTACGTTAAAGCAGAAATCTTTATACAGCATATTGCATTTCAAAAAGCTATCTAAAAACATTCTCAGCTATAAGATCATTCTACAAATTTAGAAAGATCATTCCTACTATTAAAAATAAAAATATAAAAGAACTAGACATGGTCACTAAACTAAACTTATTTTTAGTCATTAATTTAGTAACAAAGAATATTGTCCTTGTTCAAACGTGTTTCAACACATGTTGTTCACTGCAAAAGTGAGGATTTACATAGCCATATGACACCACGCTTTATTTTAAAAAGTTAACATATACAGGGTGATCAAAGTCATGTTACTTTCCCCAGACTCACTGAAAACGTTGCCTAAAATCACCATGAAACAATGAATGAATAGCTAAGAAATGCCAGTGTTTATATAGAAAACTATTGTGTGACAAACAGGCTCATTTTGTTACTACCTATTATTAAGCGTCCACGGGCTTATGAGGTTTTTCATCAACATGTCCACAAGACCAATACAAAATGATAAATAAATATATGAGATGCTATGCTATCACGATCAGTTACCTGTGTTAAAGTGGTCACTTGGAATACAGGCAAAGCTTCTCTTTGGCAGATCGTGTTCCCATTAGCAATCCAGTACAGCAGAAGGAAAGTGACAGCTTAGCTGGGTAAAATTCACTGTCTATGATACAATTATTGCACTACTGATTACTTCAGACTTTGGCGAGTTAATCCTTGGGGTATTAATTTACTGCTCTGACTGTACAAAACAGATCCTACTGCTTTACCCCTTTGAGGGCTGTCACTGTAATTATTCCATATGGCACCACCAGTAAGGTTTTCCTGTGCATCTTTCCCAGTAAACAGATTTTAGGATATTTTCAAGTCAGTCAGCTAACAAAGGAGAACTTTATGCTGCTTTAGAGCACTGCAAAATACAGCAATCCTCTTTTGAGAGGAATTTAATTATTTCAAAGCCTTGCTATATTTCAGTTAGGAAGAATCTTCCTTATTTCAAAAAGTCTTTCTGAAAGAAAGTTCCAAAATAGTATTCTGATCAAACAGAATTCTAGGTTTATATATACTGATATAGGTACAGGTTTGTCAACATGTATTATGAAGAAAAAGAAAATGTAAATCACTTTATTCAAAAATGTTGGGCCAGGCTATCTCAACAAGTCTGAATAGTCCAATATTATTTTTTGAAACTGACATAAAAAACAAACAAACAAAAAAAAAACCCACCAAATCCCACTTTGGCAAATACAATGTGTTTATTTCACCACAGTTTCTTATCCTAGTGCCAAAGTTTTTCATAACAATTGATATCTACTTGCATTTAGTCGCAACTTTAAAAGGAAAAATTCTATCAATTGAGAGTAAAAACAAACACCATAAGAAATTCAGTCTCCAAAGTTGGAAACTCCAAGGCAATGATGATACTTACTATGTAGTTAACCTTAAATTTAACACATTTATTCTATATTTCCTTCTCTGATACATTGTCTTATTTCAGTGGTACATTTCTTTGTGTGTAGGGGAAAGTGAAGAACAGGGAAGAAACACTCTCAAGAGGTCTTTGTCAAGATCATTCCTGAGAGAGTCCTAAATGAGCTAATTAAGCTTGGGAGACAGGGCAGGATTGTCATGGATTAAAGGCTGTCTAGGAGCAAAACATCAAAGTCTGTGATTGAACAACCGTTTTTCCCTACAATAAAGGTCAACAATAAGCATGTTAAAGCCTCAGGAAGAGTATTTTAATTCATCTTATTTATATTATCTTAAAAGAGAGCTAAGAAGCAAAATTTTGCAATGAAATATCATTACTTAGATTTTGGGAGGACTGGCAAAGATGTTCCAGAATAGAAGTTAAACTGAAGAAATTGAGGTGAGTATCATTTTAGAAGATGTAGATCTCTTTGCAAATTTTAAAAATTATTAGCTAATTATTTAATATTACTAGTATAATACTATTTTAATAGTTATTAGTAATTAAGTATTATTACTCTGAATATTTTTAATAATAACAGATACCTAAATAGGATGTTTGGAAAAAAAGTCACATAATGAGCAATCTGGAACATATGCTAATGTCTCCATATGAATCAATGCTGCAGACTCATTTGATTGAGGTCCCTGAAGCAGCCATAAATCCCCCTTCTTTCAGAAGAAAGAGAGAAATACAGAGAAAAGGAACAAGACTGACTGAAGGTGTGGAGCTCTTGCACAAGAAGGACCAACTTGATAAGAACTGTAGCAATACAGAGAACTTATGTTGTAATTTTTTTATTTTTTTTTTTAAGTATAATACCTTCTCTTACTGCTTTGGAAGGTTTGTGCTGCTTTGTTTTTTTTGAGGCTGCAAACTAGCTCCTTCAGGTTTCCCCACTGCTGACAAGCTTTTGATAATACTGCTCATTTGTTCTTTGTGGCTCATCTGAGCTGTTCCTTCCTTTTACACATCAGAAAGTTGTTCTGTTGAAGAATGCAAGCAGCCCCTTTGATCTCTGGGCATTTTAAAAGCAATCAGTAAAAGACTGGGTAGCAGCAAATTGATAAGTGTTAACTAGCAATTTCTTTTCTTTTTTTTTAAATTATTCTTCTTTAAAAGCAAAGCAATAACCTCTCCTGGTTATTTTTTTTTTTTTTTAATTACGATTTACAGATGTACCTTAACATTGTCATTGTGTGTTTCCAACAGCATTGGATTGTTATTTTAAAAAGTCATGAATATACCAATGAAGTAATTTGTTATTGCGATTGTTTGCAGTGTTTCAAAGCAGCATTTTTTTACCCAAACATAGCTATCTTCATGTCTGCATCCAAGCTAGACATTTTTATATCCCTTTGTAGTCAAGAAAGAGAAAAAGACACTTTTTAGATGGGAATTATATCATCCCAAAGAAGATGCATCCAATTCTATCAAATGCATCCAGCTACAAAATCAGATCATTCTCTCCCTTGACTATAAAGGAAATCTGACTAGCAACGTCTGCTTGGCTCAGACATTGATGTCTACACTACACATATCTAAAATGAGGTGAGATGGATTCCTGGTTTCTGCTTTCCTTTCACCCCTGGGTCTTTCATTTTAAGTATCATTTTAATACATCACCTGTATCTCTGGAAAGATTCCAAAGGCTTCGTATTCCTCCCTGAATTTCATTCCCTTACTGGAATTCCAAGCACTGGTTTAAGAAGCTGCTAAAAACCAGCTTTGACCTTAAGGAATCAAAAATAATTCCCTCTCATATTTCACTGAAGAAAATTAATGTCAAATCCAAATTCTGATCTCTTAGGTGATAGAAACAATAGAGGGCTTCCTGGCCAGCCATGAGCTCTCTCTTACAAGACACTGAGGTGGAGCTTTAGTAATCAGAACAAACATTTTCATGCCTGAGTGACATTATTTTGCTGCATTTGCCCTTCAAGTCCTTTGAAAGAAAAAAGAAGTTTCTCAATGCCTTCAAGCTATGATTGAATCAGAATGTATAATGCTTAGGTCACGGTGAATTTAAGCAAAATTTGATGCACAATACAAAAGCAAAGTGACAATAAAAAGTTTGTAACTATTACAATCAAAGATATTAATCTTAAAATACACTATTTATTACAATTAAATACACTACTGTATGTCAGTCAACTACCTAGCAGGAAATACAATTAACTTGGATCAGCAATTTTCACTCTTAGTTTAAAATAAGTGAATGCATTATTTAGACAAAACAAGCTGAACATTTCTCAAATATCCTGATGAGATACAGTGAAAATTGAAGCAGGCTTTATATTCTGAAGCAAAGTGAGTCCAAAGTCAAACACTGTTGTGCTAGATGCAAAAGTTCTGTGTATGCCACCAATTACATCTACACAAGATAATACAGGACTTTTCCTTTACTTAAGAGGACTGAATTTGAAATAAAAAAAAAAATAATATACCTTCCGAAGTTGCAGAAATTATGACAATTCTGTTAGATACCTCTATATCTATAGGATTACTCACTTTTCTTTTGAATCATCTTCAATTTTGGTGTCAGTGATACTCAGTGATGTTTCAAAAATTATTGAAACCCCACCAAGTGACTTCAGTGACTCTGGAGACAGCATTTTAATGGAAAATATTGTCATGTTCATATGTAATGAGATAGAAAGACATACCATCTTATATTTCTGTTTCACTCCATAATAAACTAATATCATGTCCAGTCCTGTCTTCTAAGGCAAACTGTTTTTTTCTGAAAGACAGTCTGCTCTTCCTCACTTTCATCTCTGTTCCTCCTTACTCTCTATTCCATTCTTTATTCATATAATGGCTTTGATGATTTTTTGACTACAGCTTTACCAAGAGTAGACCCCTCCTTACCTTAAATTAAACGCTCTGAATTCAGTAAAAGTTTTGCTTGCAGACGCAAAGCAAATGTGCTCATGTCCAACACAGAATAATAGATGGGACTGAGTGATAAAAACAGAGTAGAATTGATTAAATTCCTAAATGCTAGTTTTTGTTCAGAGCACACTGGCTTCCTCCACGACTTCTCCCTTGTAACAGTTTATTCTTCTATATTTTCAATTTTGAAACATTCTGCAGTGGTAGCCACTTATTTCAGTGAGATTCAACATTATATCATCTGAGTGACTTGTGATTGTGTGCATAGAACTGTAGGGAAGAAAAAAAAATTTGCCAATATCATTATTGTAACCATTTATTGACCTGACTCCAATAATAATAATAATAAATACACTTTTACACTGGGAGAGAATATAAATCTTTCAATGGGAACAAGGCAGTCTTATGTTTATCATGCTCTGAATGTTTTCAACATTTCTTTCTCTTAAATCCGTAGAATAAATTAATATAAGGCTGATCCTTTGAGAATTGGTATACATTATCTTTACTACAATGCACAAACGAATGTACATTGATTCCTGTAGGGCAACCCTTTTGTAATAAATGAGTCAACTACTATTGTGTCTTGTCATGTTCACTGCAATCATTTGGCTCTTTTAATACTGTAACAAAACAAATGTACTACACTACAATGTCTTGATGTTGACAAAAAAATTCCCTGGCCCAAACAACAGTGCCTGTTTTAGAAAGGATTTTCAGGGTGATTTGAACTATGTGCATGTCCTGGGACAGATTATTGCTCACACCAGAGTGGCCTGTTCTTTAACTGATTAAATGGAGGTCTAAGCACGCTTCCTATCTGAGTGCCAGGTACAGGCTGCCCAAACGTGCATGACCTTTCTACAGTAAGTGGATTAAAAGTAGCAAGGATGGAAGAATAAGGACAGTGGAAAAAATATGAAAAACACTTATAAGAACGTGAGCACAATTTACCCTTATGCAAAATCTCAAACATTTCTGAAGATCCAAAATGTTTTAGGCAATTTCTTTTAAGTTAAAATCTAATAATCTTTTAACTACAGATTTCAAGCCTGAGGGCAACAGAATCACACACATACATGCATAATGCACAACATATGAGGGCGGAAAAATATGCACGTTTATAGGTTCTTGATCCCTACTGTGATTCAAAAAAAATGCTCATGAAAATATTTTAAAATATGTGTTACTTGATTGATAAGCAAAAAAAAAGTGTACAAAATACTTTTCCCCTATTCAGCCTTCAAAACACATCTTAATCGTCGATATATAACGTAATCTTCAATGCATGTCCATTCTGGACAAATTTGCTGGACAACATGCACAATGCATGCAGTTACTGCTATGGATGACTGTGAATTGTGTTTCTGTTATACTGATTTTGTCACTTTTTCCAAGATCACTCTCTACAGACTGCTGGTGTCTATCTATAGATAACTTTTACAGGTTATTTTTTTCAATCTTCTCAGTCACTGCCAGGTCACTATTCCTCATCTTATGCAAACATTAGTGCAGAAAACTTCAGTGGCATGATGGTTATAAAGATGAGAAGAGTTTAACAAAAGAAGATTATTTCATTTCTCAACCTGGAATGGTTACAGTATGTCTATACTATACTATTTGTTTTGCTTGTACCTCATGGTGGCCATGAGCCAGCTCCAAAAACTGCATGACTATGTTGTAAAACACTAAGTCCCACATAATACACCATGACTCTTCTCAGGAATTAACAACTCAGGTCTGGTGACCTAACTAGTGTCATCACATAGCATTTTTTTAGTTTGAAACACTGGTAAATTACATCCATATTTCTTCTTAACTGACTAATATTAGTAATTTCTGGTTCCTAAGTCTATAGAAAATATCACAGATGCTTAATGGGTAAACTGGGTGATCTCAAGTAAAATTAAAGTAAATCAACAAAGAAAAAAAATGTTTTCTGCACTGTTCCTTTTTCTTTACAGCTGAGTCACGTTTTAGCTTCCTTATAAAAGTCTTTGCTTGTTAGTCTAAATGCCATCTATAGTGTAACTGAATTGAGGAAACCAGTTCAAATTTTACCAACAGGGCTTCTTTTCAAGGAAAAGGTTGAGAAGGAATTAATTTCCACCCTTCCCTCATTTTCCACAAAGAAAAATAATATGCAAATGAAATACAGCAGTAAAGGTGATTTGTTCATTAGAGTTTGGCAGAATGTTTCTGCAGCTTGGAAACAAATTCTTCTTTCTGCTGTTTGATGTGCTTTCCACCAGGGAGGTGGGGACAGCTTTTACCTCAAACAACTTAAATGAGGTCAAAAAGAGCAAAGCAGTGGTTGAAAAATTGAAAAATTGCTACAGAAGATGAAGGAAAGAGCTGCTTCTTGAATTCCCAGTTACATCAATGTCCTGCATGAATTAATTTGAGTGGTTGTGTTGCCTGTGTTTTTGAGATTTTCTTTCCCTCCATGACATGACTTCTCTTGACACTTATAACCCCCCTCTCAAAAAAACCCCCCAACATTCTTTACAAACTTACTTGGCGTCAAGCAGGATTTGAACACAGCTAGGTCTCCATAGCCCTACAGCACTACATTGCCATCTTTTCAGGTTGTGCTCTCACTTAGAGGTGCTCTGTTTTCTTGCTGTGGCTAGGAATTTAGATTTTGCAGTACTGGATCAGATAAAAAAATCATCAAGCTTAATACCCTTCCTTCAACAGCACAGAGTGGTAAATGCTCTAGAAAGTGAAAAAATTTCTGACTTTGATCCAGGATGATGTGACATTACATTTCTCATCCTGCGCTGATATAACTAGAAATCAGCTGAAATCTGGTAGTATGACATTATAAATTCCTCTTAAAACATAGAAAGAGAGTTTTGAAACACCAGATATTCTTTTATTCATTGACAGTCCCTTTTTGACACTTATAAAAATTACTTGCCTTCAAAGACTGTTCTTTTCAGAGAATTATTATCCCTGTTTTACTGGGAAAAGAAAGCATATTAGCTGTCTGTTCTAGGCACCTTTTTTAAAAAAAAATATTGACTACAGCTATTAAAGTACACTAAAAGCATTTGTAAATTATATGAGATATAAGAGTTTATAAGCACTCTATAGGACTGGATAGGATTTCAACATGATTTTGATAAATTGAAGAAATGGCTCAAAAACAAGACAAAATTCAATAAAGAAAAATGCAAAGTACTGTTGCTGGAAAGGAGAAAAAGGCGCACAGATACAAAATGAAGAATAACTGGTTAGCAGTGATATACAAGAAGATGTGGGAGTTGTGATGGATCATAAATTGAATAGGAATCAGTAATGCCCCACAGTTACAGAAAAAAAGCAACTCAATCTGGTGTGTTTTAACAGAAATTGCTTATATAATAAAGCAGAGAGATCACAATGCAATTTCTAGTTGACTTGTGTGAGGCCCCAGCTTTAAGACTATTTAGATTGTGGGGACACCACGCTTTAATAAAGATTTTAAAAAATGGAGTGATGGTGAAAGAAAAACAGGCAGGTTAAAACAAGACTCAGAAAATGTGTCTAGTAGAAAAGCTGGAAGAAATTGATTCTTTTTTTAAAGAAAAGGTTCAAGGAGACATAAAGACACGTTTTCCAGCTTATAAAATACTGTAAAGCAAAGGATAAAGAGAAAAATTCTCCTTTTTGCTTGTGGTAAGCAAATATTGTAAGAAAATGTTATTTACATTTTCAGCAAAGATTAACAAATGGTATATGGGAGAAAATTCTATAGTGACTTGAATACTTGAATAGGACTCTTACATGCATCTTACAAAATTGCTTTAAAGATTTTTAAGATTTGAATATATGTTGAAAATATGCATTCCTTTCCTATTTGATTAAGACATGCAATATACATAAAGACATGGTAAGAAGAAACAGGTAAATTTTAGCAAGCTGGAAGTTATTCACAGAATGGTTACAGTTGGAGGGGACCTTAAAGATCATCTAGCTCCAACCCACCTGCCATATGCAGGGGGACCTTCCACTTGACCAGGTTGCTCACAGCCCCATCCAGCCTGGCCTGGAACACTTCCAGGAATGAGGCAATGTATTGCATATATTTCTCATATATTTTTGATATATCTGAAGATAAGATAAGATACATATCTATATCATATTAGTATAAGTTCTGTGGGAGAAAAAGCCAATTGCAAAAAAACCCAACCCTTAAAGATTACTAATTCCATTCAAATCAATCACTACAGTAGTCCCAGGCTCTGATAATATCAGCACTAGTTCTCCAGGTATGTGAAATTTTCAGACCTTACCTGACTTTTGCTACAAACAAGGCTTCACTGGCAGGATCTGTAAGGACATTAGGTGGACTCCATAGTTATTATATTTTATTATTTTGTGTTATGCTAATATAAAGAGGCCTTCATTTGGTGAGCAATTATTTACCATGTTCACTAAGGACAGGACATGAATAAATGAGTTTAACAGAGAAGATTAGGTTGATATTAGGAAAATATGTATAATTATACAGATAGTTAAACTCTAAAAGCAGTGACCCAGGAAAGCCATAGAATCTCCTTTCCACTTGAACAAACTGAGAAAAAGTCAGGCCATGGATTATGAAGACTATGAGGACTGTACACATTTGCTGTATTCCCACAACTTTATTTCCATGAATAATCTACAAATCATAGAATCACAGAACCAGAGAAAAACAGGGCTGGAAGGTAGCTGAAAAAAATGTTTATTTCACAGCAGAATAAACTGCAGTTGTATGCTTTCTACCATCAGTTTATCTAAACTGTTCTTAAAAACCTCCAGCAACACGGATCCTGCAACATCCTCAGGCAAGCTATTCTTGTGTTCATACTCTTAAACCAGCTAAAACCGAGTGAAGCAAAACAGACAGAGAATGGGGGAAATATTGCTATCAGCAACTTCTGATATTGTATTTGATGGAATTGGTATTTTGGAAATGTCACTGATAGCAGAAATTATTAGCATATTTTCCACAATCTTTGTTTTACTAAATCATGAATCCCACACGAGAATAATTTAATCAGCATAAAACTGTAGAAAACTAATTTACAGTCTGATCAAACTTGTTACTACAGACAGGACTCATAGTGAGTGGGCAGACTGTCTGGGCTGTGAATATAAGATCAACCAGTATCTGGTGTCCTTCAAACCAAGCCTTCTAAAATAAACACAGAAATGTAACTTTCTGCAAGAATGCACAATATTTAAAAGCTTACTATATTTTTCCAATTTTGTTGCCACTTGAGAGCAATGAACTCCCATTAGTGGGAAATGAAACAAAATATAACACTAAGAAAAGGATATATGAGCAGAAACCCATTTGTTTTTAAAATATGCTAAGTTAGCTAAATATAATTTATGTTACACAAGTGACAAAAATAAGTGTCAGTAGCATATGGATATGGTCATTTATGTTGGTGTTTGCTTTTTTGTGCTGATGATAAAAACCATACATCTGCTTGAAACAGATGCACTGTAGTATTGCCTTTAACTAAATTCTATACTGTATGTCTGTGGATGGAAGAGCCAATAAGCAAAACTGCCCCTTTTCAGATTTCATAACATCAAGGGAATTTTGTTTCCAGAATGTAATTTTTTTGAATATGTAATGTAAACACAATGCTGTAACTGACATTGATTTTAAAAGTAACTTACTTGATACAAAGTATTAATACCATATGTGCTAATACGTGTTAAGAACAGATGTTTTCTTCAATAATTTTTTCAAAGTAAAATTGTATCCTACAAAGCTGAATGTTTACTATACATGTACATAACTTCATTTTAATAATTGCATTTTAATTGACTTTTAATTCAGTGAACAACAACAAAAAAAAATTACCACAGTATCTAACTACTTAAAAGAAAAATCACTCTAACATATCCAGTGATTTTTTTTTCTTTCTTCTTCAACCTTCAGCCAGGCAGATGAGAGTGGGGAGAAGAAACAAAGCCAGAAAATATTTAGACCATCTGGTTTCTCAGGTTATTGTGGAATGATTATTAGTCACCAATACCGCTTTCAAGTTCTGTCACCAAGTCATTCAGCAAAAGAGCACTAGTTGCTATTAAAAAAAACTTTTTAACAGAGTATTTTTATTTGCTTATATTTAAAATGTATTTTTTTCTAATCCTCATTAATGCTGAATCCATTGCTACTGGTTTTGCCGTGTCAGGAAATCTCAATAGGAAAGCAACAAGGCTTGTTTCCATGATTTGAAATTAGAAAGTGAATTATTGTTTTTTTTCTATTCTATTCTATTTGATAATATCTTTGTTACACATAGCTAATAGATAAAGTTTTGTTATCTATTACACCAAAAAATACTTAAGAATGCTTTGTATTTCCTAGAAGTTGTAGACCAAGATCGCAATATACTAAGTCCTGCACACACACACACACACACACACACTGCTGCCCAGTGTGGTGATTACTGCCAACATATTCACAGGAAGGAAAATACAACCATCTTTTCTTAGGCTAAAAAGAGACACTCTATGAAGCACAAATGCATCTTCTGAGTGGACACATGGCTGCCCATAGTTTGATCTGGAAGTGTCTGTCCCATATACTCTTTCAGATCCAGCAACATGGGATCAGATTTTCAGAGGTTTGGTCTGGCCTCTGGGTCTGCACGGATCTCACGTATCGAGAACCCCATGAGGCTCACGCACTGGCTTCTCTAACCAATGGGTGTCTGGAGTAGGAGATGATTTAATGTGCATAAACTTCCTGGTACCTATATAAAATGATAGATCTGAATATAAAATAGTATATAATGAACACAGCACATACATATTAAAAAAAAATATATAAAGAAACAAGTATTCTGGACTTTCTCTCTTTTGCAAAACTGAGTCTTCTGCAAAAGCTTTAACAGTTATATTTTTTCAGTTACCAGTAAGTCAGATTTGCTTTAATAGTTTTCTAGAACTCATTTCAAGTATCTAATTTGCATTTAATTTTGCTTCTTCTCCTCCAAACAGAACAATTGATAAGGATGCCCAAGACTTTAAGAACAGAGAGAATCATTTAAGTTGACCCAGTGTTTACACAGGCATTTCACAATCATAAAACTTTATCATGTCTAAAGAAATTAAAGCACCTTAGAAGGCTTGAATAGTGAGGTGATTAGATGACATAAACCTAGATGATCTTAGTAGGCAATTTTACCCTAAACAGCGTAGACAAAGATAAAATTCTACATTCTGGGCATATTTAACATAATATAGCAAATAGGCATCCAAGAAGCATGCTTTTCTGCATGACTGCCAAATACTCTTTCATCCTTTGCCACATCCTTAAACTGTAGATGAGAATATTTCCCCCTTTTGGAAGAAAGGGGATATAAGAAATAGAAGACAAAGTAAGTTGTCTTCTATTGGAAGGTGATCATCCACCTCTTCTCGGCACTGGTGAGGCCCCACCTCGAGTACTGTGTCCAGTTTTGGGCCCCTACCACAAGAAGGACATTGAGGTGCTGGAGTGGGTCCAGAGAAGGGCAATGAAGCTGGTGAGGGGTCTGGAGCACAAGTCTTACGAGGAGAGGCTGAGGGAGCTGGGG
>JAOQGH010000001.1:193296775-193319179 GCA_025769975.1 Gallinago jamesoni
CCAGGGAGGTGGTTGAGGCACCATCCCTGGAGGTATTCAAGAGACGAGTTGACATGGTGCTCGGGGATATGGATTAGCGTTGAGTGGTGTTTTGTGTGGTGCATGGGTGGTGGGTTTTTTGTTTTTTTTTGTTTGTTTGTTTGTTTGTTTTTTATTGGTTGGACTAGATGATCTTAAAGGGTCCCTTCCAACCTAGGTGATTCTGTGATTCTGTGATTCTGTAAATTTTGCATCTGTTAAAAAAAAAAAGTAAAAAAAGAAATCAGAAAACTCCTGAACATTTGAAGGATATGTTTGCCTGTATTAAAATAAAGTTGAAAGAGCACAATTATATCATTATAGGCAATCTGTTCTTTCCCTAGGCCCTGGAGACAGAGGATGAAGAGGAAACTCAGGAGATCACATACTTCAAGGCCCGAAGGCAAAGCTGTGAGCATCCAAACCAGCATACTGAAAAAGTGCAATGTGAAATTCATTATAGCTTTTCTTCTTAAACAAATAAATATCAAAAATTCTTCTTTAGAGTCTCCACTTATTCTAAATGTCATAGTTATTCTGGGGTAAATGAAAGTAACTAACTGAAAGGAAAGCAATATAGTTAGTTTCATTTCCTTTAGATTGCTTTTTATTTATGAGGAGAGGAACCAGCTATCACTTTTTTGACATATATAAATAATTATTTAAATGCAAAGCACTCTGAAAAAATGAAAGATGTTAGCCAAGGACATTTTCTCAACAATAAGAAAAACTAGCAACACTACCGAGGGCTGCTTGCATGTTGTCTTGGTTACCCTATCTCACTCAGGAAAACCTTGTCCACAACTCAGGGAGAGCTGAGCATGTGTACCAATATTGGAAATGATAGTGACAAAACTTCTATTAATGCTTGGGAAAGAAGCAGAGAAAAAAAACTTCCTGTCTTTTTTTTTATAGTGTAGGAAAATAGCCTTTTTTCTTTTTTTTCTTTTCATATCCTCTGTGAGTTAAGCTAAAAAACACTACCGTTTTATAAAAGAATCTCCTTATAGACATAGAAGCTCCTTAGAGGCTATCTCCCAGGTGGCAGAAGATATACCATGTGTTGGATTGCCCTTTTGAAAAAAATACCATCCAGCATTGTTATATTATAATTACAGGGAACCACATTTCCTTCAAAAAATATAATTCAGTTAAAGAAGGAAAAGTATTAATATGCAGGGTTTAAGTATTTGTTCACCTATGCTATGAGCTGCTAATATTTAGAATAAATTAATTAATTCAGTTTGTAGTCTTGTTTTTCCCTAATTTGAAAAGTTCTTAGTGATGATACAGAAATCATAAAGATAGCTAAGACATGAATTTCTGCCATGCATTATTAGTTTTACTACTACTTTTAGGAGAGTTTAAAAGTCATCAAGGGCCCCCATAATTTATAAACGAACAAGTTTAATTGTCAAAGTCTTTATGTCACTGGTATGAGAAATTTGGACTGACACTATATTTTTAGACTTAATAGTGAACTCGTGACATCAGAAGATTCAAATGAAGATTTATTTGAAATATATTTGAATATGCTATCTATCTCCTATGTGTAAAAGACAATTCTGAAAACAAGGACAAGTTACAGAGCGTCTTAGTTGAAGTGATATTAAAAGGGATGCAGGTACTTGGGGCAATCAAGGAACTGCAGATAAAATAAAAATTGTAATCGTAAATGTTTTTGGAATGCAAATCTAAATAAATGGTGATTTATAAACATGATAGGAACTACAATTTTGGTCATGTGACAGACTACACTCATGTCTGAGGTGTGAACTTTTCCAGCAAAGATGACATCATGGCCAGTAGGAAAGCCACTACTGTCTTTGACCTCCATTTAAGCACGTATCTGATGACAGCATACTGGTTTACTCATGTTGCCATTAGAAAGGGGAGATTTTTGGTGAGGAAGCCATTTCCGGAAGAAATCAGACAACAAAATTTTGGCTAAAGGGTTTGTTAGGACTGACTTTCAGTAACCTCAGAATGTGTAGCTATAATATAAGTTTTGGGGCACTGGAAACATCTAAAGAAATTCCTGATACTGATTCTCTCTCCTATGCTTTTTCTAGGAGGCAGAAAGGGGCTTATGAGCCTTGGATTCATTCAGAGTTTGTGCATAGAAAACATCCCTAGCTGGGTGCTTGCAAGAAGGTGAGTGAGCATAATCCAAGTGAGTATACATGAGCGCCTGAGCTTTCCCACCGAGGATAATGCAGTGGGCAGCCACATCCTCCATTTCTAAGTTGACTGGCTTTGAATATCTTGCTTTCCAGTTCCTATATATATAAAATAACTTTACAATTCAGTCCTTTGGAGGGTTTTTTTATGTGTTTTTATCTTTTTAATAAGTTTAACAAACTTGAATACTTAAGCCACTCAATCTTACTTAATACCAGGAGTTATGATTACAACCCTAAGTATTGTTGTCTGATTGCTTAATTTCTGTCTCTGGAAGGTTATTTTTTTTTCTCAGGTTTGCACTTTCTGGCTGCATTCTATACTGAATTTGTTAAAATTTGTTTACAGGCCAGCTCTTTCAGAAATCTTAGCCTATGAGTGATGTAGACTGTTGAACATTTTTTAATTCCATATTTGTTACTCCAGGGTACTGGTTAACAAGTTATTTCATGAGCTGAAACCACCATGGCACAACTTTTCAATGAAAAAAAATCATAGCCAAGCCCTTTTTAGTTATGACTATGAATTAGTGAACCTCAAAAGTCTGAAGCTGATTAAGAGACAACCTACAAGTCTGGCAGACTGCCCTGAATCACATAGACAACTTTTCCACTTGCTGCATGCCAATCCCTGATATGGCTGCTTCCACGTTGTCCCTTCTGCCTCCCATTTCTATATTTGCATTTGCAATTACTTTTAATATAACAAATGTGATAGTGATGAACAACAGAACTGCTTGAATAAGTATCCACCTATGAATGTCCACACCTGGACTGAAAATAAGTGAAGTGAAGGCTACTGTCTTGAATCTCACATTTATCAAAAATAAACAATGGCATACAGAAAAGCTTCTGTCCTATCTTTTATAGAATATATTTCTCTTATTAATCTGAATGTATCTCATGTTATGGTGTGTAGAAATCAGTGTCAGCAAGGATTTTGTTAGGTAAAATGAAAAATATGGAATTTTAGTGTTTCCTTGTTATCTTCAATGAATTATGTTAAATAGAAACATCTAAATCAATTGATCTATTAAGCTTATGTCTGTACTAATTGGCCTTACAGGCTGTGTGGTGGGACAGGTCATGCAACCATCTGCATTTAACTCAGTTTTAAAGTTTGCTTTGACATTTACTTTTATGCTTCAGGTGCTGTAATTAAATAGAAATGATGAATGAGTGCTGTAAAGGACTACTCAATTGTCTGCGGTACAATGTTACCACTTCTCTGGCATGACCTCTAACTAATTTCCTCTATCACTTTGTCTCCTGATTTATTCAGAGTAGCCACTTCTGACTCCCAGATATTTCTAAATCCCCACATTTTTCTCCCTGTTCATCTATTGCTCCCTCCCCACAGGGTTTCCATTTAAATTTTTAATCAGCAGATGTAATTGTGAAAGGTGTTAGAGTTCCTACAAGCATTCGATACTGAGGTATTGCCTGTTTCAGTCGCTGTGGGACAAATTTGTATCAGCTTATCCTTGAGATACCTGGGTTACATGTCTAGGCCATGGCTACTCAGCTGGGCTTCCCTTATATTTGAAAGAAATAGTCACTTCTGGACATAATTTGTCTTATTCTAGACTGAGATTAATTGTGATATACAAATGCTTATTTCTTATGACTATCAGGGGAACAAATAATTATTAGATTAGGTATAAATGTTAAATATTCAGTGAATAGATCTGATGTATGTGCTTATGACTGGTCAGAGAATAAAATAATCTTACTCTTTCCAGATTCAGAGACACAAAATACTAGTAATTACATGGGCTGGATGGATTTCAGAAGAATTTAATTCCCCTTAAAAAAAGGAAAAGGAAGACACGACAATAATAGCAAAGTGATTAAGAGTCTGTTGCATGTTGCCAAACAAAGGAAATTATCAAAACCTCATAGACAGGTAATTACAGAGACACTGTACAACCTTCCTGGCTTTTTTATTTCCTTTTTGGTAGAACTAAAATTTATTTGATTTTAATTCCACTTACATATTCAAGCTATATGTAGAAATTGTGTCCACACTGTTCATATCATTGCACTGAAAATGACACTATTTAGGGATGCCCTGAGTCTAAAGCTGGCCGAATTGTGGACAAGCTGATCATATTTGATCTTCTAGCCAGTCTGAACTCAGCCTGACCTCTTGCTACTAAACTCACCTCCATCTTATTCCTCACAGTATCCTAATACTCCAATGAGTAACTTAATATGCCTTCGAGGTAGGACTTTGCATTTCCCTCCTCTATGACATCAAAACCACAAACCCCAAAATGTATTTGGTATTTGGGAACATTCTAGATTCCACCCGAAACTGAGTTTTCCTTCTGCTAATCATGACAGGGCCATCCCAGAAACCGTTCTCATGTGTTCCCATGTCCAGCACAGGAGAGGGCTGCAAACGTGCTAGGGGCTGTTCCATGTGGCACTGAAAATGTAGGCAGGATCTTGGGATTTTTTATGAAGAAAAAAGCCAAGGATTCTAAACTACAAACACTTAGTCATTTTGTAAAAAAATTGAGGAAGCCTTCCTGCACGGAACTGGGAGAGACTCAGGAGACCTTAAAGAAAAGGCTGCAAAGGTGAGCTCAATGAGCAAACTGCATTCAATGACGATATAATCACCACCCTGAAGGGATTCTTTATTCTGCTACTCTCTACATTTCCTCTTTCAAAAAATGAGTGATTCCTTCTTCATTTGCAGTGGAATTTATCCTCTGATTTATGTTCAAAAAGCTGCAGCTCTTGATAGAGTATTTAAAATCCTTGAATAACTCATTATGACATTGCTTTTATTTTTTATTTCCTAAATAATCTTCACAATTGACTGTAATTTGAAGCCAAGAATTGATTTTGAGTCATTATCTTCCATTGTACAGTCAGTAAACACTTTAGATTCTGCTTAAGGTGTACATACACTCTTAACAATGAATTCTGAAAGACAAACATGGAAAAGACCATTTTAAATGATGCTCTGAATGACAGCATTATTAGCATGTTCAGTACATTTCTAAGGACCGGTCTTAAAAACTGAGTTGTGAAAAAAAACTATTCACTATTGAACAATATTTCATTTCCTATAGTATTGCCATTTTTTTTCCTTCTACTTATGTTCTGCTCATTCTTGAAGATCATTATTGCTATTACAATTTTAAAATAATTCCAGATAAAGGGGACATTATCAATGAATTAAACAAATTGGCATATTGCTTGGAAATTTTAATTTGTCAGTGTGACTTATTTACTACTTTTGACAGCTGAACTTATTTTATTAAATTAATATATTATTTTGCATTTCCTGACTACTTGGGACTCAGCCACCAACTTTGTTTTGAGACAAGACTGACTTCTACTCTGGATCTCTTAGTATTCAGAAGAAGCTGATCTTTAATCAGAAACTTGTCATTAACAAGGAAAACTATCTTTAAGGAATATGTCCAATTCCAAATTTAATTCAAAAATACTTTGGCTATACAATAGATTATATGGGGTAAAGAGAGTTGCTTTTGTCAATATTATTTTATCCTATAAGCAACAACAATATTAAATCCACCTAGAATTATCATTTCATTTTGTATCACATACATTCTTGGAAGACCTGCATACCACAGACTTTAAATGACAAGGAAAAATCTGCAAGATTCTAGCTTTTGGCTGCTAATAAAGCCTTCATCCAGGCATTGTATTTCCTAACTAGCAAAGTCTGGAGCCTACAAAGGTCCTGTAATCCAAGCACCAGATATCCAGCATGTGTTTAGGACAGACGGTTAGTAGAGTGGCTGTAACAGTTGATTAAATAGGCAACAATATTAAAATAATTCCAAATATAGCATTTAGGGAACTATCTACACACTGATACTTTGTTTAGATTATTGCATTTATCTACATAATTGTTGGCCAAAGCTGTTGATATGACCCAGTTTTGCACTTACATCCTTCCAGCTGGATACTGTTAGTAATACATTCTTAATCCGATTCTTAATCCATGGTAAATGGTTAGAATTAAATTCTCTGATAAATGTAAAGGTCTTATTTGAGTTTTGAGAAGCATGTTTGTCTACTCACATAAAAAGGTTAATATGAATAGGATATCTGTATACTCTGAGGGAAATGGTGCAGAACCTTTGTTGGATTTCTGTTCAAATAAATCCATTCCCAGTTCTCAGCACTGTAAACAGGCTTTTAGTGCAAAGTGTTTGTATAGTTCTGCCAACCTATCCTATGCAGAATTTAGGTATTTTGATACCTCTGTCTGTAGAGGATCTGAGTAATTTTGATAGAAGAATAAAATTTTTGTTCTATTTTTAAAGCGTTGTGGCTCATTTTCACTCAGGCCAGCCTATATCACTACTGGTTCTAATTTTGGTGCCATTTCAGTGGTCAAGCATCTGCACTCTGGTGGGAATAAAACTCCAAAAGGGAGGTGTTTGATTGGCATTTTTCCCTGTTAAGTGCCAAACTAAAAAGGAGATTAGAAAATCTCTGATCAGAGCAACATCTTGGATCTGTTTTACTTCCCACTTCCTCCCTACCTCAGCAAAAGAGTTAAGTGGTAAAAATTGTGGTGAAGTAATGCTAAGTATTTCTTTATATATCATGTCTATACTTAGTGTTTCCTATGAAGCAGAACTGATCAAATGTCATCTTTCCTCTGACTACTGTGTGTATAGTTGTTACCTGAAGCAAAGTGTGCACACCTTTGATAGCCATTAGGCCATGAAAACTTTGCAGAAATTTCCTATTCATTTTATCCTTATCTGCCTCCTCCTTAAACTTAAGTCACTGATGTTTGGCTTTATTTTTACAGGCAATGAGAATCTGGATGGCAGAGTTTTCCGTTTCCTGATGCAACAATACATACAGCTGTGCGCCATCAGCATACAGCAGGCATTTAAGCCTGTAGCATTTTATAATATTGCTGACTGGTTTAGCACATACGTTGAACAGGGAAGAGGAAAAGATCTATCAATTTGAACCTGCAGGGCAAAAATACTATTGACAGTATTGTCACAACTGAGATTGATCTAAGAGAAAGGAGTATAATCGTGAGCAATTCATTCTTTCAATTCCTACTGAATATTTGAGATAATATTGTGGTATCACATGGAAGACATTGTTAAAAACAGAGGACATATATACAAGGAACAACGTGGATGCCTTTGCTCTGTCTTTAGGTAGGAAGAGATAACGTCTCAGGAAGAATGGCTCTACTCTGTAGCAAAAGTTGAATGTAAAGCCTGATTCTGAATGTGAGAAAGTGGCACAAGGCAAACGTTGCAGAAGATAGATAGCAACTGTTGTCCAGAACTTAGTTAGGCACAACCAGAAATGAAAGTAGAATACCTAAGCATCAGCTCCAGTAACTGCAGAGTGCCTATGCTGGCACTCAGAGCACACTAAAATATCTTTTAAGTGCAGTGTCTGCTATTCTATTTTCAGTTTCCTGACAAACTTCTTGCATTCTGAAAGAAATAATAATCCAAACCAAAACAAATCTCTGCCCCTTAACAAAAAGAACAAATATTCCCAAGTTATGCATTTGTCAGTCAGCAGCTTGAATTCAGTTGTGATCATGTCACAACCACTTTACTGTCTCTGGAGGACCTTAAAGTATATTTTATTCTATGCAAAACTTTAATTCCCCAACATTAACTGCACAACAAAGTGCTAAACTCCTTCTTTTGATATGTGTCAGCTACACTGTTTCATACCTGTCACCAACGGTTGGTTTGTTGTAATCCCAAGGTGTAACTTGATGGAATAATAGTGAGTTAGTAGAGGACTATGGAGGTTCACTATTAAGCAACTTCACAACTTTTCTGGTAATATTTCAACATAACAATGTAATAAATGTATTCTACGTGTAACGGAGTTTTTGAACAGTTCACCCCATTTTCTTCCTTGTCCAGGACACCAGAGAGGAGACTGGAATTTTCTTTGTTACCTTCCTCAGGCTTTATGCTCCCTTGCCTTTCAGAGATGAGCCTCGCCGGAGGCTCTGGTGGCTCAGAAGAGCAATGCCTT
This sequence comes from Gallinago jamesoni, assembly GCA_025769975.1. NCBI lineage: Eukaryota > Metazoa > Chordata > Aves > Charadriiformes > Scolopacidae > Gallinago > Gallinago jamesoni. Next base: position 193,305,001 of record JAOQGH010000001.1, read on the forward strand.
TTGCCGAGCATCTCATCGTAGAAATGCAAGAGGTGACCCTGTGTCTCTCTACAGCTATTTCTCTACCACCTTTCACAAAAGAGAAGACTCACGTCAGGCTAACAAAAAGGCCATTTACTTGAATTAGATACTTTCTACACATTTCATTACACAGTTTCATGACCAGAAATGAAAAGATAACAGCTTCGCAATATTAAGGACTAATAACAGTCACAGTCCTGCCGAGAGGACACAAAATTCACGTTACTTTCAGAGCAGGTATTGGGGAGAATTTTTAAAACACTTTTGAAGACTGCAACTCATGCCTCCAGCTCTGACAGGCCATATTATTTACAGCTTTGAAATAAAATTAGACTTCGGTCAGGCATAAGACACAATGCACACCATTTGTGCCAGATATTTGTAAGATTTCAGAGAATAATAATTGGATCTGTGAGCTCAAAATAAAATGCTTGTGTTTCAAACAAGGAGTCAGATGACATGAAATGGGAGCAGGGACCTGTTTCATGTCAATGATCTTTAATATTTATTCAGAAAAGTTGCTGCACCTTGCATTTTGGCATTTTTGCTTTTGCTCACGTGCATTTTGCTCACTGCTTCATGGCTATAGAACTAGCAAAGAAAACTAGTCTGTTACTTTGAAACTTATTATTCAGATATTCAGATGTTTTAATCTTTTTTTTTTTCCCCCTGAAGTTACTTCTTTGCTCGTTTCTCCGGTTTGCTCGTTTCTCTGGTCTGAAGCTTTGAATATGGGTAGTAGATGGTGTTTTTATTATTATTATTTTAGTGCAATATTATTTTAGGAAAGACAAAAAAAACATGCCTTTCTTTAATTATGCTTTAAATTTCCAGAATGCTCAAGTCAGATTTCTTCTGGGAAAAATATGCTTTCTCAACTGAGTCCACGAGCAAGCACAGTCCCCTGCTCACAGCTAATGGGGGGGAGAACAGATGGGGTGTAGGAGATAGGGGGAGCCAAAGCTGTGCCCCGGTGCAGTATGACAAGCAGCAATTTGGTCTGCTTCATGAACTGCTAATTAGCAAACAATTAAAACAACAATACACACAGTAGTGTCAGTAATCTCACAGTTCTGGGAATTATCCCATGATCTAGTAAGATTAAATGAGAATTTTGCTGTTAACTATTTTATCCTCTTTGAAGAAAATGTTCTTATGTTATTACCTTGTTCAGTAAATCTCTCAAGATGTTGCTTTTATTGTTTTTTTGCTTAGATAGAAGTGTAAGTGTACACAGCACTTTACAAAACATGCTGAATGACTAATGCCTGTCTCAAAGAATTTGCAATGGAAATAAAAAAGGTATGAAGAACAACTCTTCAGAAAACGAGGTAATGTCAGGAAAAAATGAAACATAGGATGGTTAGGCAAAGAAGATGACTCTAAGAATTTGCAAATGATATCTTCTGGACTAACATCAGCACTGCTGTGTACAGATATTGCTGGGGCAGTAGTCATACATAACTGGGACCTCTGCTGCATTTAAGGGTGCTCTGAAGAGAAGCATATATGGCTAATGGGGTGGATGGGCACCTGCATGTATCTCACACCTTTCTCCTGTGCCCACTCTCATTAACAAAAAACATCAGAGGAGAACACTTCTGAAAGGCAATATGGCCTCCAGAGAGCACAGCTGTGCCATTGCCACAGGTTATCTATTCCTTAACCACTAATTGCAGCTCTGAAGTCACTGGGGCAAGGCTTTCCAACAGCTCTGCCCTGACCACTGTCCCCAGACACAAGGCCCTATGGTTCTTGCCAGAAATTCCTCCTATGAAGCTGGAATCTCCAAGATCAGAGCACCTGGGGTTCCTGCTGTGGGAGTAAGAACTTGGAGCTATTTTGAACCTCTGTGTCTAGTGGTTTTGAAGTTTACCTCCACATGTGAAGAGATGCAGTATGCTGTAGAGCCAGCTGCTCTGGAATTGCTACCACAGCAGTCCTGGGACATTCCCACTGGCAGACACCTATTCATACTTCATCTACTCATAAGAAACACTAGGTTGAGGCTTCTAATACTTTGGTTTCTCACTTGGTGGGAGGACTTCCTTTGGTTCTGCAGGCCCAGAGCTTCCAGGTGTCCCAGCCTTAGACTTTTTCAAGCATTCCTGTCTATTTCTCATTGAATGCTTGGCTAGTTTATTTTTATCCAATCTTACAAAGTACTTATCAGAATATCAGAAGTATAATAGTGCCATTAGTTCTGCACAAAAACTGGAAGATATAAGAAAAATAAGATCTTGTGCAATTCCTGATGAGTCAATATAAATACTCTTAAACATCCTTTAGGTTCTGATTAGGGCCCAGTTAATCCCTTTATCAATTAAACAGAAGTGTAGGTGTTGCTTTCAGTAAAAATAGCAGTATCTATTTATATTATATTTTATACAGAAATTATTGTAAGAATTTACATATTAAAAAAGCTATCCATGTTTTTAACATCAAAGACTCTAGAAGAAAAGGAAAAGACTTTCTGCTTATTTTTGTGTGTCTAATATTTTATGTCAGATGTAGTTATTGCTATGTATACATGCAACATTTTGTCTCCACTTTAAACTGTCTGGGGAGGGAGAGAGAGAGGAATTACGTCCCCAGCTCCATTTAGTCCTTCTGTATTTAAATATACAAATGTTGATATAGGTACTAATCCAACCCAAACCTATTTATTCAATATGAAACACATCTACTTGTGTAAATTAGACAGCAACTTTGTGTTTTAATTGAATGCACAGAGAAGTCTTCTGGGGCAGCATTACTGCTCTGCGGGACCTGTTTAACAAAGTAAGACAGCTTGCTCTGAGCATCCTGGAACTGGGTCTCTGTGCTAACCATAACAGGAAATTATGGGATTTGATTAGAATTAAATGTTAATTACTCAATAATATTGAAGGAAAAAAAAATCTGTAGTACTTAAGCTTGTTAGTTATGTAAAAGTCATAAAGGAGGTCTACTTGTTAAGAGATTTAATTAAGCAAACAGGTCTTCATGCCAAAGTCAGCTTTCCAGTCTTATAGAACAACAGTCCAATGATTCTGCTGAGTATACTTAGCTTGTCTGTTGTTCAATTTTAAGTCTCTATTCAACAAAGAAGTCAAGGATGTGCCTGAGCACCAAAGAGATTTAATATAACCGATTAAGACTTAAATTTAGGTGTGTACTAAATATTCTTCCAAAGCAAGAACTAAATGTTGAAACTAGTGTGATGTTTAACAGCTGTGGGTACAATTTAGCCTTAATTTTAAGCAGTTGCTTGAATTGCATATACTTCAAATTGGATGAAGGACTTGGTATCTAATTAAGAAACTTCATATATGGCTTCACCACTGTAGTATCCGAGCATCTCATAATCTCTAATATATCTCTGAGAGACTAGTGTTTATTCCATTGCAGAACCAACACACAGTGAGACTGAAGTGAGAGTAAACTCATGTCTTGCCCATTTGGAAGAAGTCATATTCCAGCCTTACATGCCAAACATCCTTATAGGGGATTTTATAAGCATTAGGAGCCAAGAGAGGTATTCACATACAAGTCAGCACGAACAGTTAAGGACAGAATGACATTCACTGATCATACACTGAAATCCAATTTCTGAGAAGACAATGCCACCATTGCCTTGACATTTTACGTAAATGGACAAAATTCAGCATCCTTGAAGCACTGTCAGAACACCTGACAGTGGCTGAAGGACTATCATGGGAATCTGGATTTAAATCAGAGAGTTTTGCGTTCAGAAGAGGGTAGGGGTTTGAATTTCAATGAAGTCCAGTGAGGATATAATCATGTGGCTAAAGGAATGAGGAAAATATACCTATTCCCCTTTCCTTCAGAAACTCACACCTACAAAGTGAGGTCTCATCAGGAATAGGGAAAGACTAATATCAGGAACTTTATGGAGACACATTTTTTTGTGGCTGTGGGCGTCAGCCACAACCTAGGAACCTGGGGACCTCACTGTTAGAGGTAACATGCAGACAGAAGTGAGTCTCAGATGACTCAGGGATTAGACAACAGCAGAGCCTCTTGAATATGAAAAATTGGCCCTAAATTACGTTTTATTACTGTAGCCTTGAACGACCTTGCGCAGATCTCCCATTTCTCAGATTCCTAGCCATGGATGTTTTGGGGGTTCAAACAGAGACATAAGAATTCCCACTCTGACACAGAGCCCAACTTAATATACTACCACATGTCAAGTACAGACTTCAAAGAAAGTTTCCAGAAATCCCAGTATGAATAGAATCTGGCTATCTAGCAAAACCTTGCACCATTCAACAATTGTTCCAAAATTTTTTATTAGCATGATGTAAAGCAGCTACTGCGTTTAAAAAAGTAAACCAAGCGTGGATGCTTTACTGGGGAGGGATAGATTCAGATCATGCTCAGTATTAAGTATTTGTTTGATGAACTGTCTGCACAAGGGAAAAAAATAAATATTAGATGACAGTAAATTTAAAAGTATTGACCCTCATCACCCAGCTCAAAGAGAAAAAATTGCTATTTTGAAAACTGAGCTATCCAAACTCTACACTATTTCATACTGTACAGAGTGTCATGGGCCATCCATTTCTCATTAACACTTGTAACAACATTGTTCAGAGAAAATGTTTCATACAGGCACAGTGAATTGAAGGAGCCAATGAAAGAAATAAATCATAGACAATCGTATTTATGCATATACTTCAATGCTTTGCTGAGTCAAGGGTTAAAGCAACACACAGCAGGATAAATAATGGATACAAATAGTTATAATATTACATGAAAATTAAAAAAAAAAAAAACAAACAACAAATTGAATGAAAATACTTTAATTCAACTAAGATGTCAAATATTCCAAATCTAAAATACAGCTTGGCATTCCTAGAGAACTCCTTGAATATCCTGAGGCCAAGTTAGGTATAGCTTCATGGAGATTTGTTAAAAAAAAAAAAAAATCACTGTGTGAGCAAAAGACCTTAGTTTCTGCTGTATGGATATTCTAAAGTCCAAAGTTGACTTTTCTATGCAAATTACACCTGTTGACTTTTACTGAGAACATTGCAGTCCTGCATAGCTGTTACAGAAAATCAACACTGTGGAGCTACAGGAATTGTTCAGATAACATTATCTAAAATATTTCTGATGGATCCTGACACATGAAAATTTGTATTTGATCATCAAGGACTCAACCTCAAATAAACAAAATAGCACAAAAGTTCATTTAGGAGAAAAATACAAAGAAACAATAAACACTTAAAAACCACCCCCAAACAAACAAGTAATCCCATTCCATTCCCTCAATATTTAGGAAAAAGAAGACAGAAAGGAAAGTCTACTGTGAAAAGACTTATCTAAAGATGAGATCAGTAACACCATGTTTAGCTTGTCTAATATTTTGTTCTTTATTATAAATTTTCTATAATCCTATTCTCATGCAAGGGCATATACCTTTCTACTGATAAATAGGTTGTGCCTATTTGTATAAAATATGAAGTATGTTAAATATTACCAGTACTGACAATGAGTTTAGGTAATCTACAGGCATTAAACCATTGAAGAGGGTTTCAGCTACTAAAATGATCTGATAGCTAAATGCAGAGTAATCCAGAGTACAATAAAACCTTAATGTAGGAAGTTTAATCCCCTCTTGGTTGTCAGGAATAAAAAGGAAATAGCAATATTGATTTTTGCTGAGACTTCTATCAAAATGGAGAGTATTACATCTCTAGTTTATATTTCTATAATAAAAATTGCCACTTGGGGAGACTAAATATGACAAGCCTATTAAATAATTAAACTACTAGACAAGTAAACATTCCTTAGAGAGTCTTACTATATAAAGCAATATCAGAAGTTGGATTTGCACATTTCTTTCATTAGTAATGCTCCTCTGTTTTGAAAGTGGAAGCATATTCTATCTGGCTTGTCTATAATATTGGAAAAAGCAGACAGTACTAATGTTCATGATTTTGACTCTGAAGTTAAGCCAAACCACATCACGTGCTCAGTGTAGACAATGCTACTTGCATACTACAAGATTCTGCATTTGTAGCTTAACCAGAAAAACTAAGTGAACACTGCCCTAATTTACATCCAACAAACCTTTTCAGTCCTGCTTCTACTGTTCTCAAGATGACAATCCTTATATGTCTTTATTTTCCTTGAATAGTCAGAATGAACATTCTGTTGTTTCCTTTATATTTATAAAACAGTAGATAATAAACACATTTGATATGTTTTACTTATTTTTAAATACCATGTTTTGTAGTTCTATGATACAATAAATGTGTTTGCTTCAGCTTTTAAATAAATGAATGTGACATTTCATACTTCCTTGCTTTTGATGCTGAGGTTATTGATGCTGAGGATTTATATCAGTGTTGCTACTGGCACCTTTACGTCTTCCAATCATGCAACCATTTTCTCTGGTTTCTCTCCAGGGCAGCCTCTCACTCACCTGCAAACTGGCTTCTTCTACAAGACTAGTCTGTCTTATTCTAGTCCTGTCATTCTGTCTTTTTAGCGTTTGTTTTTCCAATAAGTTCCTTTTAATTTTCAAAACATATACTACATTGTTGAGCTACTTGCAAATATGCTCCAGAATCATAGAATCAATCACAGAATCATAGAATGGTTAGAGTTGGAAGGGACCTTAGAGATCATCGAGTTCCAACCCCCCTGCCATGGGCAGGGACACCTCCCACTAGACCAGGTTGCTCAAAGCCTCATCCAGCCTGGTCTTGAACACCTCCAGGGATGGGGCAATGGTATCAAGGAAAGAGGCTGCCTAAATGCCTTTATATCCACTGTTCAAGCTGCTTTATCGCTTCTGTTTTATTACCCACAGTCAGAATAACTAAAAAGCAATGTTGATATCTGCCTGTTTTTTATTGTTGTGTTATAGGGATTTTTATGCTTTCTTCTATAAATTTCATAGATATTTTCCTCTAACTTTCACTTGTGAAAGATACCAGAAAATACTTTGAATATTTGAATGAATATTTGCTATGAATGTTTATGTCTTAGGAAATGAATAATATCATATGAATTCTTTCTTTTTTCGACTATAGTTATTCTTTATTTTTTCATTAAGAATATTTACACACATACAAACACAAATCAGTATCAAAAATTTAAATGCTACAACTATCATGAATACTGACATCGGGACAGAAAAATGTATGACATCTGGAAGTCAGTACCACTAGAACTATTGAGTATGATAATTCAATAATCCTCTTGCTGAAAGACTAAATAAGGCAAAAATATAACATGGTGCTTATAAAATTTATGTATAAATACATGTCTGTGTGCATAAACTATGATGTTTAATATTGTCTCCTGACCTTCACTTTCACTTATTGGACTAAAAATGAAAATATGTATGTAAGGCTAGTGAACATAGCTTTCTTAAGTGAATCTTCTCAATCTACTACACTGTTTTAGAAATTTTTCTCTCGAGATCTCAGAAGTGTTTCTCCAAGGTAGGGATTGATATTTACATCTTAAAGGAAGAAGGGGTGAATATCAGTAAGGTTAAAAGCCTGCCTGAGGTAGTAGAGTTGGTCAATAGCAAATCTGGGATTGGAATCTGTAGCTCATAATTGCCATCCCCGTACATGATTTTCTACCGGAAAACAGCTTCCTAACAAAAAACCTCAAAACCCTCAACCCCTGCCATCTCTTCCCCCCCAGACAAAATGATCAATACCACCACCCGCGACCGCCCCCCCCCCGACTTCTACAAATCCCAAGATAGTTGTTCTGCTCCTAGAATTGGTTCATCTTAAATCTACAACAATGAACAAATGAACTAGTTTGTAAAACAAGCATGAATCTTAGCCCAGAACTTGAAATGCAGTGATAAATAAATGATAACAAATATTTATGTGAACTTCAATTAAGAAAAAGAAACTGCTGTGAAGCTAGACTTACAAAGAAAGGAGGGAAGGAGATGAAATGTAATTAGGAGACCTCTCTATTTGCTCTAAGGCAGAGAAAAGGCAGAGAAATTGCTGAAGAAAAGAACTGCATCAGGAAAGGAGTATGAATAAAATTCTGAAGATAAGAAAGAAAGTACATAATGAGGCAGTACAAAGAGTTGAAAACCCCCTCCCAAAAAGTTCTGGTGGATTCCTGTTTCCTCACAGGATCTTAATCAAATATTTTGAAGCCTTCATACCATTCACAGTGGGTAGTTTTTACAGGAATTCTGTACTAAAGGAGTAGCGCATCCACACCTGTGACTTGCATGGGTACCACAGCCCTCTCCAGGAGAAATTATTGGACCTGGAAAATTCTGTGTGCTCGTACTGACCTCTAGTGACTATTAATAGTGTCCTCCAGCAACTGTAGCCCAATGGGTATGTGTCCCTATCACATGCTTCACCTTCAAAGTCTGAGCTTGGTTACTTGGTCATGCTGTTGCCATGCTTGTGGTATTGTCATGTATGACAGATATCAAAAAGTTTGGAAATGGCTACTACAGGTATTTCCATTAGAATATTTTGTGCTTCCTCTTTTTATCTCCTAGATTCTCTTCTCCCACACCTGAAGTGAGAGGGTAAAATCTGAGACCTTTGCTGGCAAGTGCTGTGGAGAGAGAAGACTCATAGCACCTCTGAACAGTGCCACATGCTCTGTAATCTACAGCATCAGTATTCAAACCTAAACTACACAGTTGTAGAATTTAACATATCAAGTAAAGAATTTCTTGCAGCAAAAGAGGTAGTGTGTCTGCATACAGAGTGCTAGTGTCTATACTGATGCTCTGTCATGTTTTAACTTCAGCTGACATCTAGAACAGGCAGCTGCTCACTCACTTCCCACCCTTCCCCCCCCAACCAGGAAGGATGGGGAGAAGATTTCCAAAAAGAATGAGCAGAAAGGGAGAAAAAAAAAAATCCTCATGAGATGAAATAAAGACAGTTTAATAGAAACAATAACACAAAAAGGGAAAATAACAATAATAATAGCAATAAAAATAGTGAAACGGGTCTTTCTCACCACCTGGTGAATTGGCACCCTCCTGAGCGGTGATCATGGAATCCCATCCCATGGCCAACCCCCATTTATGTACGGAGCATAACATTTATGGTACGAAATATTTCACTGGCCATTCCATTGTTCCGTCAATGCTTCTAAGGGAAGCTGAAAAAAAGTCCTTGAATAGCATAAACATCCCTTAGCGAAACTAAAACTAATAGGTATTATTGACATTGCTTTCGCAACAGTGACTAGAAAGAAAATTAACTCTTTCCCAGCTGAAACTAGGACACGGTCATTCTGTCTTTTCAATTATCATGATGGAAACACTTTTCCAGGTTTAGTCTTATTCCAAAAGGTATTTATCTTGTGCTACTCACTTCATCATGTTTCTGTGTTTCTCACATTTGCCACATCTGTCAGAATCCTAGTCATATTTCCTGACATTTTCCATCATTATGTAATGTAACCACTTCAATTTCAAAGGGGATGTAATGAAAAATTGCACAGGAAATTAATCTAACTAATATATTAGTTTTAGCAGTAGAATCTAAGTCATATTTGTAGGACATGTAGATTCAGGGATATCTGGTTTTGTATCCTCATTGAAATATTTTAATAATTTGATAAACAATTTTAGCATATAATCATATCAAAAGGAAAAAATGTACTAGTAAATGCATTGTACACGTCACTTCCCAGAAGTCCTGCAACATAGATAGTGAAGAATACAGCAGCATCTTTTTAAGGCATACTAAATAAATATTGTTATCACTATATAATATCACTACTTGGAAGTGTACTGCATGTAAAAATAATGCTTTTCTGAACTAATCTGAGATAATCATTCCTGTGTTTATCTGAAAAATATCACCTCTGTGATTATCTGATAAATGTTTTAGTGTAAACTCTGAATGTTTAGACAGATTGCTATGGTCAATAATTTAAAGGAGTTATTCAGGTTTCACATGTACAGCTTTGTTTTCAAAAATAAACATAGAAAGAAAGTAGGTGATGTTTTATCAAATACATCTAATTCTTTCTGGTTATTTCTCAGGAAACACTGACAGAACAACACCTTTTACTTTATTTGACTTTTCAGATATGAAATCAGCAATAAATATGAAATTCAGTAACATTCAAAACATTTTTATTATTACCATAATATTTTTTATTTTCAAAACATATATTTAAATGGTACCAATGTCTTGATCCTGTTTAGTCATCTCTGATGATCTTTTAATTGGCCCTTCTCTTATTTATTTGTAGATATCCATCTTGGTACTGTACTTTATTCGCTATACATGTAGGATGATATGTACACACATACATTAATGCGTACATGCCTTTCAGGAAGAGAAAGACTGAGTCACAGAAACAGAGTGGGAAAGCCGGAATGTATTTACACTGTGGGACAAAAAAATTGATTATGCTAAGATAAATTTAGATATTTGTAAAATGTTTTAATATGTTTTAAAAAAAGATTTTTATATGCTATGCTTTAGTTTTCATAATCTATGTGACTTAGATGTGGGTCATAAAAAGCTTATGATGATAAAGTTACCATTTAATACATAGTAGTGCTCAAAACTGACTCCAAATTTTCTTTATCCTGGACAATTTATACACACAAAACTGTCATTTGACATGTATGATTACAGCATCCCACACAAACTAATACTAACATTGACTGGTCTCTCAGAAATTCCTGTAAGACAGGCAAACAGACAAACCTGCTCACTGTCTCATATTATACAAAACACAGAAACACAAATTTGAAATTCTTTCAGTACTTTCAGTAATATCAAATGAAAGGTCATAAAGAACTACTTTCTCTATGACAACGGCTGGAAAAATTTGAGGTTGACTTAAAGAAGTGTAGAAATCAGAAAACTCTTAGAGACTTCTTTTTTTAATATAAGTTCATAAAAGATGCAACGTACTCAAATGACATATCTTTTTTTTTGTCTCCTTGGCTATGTATACTCACATAGGACTGAGATATATTAATGGAGGTCAGAATCCTGCTCTGTCAGAATATACACCATGAATTAATATTACTCCCTGCCCTGGAGGACTTAAATTCCAATTAGGTAAGACAAATACTAATGAGAATGCAAAGTAATAAGGCATATCTTTAAAGTCTCTGAGTAATTTTGCCCATGACTTGCTGGCATTTCTTTGGAGAGGATCTAGCTCTCTAGCTTCCCACTTAGATTTGTTGCTTGCTGTGTAGTCATGAAACTGTATTTTTCACAATCTGTTTTTATTTACAATTATATTATAATATCATAATGCAGAACCTTTCCCCATTGTGCTAAAAGCAGTACCTGGCTGTCATTGTTTAAAAATGAACCTGTACAAAGTGGAAGAAATATCAATTCTATGTTTGAATATGGTCATAAGTTTTGAAATATCCAGTGATGAGCTTGCAAATATTGAAGCAAATTAGGTATAGTTAGTTTTTGGAAAGTCTTATGGTTGACCAAGGACAATTTAATTTAAAACATACATTAATATACTCTAAATTGCCCTTGAACTCTAACTGCAGTTCTTTTAAGAACACTTATAGATTTTCATTAGCACTAAACAGACAGGCATATTTGCAGGAAAAAAGACTTGACTGATTCTACTGAACACATGAGGGTTTAGCTTCCATTTGCAACTGACTGTGACTGTAACTCTACCCTACGTGCAGTAGAGTTTTCTGTGTAATAGAAAATGTAACCTCTCAAAATTCTGTTTTCTCCTTTCGGTTTCACACATAGGCCTGAGGAATATTCAGCCAATACAAGTATATGAACTAACTTATTATGAACTAACAATGGTACTAACTCAAAATATGTCTCACTAACTGAGGGTAAGGGTTTTAAACTGTAAAAGAGCAGATTTACCTTAGATATTTGGAAGAAATTTTTCACTGTGAGGGTGGTGAGGCACTGGCACAGGTTGCCCAGAGAAGTTGTGGATGCCCTATCCCTGGAAGTGTTCATGGCCAGGCTGAATGGGGCTATGAGCAATCAGGTCTAGTGGGAGGTGTCCCTGCCCATGGTGGGGGGGTTGGAACTAGATGATCTTTAAGGTCCCTTCCAACCCAAATCATTCTATGACTCTATGATGATGTGAACAATAAAGCTCACAATGATGTCAAAGCCAGCTGTGTAATTATATGTTTGTACAATTCATTACACTTAATATAAACTCCCACAGTACTTGAAATCAATTCATGTTGTTAAAATATATCTGGGATATAAGGAATGTATACCAAAATAAATAACTGTATATATTTTCCCTTAACTTCAATAGTCAATATAAATATCACCATCTACTGGCAGAAGAAAATATGTAGCAGTGTTCAAAGTCTGTGGAATCAATAAAGTTAAAGACACAAATGGATTCCAGTTACACAGCTCTTAAAAATCAGAAATACCATTAGCTTCTCTCCTTTCTGGCCTTGTTGACATATTTTTCCCAAGTTTCTGCATGGAGCTAAAGGTGTATTGCTGAGCAGCTTCACACACTTCAGTAAAATTACCCTGTGTGATGAAGATGTTCATCCTCATTTAAGAAGAATAATTTTACTTTGATTTTGCAGTAAGCTGTTTCATATTCACTATGCTTTCTGATCCATATGAAAAGAACTGCATTTTAGTGTTGTGGTTTATTTTTATAATATTGGTTCCAAAGAATTCCTCATGTTAGTGAAAACTTTTATTATTTTCTAGTTTTTTTCACAGGTAAGTATATCTCTAACTTTGATGTGGAAATATTGCTGAGAAAGGAATTCTCCTGTTTCGTAAAATGTGATACTAGTCTGCTTGCTAATGGAAATAGGGGTAAAATGTTAAAAGAGGGATAGTCTGGGTTTTTATTCGCCTTTTTTGTATCTGAGTCCTTAATATGCTCCTTTGTGTGTTCAGGTTTTTTGTGTAATCCTAAAGGCTAAGCTTTTAGTAATTTTGATAAAAGCTTAGAGTTTCTTGTTCTCAGTTGCCTTCAGGAACTGAAGCTTTAAGTAAAACATTAAATAGCACAAGACTTGTCATGAAATTCTGAGAGTTTGCAAGACTGAGATTGCAGAAATCAAATCTTGACCTGATTTGAGCCTAGACAACTGAAATAGCTGTGAATAGAAAGATATCAAGAGAAAAAGAAATAGCAGAAGGTTATCACAGTTTGGATAACATGAGATCAGAAAGAAAAAAAGGAAAAAAAACCTGAAATTGAGAACCCAGCAATAAGGAAATGGAAATGCTGTATGTGGAAAACAGAGATAGTGAAGTAGATTTTAGAGGAGAGATCAATAATCTGGGAGACATAAATATGTCCTCTCCAGAAGGAAAAATGAAAACCTGGGAAAGCAATGTCATGAAAGCCAGGAAAAATTGGGGTATTGAGGTAAAGTATTGATGGACCCAGAAAGACTAATAAGAGTAAAGATAAGGTAGGGGATTTGACCAGATTCTCCAGATCACTGTAGATTTGAGCAAGATTCCTCTTGCTCATTCCAGGAAACAGCTGAGAAGGCGTATTTGAAATAAGACAATAATACAGTTTGCTCACGTGTTATTATAGACTTCCAACCCTTTTAAAACCATAAACTAGTTGCTTCATACTATAAGACATGCTAGCAAAGAATAGGAACTGGTGTTGCTGACTCTGTGTCTTGGCATCATGCTGCTGATCATCAAACACTAATGTAAGATAGGTGGCTTAGCAAAATCTCTGTTATAGAGCTAATTATGAAGGAGTTTTGAGACGGTAACACGAACAGTAGTTCTCTGCAATGTGGGTGCAAGAAATGGCATGGTCTGTATAGATAGTAGATAAGGAGTGAGCTGAAAGTAAAAGCTTTTGGAAAGATTTGTAAAAATATATCAGCAGTTCAGAAGGGCTGAAGGGATGAGAAATAACAAGCTTTGCTTTTTATGCCATTTAATCACTTCTACATTGCAAGACCACTTTTCTGCAAATTTGAACCTTGCCTTTAATGTTTTCAGAGAGCACACAGCCTATTTTTAGGGAAGAAAATAAGCAGAGTCAAATGCTTGTGCTTGGAATTTGTCTTAAGGTGATGTTTGAAGGCATCGGTACAGAGTAGATTTCTGCGGCTCTAAGACCTCACTTATTTTTCTGTGCTTTTGGATACACATTGTTGTCTTCTGCTTTATACTTGGGGGGGGGGGGGGGGGGG
>JAOQGH010000001.1:193319279-193348362 GCA_025769975.1 Gallinago jamesoni
TGGCCCCCCCCCCCCCCCCCGCCTTCTTTTAGTAACCATCTCTATTTTTGCTTCTTTAGCCAGAGGAGCACTTCGGAACAATGTCAGAGCTTGTAACAGATTCTCCCTGACAACTGCATTGGTACTAAATGGCCCAAGATCAGGATGTCTAATGGGACTGACAAACTCATCACTAGTCTTTTTGGCAAAGAGGTCAGCAGATGATTTGACAACTATACAAAAATAACTACCCTATCTGGAGAAGAAAAAAATCCACACATTTTGTTCTTTCAAACGAATCTTCTGTTCTATGCCACACAAAGCATTGAAGATCATCATCTTTCTAGCAGTTAGCTACCAATGCTGTCTAATTTTATTTACAAAACTGTCTTTGAGAAAATAAGAATGTGAAAAGACTCATCACAATCCCAGCTTGATACTTAAGGTAATTGGCAAATAAATTATCATTCCTTACAAAGCAGAGCAGGGGAAAGGATTCAGCATCTCATTCATTATAAGCCACCCTTTCTGTTTCAGAAAAGGGTTATTGGATGTAGACATCAGAAAAAAAGACCACTAGAAACTGGAATTCTCACTTTTCCAATCCATATAGTGAAAATATCATAAAAAACCTCACTGATATGTTCAGGGCACAATTATACATAATGTTAACAGATTCCTAGGGCCTTACTCTGACTCCTTAAGGATAAACCCTTCTTTCTGTAGCACATGAAGCAGAACCCCTAGCTCATTTCCATACTACCCCTGACAGTAGGCAAAAAGTCATGATATTTAGTTCACCAATTAGGACTGAAGGACAGAAGTGATGCACACTACTTTGAATTCACAGTGTAACCCATGCCCCTATATGTATCTATACCCTATGTCTTTCCCCATACTCTCATTGCAGTCTGGAATGAATCAACTCATTTTCCAGCCAGAGAACCCCAGGCACAGTGGGGGAGACATTCACACCTTAATTTTGCTGTTCGGTTTAGACATAGCTTGCTTATGCTATTTTGCCTCTAAGAAATTGATCCAAAGTTCTTACACAAAGGTAGCTCAGATATTTAGCTATCTGACTTTGTAGGTCAGTAATATAGCCAGGGATATCTTAGACTGTCACTCTAGAATCCTTCCTTAAAGAGTGGAGACAAATAGGCATTTTTAGGGTTCAGTTCACCTGAACTGTTTTAAATTTTTAAGTCATGATGAGATGAATCGTGTCCTACAAGTGGCTGGTTTTCTTCCCTGACTATAAAAAGTCACCATGCTGCCTAGCTCAGACAAATACATCCGTATTAAGGAAGGATGTTTCAAGTTAGGTGAGGTTAATTTCACACATGGAGGCTAAAAATTAGCTTTAAAAGTATATACATGGCTTACAATGTAGACAGGTACCATAGCGTGACTTTCCAATATATTTAGATGCTTTGGCAGTTTTGAAAACCTCACTAGCTGCCTATCTGTGATCTTTGGTACTTGCATACTCCTACCATGTTTCCCCATGGATCTTCCCTATGGAAATATTCTCACAGAAATGTTGAATGAAGTTGTTTATCCTTAAGACCAAAGCAAAGCAAAACAAACAACCCCACCATCACACCCACAAAGGCAAAGTAATAGTCTTACAAGCTGGGCTACCATTCCTATCTGAACCACAAGATGCTCAACACCCATTAGGATCAAAGCTTCATACCATCAGTGGTTGTCCGAAAATCTGAAAACTGGGGGTTTCTTTCTGATTACAGTTCTCTTCAAGGCAAACTGAGAAATGTGTCCCCTAAGCAAGGGAGCAAGACATTTTCCCACGAATGCTTTTTGTTCCCAAAATTTCCCAATCCTAAGAGTAACCAAAAACAGTCCTGCAAACTCAGGGACAAGTGAAGTAAAGGCAATATTATGTATTTCATATGATAACTTACTTACCTTTTCTAATATAACACAGAAATGCAAATATACTAAAAGCCCATCTACTTTAGTCAAAAAAAGTATTGTGTTCCTTGTGTATTCCAAATAACGTTTCACATGATAAAAGAAATAACTTGTAAGCATATATCAATACTTATTTGAACAGTAGCATAAAAGTGCTATAAAAACAATCACAAACAAGTTCTTCTAGCGATTACAATACTTTTTTGTTTGGTTGTCTGTTTTGTTTTTAAAGACTAAAACCTTTTATTGTTTTTCCAGGAAAATGTCCAACACAATTAAACCCAGGAAAATATTTCTGCAGTATTCCAGAAATAGATTTTTTTTCTTTAGTACACCTATCAAAACAAACAAATAGATATGTCAAGTGGCTACCCTGCACATTTTCTAACACTGGATTCTCTGGAAGTTCCTTAGGTGTTGTAGGTTTTCAGACTCCTTTGCCAATGTTAATCAATCAATACGATAATTGGAAGACACAGTAAAGGGCCATTCTAGATGTCTCTATTGGCTATAATATACATTCATAATCATTTCACTCACAGAACAATGCCATTTTAGATGTTTTTTATTTAAAGTTCAAAATAAATTTGTAAATATGACATTATTCTGCTCATTCTTCTAACTGCAGTCATAGCAAGTTAATCATACAGTGTGTAATGGAAAATATTAGCTAATGTCCAAACATTTACTGCTTGACATTGCTGTCAGCTATGTGTCATTAATATTCTTATTAAGTGCTATGAAAGGTTGGTTGAATGGGCATTAATGGCCTTTAAAATTAGAGATAAAAAAATGTTTGCATGTACATGGTTCTTCCAATAGAAAACGTGTATTTATACAGCTGAAGACTGTAATTTATCTGCAAGAAAGAGTAAGGGTTATCAAAAGTAACACACCACTGCTATGTTGGGGATATGACATGTCATTTTCTATATCTTTTAATGGAATTACATCTATAAAACTTGTGATAGGAGGGAATTACTTTACATGCACACTCGAATCCTATAAATTCTTAAGATCAGAGTTTCAACATTTGACACCATTTTCTGTAGAAGCTGAACTATTTCTGTCAGATTCTCCCAACACTTGTGAGCTTTGCAGGTTATGACTCTTGCACAGTGTTAAAAATCTCCTCTGTTATAAAAAGAATAAAGATTTTGATGATTAATTACCAGTAGTCACCTGCTGTATCACTATCTAGATGAGAACATTAACATGGCAATCATCACTGCAGTCTTCTGAATAAAATAACCATTAAATGCATGAAAGCAGACATGCACAGAGTGAATCACCAGTGGAAATGTATGGCTATTGGCTCTGTGTGGCAAATGATCAAAAGGATGATCTAGACAGAGCCACCAACTCAGCAAAGCATGAAAGCTAGAAAAGTGGAAAAAACAGATGTGCACAGAGCTAAGAATGACAAAGGAGCTAAACCTGCAGAGACAGAAAGTGAAATTATAACATTCTCATAAAGGTGTAACCACCTGTGAACCAGGGGTTTGTCTGCTGAGACTGCTTCAAAGAATCTAAAATCCAACCACTTAAAAATGGTTAAAATGAGCTAGTATGTTAATTGCTGTGGGGATCGAGGCTAAAGCTACAGTAATTGCAGAAAAAGGTAATATAAAATCTTTGTAGCTACAAGAGATCTAGGCAATCTTTTTGTTGAGCTCCAAGACGTCTAATAACTGAAAACTGAAATCTGGCCCTAAGGCTACAGAAATGGGTTCTCTTGGCTGATGCGTTTCCCTCCAGCTGAGTTGTAAACTATTTAAGCTTTGTACTTTCTTGTGCATCACTACATTTTCGGCCAGATTTCGCACCTGAGACAAAAGTAGAAGATAATCACAGTCACTCTGTTGACAAGCAAGTTCATATTATGAGTAAAGTCTTGTGCTAGGACTGCCAAGAGCTGACAATGTGGGCAGAGCAAGAGAGAGTGCTGAGACCAAGGAGCTTCTGTATGTAGGACCCACAAATTATGCACCTCTCCTTTTGACCACAGTGGGCAAAGAATTAACTTAATGGGAAGTTTGACTATGGGGGTAGAGGAATAGTGTTTAAAAGGCAGAGAAAACACTTCTATTCCTACTTCACAGAACTAAGAGAGTCATCACAGAAAATACCATTTTTATTATGTTGCAAAGGCAAATTTTTTAGAATGAACAAAGTATATTTTTGCATCTATTCAAAAACATGCCTAGTTAGGTTTTTTTCCACTTTTTCCACAAGGCATTACTTCATTCAACAGATGGGATGGGTAGGACGTGGGGAATGACCAGCTGTTCACTGTTTCTGTATATCATCTTGTGCTCATCACTCACTGTATGACCTTTACCTTACATACTGTACATCATCCAAACCATGCACCGAGCTCTGAATAAATGCTTCCTTCCTAAGACTTAGTATACTTACACTACAGCCATGCAATCTCAAGTTATCTTGTCTATCATTACATCTCCCCTGCGAAAAAACCTCACATTTTTGATCATTACTTTATGCTTGGGGAGCCAGAGACAAGGAAGCCTGGCAGGACTCACAAGAGGAAACAGTCTTGAAGCCAGAATTGCAAAGAAGGAATAGGAAATATTTTTCTTATTTTATGACATGTCAAAAATATTTTCACTGCTTCACTGAAATTTTTTTTGGCACTTCCTCAAAATTAATCTGGGGGCTTGGGTGCGGAAGAGATTTTGAGTGATGGAGAGGGAGAGAAAATCAGAAATAATCAAAGTTTCATGACTAACCCCTCTTTAGATATAGAGGGGCCAGGTTTAACCCCTCACATCTTCTAAGACTCCAAACAAGAAATAGTTAAATGTGTTAAGTAACTATTAAGTATTCATTTATGGTGTGGAAGAACCAAGTTAAAGGTACTATGTTCCCATGGTTTGCTATTTTCTTTCATGTCTCTTGTGGACATCCATCTTGTACCTGAGAAAACTTCTCAAAAGCTGCACTAAAGCCCACTCCTTCTTACAAAAATTTCATCCTAAAAAAACAATTTCAAAGCAAACTCTGGTTGTGACAAGTACCTTATGGAGCTGTTCATCTATTCACACAGGCCTGCCCAGAGATGTTGAGCAGAAGAGCTCTTGAACAAAGACATTTTGCCTGTGATAGTACATAAAAAATTCAAAAGTGATCCATGTGGAATGATTAGATGGCTTTGTGGTTGCCTGTGGAGTTGAAGTAATTGTGATTGGTTTCAACTAAGGAGGACACAGCAGATCCAGATTATACGCTGGCAGTAGCACAATGCAAGACTCGTTTTCACAGTTTTGACAGCAAATCTATGCTGAACACTGAGGAAAACAGAGTGGGTAGGTCTTGTTCAGCTCTTCTTCTTAACATCCAGATCCCCAGGTGTTTACACAGATTTGAGTTTTCAGCAAAGTTTAATTGATGCTTAATTGAATTCTTGGGAGGTTTGCATCTCCTGAGATTATAGAATTAATCCATGAAGTACTAAGGCAAATGCTTAATTCTTAAATCTAACAGTCTTCAGCAAAACAGTCCACTGATAACTGGATTTGAGCTCATGCTTAAAATTAAGAATATGCTGAAATGGCCCATATGAGAATTATACTACAAAGCACTGTTGGAAAGCATGAAAAGCAATTATAAATTAGTGGATAATTCTTCCACAATCATTTTCTTGGTTTCTGAGTCTACTAAGGGCACAGCCTCGTGTGGTATCATTGAAGAAAGGATTTAATCAAAATTATTCTAATAATCTAATATATTTTTGCAATTTACATATTTCTCTGCAAACAGATGTCTGTATATTGATCCTACAATCAATCACTTTTTAGCAGAAGTCACCAAATCTGTCAGTCCACAATACATAGATACACATATACATAAAAAAAAAACACAACTAAACTTCCATTTTGGTACATTAAAACAGTACGGTATAAACAGACATAATCCATCCACAGGGGCCACCTCACAATTTCTCAAATTCCGTAGGAAACTGTTAAGATAAGAAACCAAGGTATGTCTAAGCCACTGAGAGATGAAAGCTGGATCCTCTCTTCAATGGTGGCAGAGGACTGTCATTCCCTTCCTCAGTGGTGACATGCAAGCATGTTATTTTAGCCCCACTGAACTTAATCAAACTTAGAAGAATTATAGTATAAGAAGAAACTTGCATTTAGCTGCCCTAAACTTCACATTGTTCACAGAACTAGGCTTAAATATTGGCTTCCAGAGTGAGTCATGTTTCTGGTTTACGTCAATCTATTGAACCCTGTGATTGGGATTTTATCACAGTGGCAACTTCAAATTCAGATAGTGATAATTAGAACTGAGAGAGTATGTGGAAAGATATGAGTCTATTTTAAAATGCATTTTTGATTTTACAGGATTCATATGCTTTAGATTTTTTGTTCTATAGCTATTCAGGCATTTAAAGTTTATATGGACACATGTAAATAGAAAGGCAGTGCTCATCTCCAAAGCTCAAGTACTGCATGAGAAATATTTCAACTTGCATAGTCAGTCATGCAGCTGAAAGCTGATACTTTGTTAGCTTCCATATGCCATTGATTTTGCTCTCTTATGGACTTCTAATTAATATATTTATCTAACTGATTTACAGAGAACTTTGACTGCAAGCACTTATTTATGTGCTTAGATAACAGCACATAAATAGTTCTGTCACAATAAATTGGACTTAATGCAAACCTATAATTAAACATAAAGTGTTCACAGAATCAAAATAGAATGATTTTCATATTATTCTTATTCATGAGAATAAAGTAGAAGAAATTGTAAACTAAGATTATTTTCATTAAAAATACTTGAACCAAAATAGTGGTAGACTTTTGTACAATTCAATACAGAGCTTAAATTGCAATTTTGAATTCTTTTGAAGACTTACTGATCTGTTTGCAGCTAGTACAGCGTAATAAAAATTCTAATTATAAGGATAAATTATTGTGCAAAACTTATTTTTCAGTTTTATCAGAACACATCATGAAAACTTGCACATACAAACATCTAGCACAAAATGAATTTAGTCTTTTGGAAAGCAATTATGAATACAAATTTTCTTATTTCAGCCTTTAATTAAAAAAACTTAATTTCTTCATAAATTTTTTTGGGGAAAAAAACCCAACAAAAATGGCCATAAAACTTTACAGTCAGGATAAAGCTTTCAGAGCAAGGAAAAAACTCAAAGTTGAATTCTGGAATTCCACCTTTTTTTCTCAACTTAGAAAATGTTCATGGAAGGAAAATTCTGAAAAAAAAAGGTAGAAATTTCCAGAACTGTGAAATTATGTGTGAACTGCAGCATTTTTTGTTTCCCAAATCAAATCCTGCAGATGGATTATTGGTTCATTAGTTTTACCATGGACAGTAGTTCTTGAATATTTCTATTACAGGATAAAAATGAAGATAGTTATTTTCAATCAAAAAAGCTAAAGCTGTGAGTGGGTATTCATTTTCCTAGCACTGCTGATGTCAGTTTTAGCAAAGTGAAGAAAGGAAGCAGCAAGCTCATGCTCTTCTGGATGCACAACTATGACAAAGAAAAGAGCATGTACAAGAATATATGTGCATATTTGGGTGGATGCATCTCACAGCCTTGGCTTTTACCTAGCCAGCCTGAAGCACTTTAATGGAACATAACTTCCACTTCCTAAAGTTCAAGAGGCTTTAAAGGTTTCTTAAATTAGGCAGCCAAAATCATTAATCTCCTTAGAAAATCTTGGCAAAACACTGAATTCATATTGACACAAGGACTGGGAGGTAGCAGACTCAATTAATGAAACCATTTCTCTCCTCTGATGGCTTTACTCTTTCTCTCTGAAATCACCAGGGTACCACTGACTTTATCACAAGAACAGAGAAAGAGCTACTGTTTTAGGATGGGAACAAACAGGTATTGATAAAATAAGTAGTGAGTCAAGCCTGAATCCAAACATGATCTCAATCTGCTTTCCAGGTTCAGGTAAGCTGAAGTCCTCCTCCTGAACCTAATGTTGGTAGTCCAATGCTTATTGCTGGAGAGCCCGGGCTGTCGCACTTGGTGCATCACTGCAGACCCAGACCCAGCTGGGGCAGTGGAAGAGGTGAATGTCCTCACCGGCTCATAACCACCTTTTGCTGAGGTAGGAGTGGTTGACTAAAAGAAACAAGGCCTTACAAGGGAGTGTAATATTAATTAGCTGGGAGGAGTCCCTGTGGCTTCTAGTACCTCTGACTTCTCTGACTTCTGTACCTTGAAAACACAGTAGACAGCTTGCTTCTTAATGATACTAATAATTACCTTATGGAGAAGAAAATCAGTGCTTATAATGTACCTGTAATTCATCAGATATTGCAATGGCTTGTGCCAAAATGCCTACAAATAAAATAAGGATCCTCTTCAACATTTACTTTGTAGCCTATAAGAAATGACTGGACAGGACAAGTACAATTCGTTTTTCACAGGCACATTGAGGACATTTTTTCACTCACAATATAGCTATTTCTTACACCTATTCACTAAGAAACTGTGCTCTGCAAATAATCCCAGCAGAACAAGTAAGCTCCTATTTACTCAGCAAAAGCAAGAATGGTTATATTTGACCATTTTCATTTCTTTACATCATCGGTTTTATGGTCTATAACCTTCATAGCATTTTGCTTTCACACTATACTGCACTGTTTCAAACAGAGTCTGAAGAAATGGTTAAGCCCCGAGATTCAGTAAGGTTTCTAGCCTATTTGACACACTACATCATTAAAACATTAAATCAGATAGACTGTCCCCTAAAGGGTATATTCTCAAGCCATATTTTCTTCACAAGCTCCTTGTCTTCAAATATCAATCCCTCCTAATAATTGAAGCATTTTTAAAGTAGAGACGCAACACACACCTCACTATAATAGGGCATATTTTGTATACTGTGCCTGTCTAGTCCAAATAACTGGATGAGAGAATAAATAAATTAATGGGAGAAGAAAAGTATTGAAAATAAGAAAAATATTGAAAAGATAATCAAACCCTCAGCTTTATTCCTAGAAAAATCTCTCATCTGCATGGTTGTCCTGAGCCACACTTCCCTGGTTATTCATTGTTTATCTGTTGCTTCAGTTACCAAAGTATCCCCACAAATGCTCAGCTCAAAAATAAAAAGACACAGTAAAACCCGGTTAAAGTGTATGGCCAATGAAGACAGGGTTACGCTTCATTCACTGCCTTTCTCCTGGTAATAGCTATATGAACTAGGAGAGTAGGATTCTCACACTTTGGAGAGTGTGTGGCAACTCTGCCATGTTAAGCTTAAGTAACAGTGCTTATGTTTTTCAAACACAAAGGCTTTTCAAAGGTTTAGCAATCTGGATGAAGACTGCTCGTTATTATTAAGCTAGCCATTGATGATCTGGATTGGTACGCGATTTTTGTCCCTCTCTCCAGCAGGTCCTGGAGAGCATGGAATGCTAGTGGGCAGCACAGCTATGAACTTCACCTCTTTTCTGCCTTCTACTGGCCATAGAGTATATCATTGTGTACCTGTATGAATAAACAGATGTCAAATTAGCTATCAGAGAGTTTCCTTTAATGGAATAAAATATTTCATATTTTAATGAAATAAAATAAATAAAAATCAATATAAAGGTGACTGAATTCCAATAGGCAGCATCAAACTCTCGTTGAAATCTGTCTAAACAAGAAGTCCCTTAGTCTACATCTCTAACATACCGAAAATAATACTCACAACTAAAATATTCATATAAAGAGGTCTAATGTTTGATTCAGAGTTCTGTTAAATTTTCTTGTGTTATTTTTTTACATCTTCTCATGCTTTCAAAACAAACTTGAATTTCTGAAGTTGCTCAGATGTAATTTGTTCCTGTTTTGTTTTTAGGTTTCATCTCCATATTCATTGGACTGTGACATAAAAGATCTTAAGTACCTCAGAAAATTAAGTGATGCATTTTGGTATGGGTCTAATACCAACTATTAATTAAGAAAATGTAGGCTTCTCTATGTACAATTGTACCTATATAGTCATGTAGACAATGTATTTGTGAGTCTGTGTAGGTATTTGGGTACATATGTAATCAGCTTCTCCACCTGCAAAGTGGGGATAACTATTCTTTCTTTACAGGTATCATGAGGTTTAGTTTAATAATTTCTGGCAATTGGTGTGAGATACTCTTAATGAATAACTACATATGGTAAGTGGTAAGGTTAATTATTCCTCTATGACAGAAATCAATCACTATTAAATCCTTTCTAGCTAGATAATGAGGCAATCTTAAATTTTTTGATTTGGCTAAACTGACTTGACAGTGTCACATTGCGACCATATGTTGGAAACCCAGGAGACTCTCATGGAGATTACAGTGTAGCTCACAAAAAGTCACTGTGCAGGTTCCAAAGGACTGAAAGAGACTATAAAATAAACTATGCCAATTTTTAATTCTTTTTTTGGTATGTTTCCATTTGATTCAGTTGTGTTACTCTGGAAGATTATTTAATACCCTAGCCATGGCATAGAAAAAGCCCATGGTTTTCCTTATGAAGCGTTGTTGCAATATAAAAACAATTATTGAAGTGTTACCTTGAAATAACAAAACAAAACAATATTGTGATTTTTTTTAACCCCAACATTTATAGTTGACTATAACAATATTTCATCCATTGGAATGATTAAGATGCAGAACTTGTTGATTAATTTTTTTTAGTCCATTCTCCATAACATTTGTCTTTGATATTTAAGTAAGTGTGTAAGGAAGAATATTTTAAGTTCATATATGAGGAAGACTAGCTAATGAAGAGTGATTTGTGAGGCCAAAAAACATATATATATATTTGAATGCTTGTATCTCTACTACACTGGCAATACACTAGTAGCTGTCTTTTATTCAAAATTCGATTTACTGATTCTACCATTCTCTGTTAATGACATAAAACATGCAGCAGTATTGAATGGTGTTTATGGATGGGTGGATAAGCAAGCCTCTTCCAAGGGTGGAACATAGACTTTCACAAAGTGGGAAGTTCAAGCTTTCACATCATTAGTGGAGTTTTAGACCATATGCTGCCAAGCTCAAAGGTAGCCAGGCTGAGCTTTCTGTGTCAAACTCATTATCGCTCAAAACAAATGTATGCTCATGCCTTCTGCAAACAGGAGATGAAAGTCTCAGCTTTCAGTCGAGGTCTGGTTTGTTCATAATTAGGATCTATAACATTGCAGAACATTGGCTCTTTTAAAAAAACTTTTTCCCCTATTGAATCAAGGAACTTTCAAGTTTCTCTCTCATTCTTGACATTTTATTGCCATCAGTTACATGTGTACAGCAGTTCTAACAACAAGGAGAAACCTCACTGGAAGATGGTTGTTTTTGTCTGTTTTGTGATTATGCAGCATTTGAACTTCTCTCAGCATAAAATAGTTACAAATTCATGCATGAAAAAATGAGGTGTGCACTGTTGACCAAATATTTTTATAGGAAAATGCAATGGCTAGGAAATGGAGAGGGATACCTCACTTCCAAAACTTGAGCATTTCTTCACCCCCTGCTTTTCTATTGCTTTCTGTTCTGTCCGTTATTTTTCCAGTTAATTGCCTCTGATTCTCCCTACCTTTCCTTGTATTTGTTTTCTCTCTTGTTATATTAATCGCACTATATTAACTTCACAACTAAGGTCAGTTCCATCTCAATGGGCCAGAAACAAACCTAACTCTGCAAACAGCATTCCCTACAGGAACTACAACAAGTTTTCAAGACTGTGAATATTTGTGTACAGAACTGAACAGCCAAATATTTCTTGCTAATAAACTGTGAGGGTTTTATTTTTTTCTTAGCATGTTTGTCCTAATTCAGGCTGCCATCCTTAGCAGTGTAAGTCCTCATTAATCAGCAGAAACAGGAAATTCCTCATGCTATGACTAAGTGGACTAGCATAATCTTCTCAGGGTTTTATCAGATAATTTTACTGTTTTGATATTTAAGAAGCAATATCACTAGCCCCCAAATTATATAGAGCACACTAAACTATATTAAAAAAATGATTTAATAGGACATAAGCTTCTAAGTATCCGAGCCATCAAAGAAAATAAGTCTTAGGAGCCTAAGTGGTTCATCAGACTTGAACAGCATATAACTAACTCTATACTTTGTGTCTCACCGTTCTTTCACAGAAAGCCTGGGACAGAGAATTGAACTTGACCTTCACAGTCCCAGTCAAAGACCTGATGCCACTTGCTGGACATCTTCTAACTAAACATTTCTTTCATACAGTCCAGACCATGACCATTATTTACAAAGAACTTCAAGTTCATGCATAAGCAAATTCTGAGCTAACAACCTATGGTCCAATTCCTTATGCTTAGCAGAGTCTCTGTAATTCGGTGTCACAAAAGGTTATAAAATGTGTTGGCATTTTTTTAAAGGGATGTCTGTGAATAATTTAATTTATGAATATAAATGGAGGCGAGTGTTTGTAAAGGCTAAGTTTAACCAAGGCAGGATAATCTCCTCAAGCTCTTACTGTAATCAGTGGAGGGAGAAGCTCCTCCAGAGGATGTCAGAATAGGCATTTTTCTTTGTGCTAACTCCAGAACGTGCCAGGGAAAATCAGGTTTGCAAGGACAGAATAAATCTCATGAACAATTAAGACTAACTCTATGATGAACTCTAAAATGCCAAGAGAGAGTTCTTGTGCATGTCTATTACTTAACTAGTGCATCAGCAGAATGCCAAACAGGGCTGGACAGATACAGCTATAGCTATAGCGCAAAACGAATTCTAGTGTCTAATGCCAAACTGCAACTTGATGTGGGCCTTTCCAGGGTACAGGGAAATGTTTTTTAGATGAGGTCTCTGAAAGTCAGAGAGTAGTTTCCCCCTAAAAATCATATATATGATATATCATGATGTTCTCATTCCCAGAAGTTGTTTGATTTTTTTCTCTTGGAGAATTCAACACCAAAATAAGTTAGTCTTATCTCGGGAAATTATCGTTTTCACCAAGTGTGCTTTCCACCTCTTGCTAGTTCTAAGCAATCCGGCCCCCTGACAGAAATCCATGCTGAAAAATAATAGAAACATAAGATTTCACTTTGGTGCTTGCTCGATAAAGAAACCTTAATTTCAAATGCAATCCATACAGCAAAGTTAATGATATTAGGCAGTTAGTATACTTTAGTTAGTATACTTCAGTTAATTAACTAAAGCAGAAAAATATGTTTTTTTAGACAATAACCAGAAAAATTTATCAGATAAGGAAAGGGGCTGTATGAGTATGAATTCAGTGAAGAAGTGAAGGAGAGGGATTATCTGTGCAAAAAGCAGGAGAAGTGGTCTTTGGTGACTTCTGGAGACAGGACAATCACTGCTTACATGGGCAGTGGAGGCAGAGTTGTAGCATGGTGCTGGTGCAATTAATAACAGTGGTGCACTGCTTCTGCTCAGCTGCTCTCCAGCACCCGAACACATGGCCATGAGACACCTTCAGCAGAACACTCGGGGGTTAATGTAAGGACCCATGGTGAAAGATGCCATAATCATAGAAACAGTGAAACATCTAGGTTGGAAGGCACCTTTGAGATCATTGAGATAATCATAGCTGGAAGTGCTGATTTGACTGTGACAGTTCCTGGTTCCTGGTTCACAGTCAGGTTCCTTGGATGGAAAAAGCTAGCCTAAGCAAAGATCATCCTGAGTCCTAGGAGTCTGGAGTCCTGCACATTGGGTTGCAAGAGTGAGAAATCAGGTGTGGCTTGTTGGCTGAATCAGTTAATAACAGTAAATCCTCTCTAGCAGTAATCTCAGACTGGCAATCTGTGTGCTGAAAGTTGTCTCCGATCTCCCAGACATAATAATTTAGATTGATACAATAATTTTGGTGGAAAGGGACCTCTGGATCCAACCTGATCCAACCCTTCCACGAAGAGAAGGGTCAGCCTCAAATTTTCAGCAGATTTCTCAGCATTACAATCACTTGAGTGTCAAGCTTCTCCATTGACAGAGATTCTATAACTTTTCTAATGAACCTGTTGCAATGCTCAGCCACCCACACCATGAAAAGTATTTTCCTTCACATTTAATCAGAATTTCTCTTTTTGCAACATGCACCACTTGTCTGTCACCCTTTTGCTGTGTCTCTGAGAAGATCTGTTACGTCTCTAGCCACCATTAGGAAGCTGAAGACATCACCTCCCCTTAGCCTTCTCTAAGCTGAACAAAACCCTATTCTCTGATTTTTTCATCACATGCTGAATGTTGGCTTCCCAATGGAGGGGAAATCTTTTACACAGTCTTACTAAGCTTCATCTATAATTCATTCCCTATACGGACCAGCTCCAGAACAGCCCTGTACGCAATCCCTTTTTTTCAAGAGTCTTATTTCAGTCATCCATACTTACCATATAAGAAGTATATATGCTTCACGAACTAGCTTTTCATTCAATTTTTGAACAAACAACTCTTCCTTCTTAACCAAAAGTAACCCACGAAACTCTTCTTTCTTAACCCAAAAGTAACCCAGACTATAGTAATTACAACTCTTCCACTACATAGGTAAAGATTTCAGAAGTTTTCTTTTCTGTTGTAAAACTGTAGTACAAAACCCCACTGTGGGAATAGTAAAACAAAGGTAAAATTAGCAAGGTTTTATTTAACATGTAGCGATCTTTATTTTTTTTTGTTTCCAGAAGTAGTTATTCTACCTGTGCCTAGATTTAGCAGACAGCTTGATATATAGGATTTGCATATTTGTAGAGGACAAATAAGTAGAGGATGAGTAGGAGGGTGATTATTTTGTCAGCATACTTCATTTTGTTTATATAATTTGCATGA
Organism: Gallinago jamesoni; assembly: GCA_025769975.1. Taxonomy (NCBI): domain Eukaryota; kingdom Metazoa; phylum Chordata; class Aves; order Charadriiformes; family Scolopacidae; genus Gallinago; species Gallinago jamesoni. The sequence goes on from JAOQGH010000001.1 coordinate 193,334,001, forward strand.
ACTTTATAACATCGACTTTGTAACTTTAGAAGGTGATCTAATAAAAATAAAGTTAATCAGTTTTCTCCAGAAGTCTCAGCTTTCTAGGAAGTTGTAGAGTGAGTGTCATTAAATATAGAACATTAGGGAGAAAGATTGTTCTCTATTATCTGTCACAGTGTCTCTTAAAAGCTTTGATCTAAAAGGCCTTTGCTTTTATGGTTAAGAAAAAAAAAAGAGTTTGCAATAAAATGGTACCATTTGATGATCTCTGACACATAAATGTTGTTTCATAGAGGCTTTGTATAGAAAACAAAAATACTTTAAAATGCCACCTATAACTGGTTTCTGAAAGAGCACATATTTCAGGTTTGAGGAACAAAATTGTTTTTCCACATATAAACATTCATTTAGGTCCCACTCCCACACCGCACTGACTCCTCCAATAAAGAGTATGACTCACATCATTGCTGGTGAAGGATATTGACTTTTCTTTCCTGTACGAAACATCAGACAGGCATCAGAACTACAAAGTTATTAACTCAGATATATCACAAACTAGTGTCCACTGACCCCAAAATAGCTTCAGTTCAGCAGTTACTGAGCTCTCCACATCCTTTCCAGGTGTAAGACTCGTTTTTGTTGTTATAGCAAACCCATTAACATCATTTGCTATCTCAAAAGACACATTTAAAGTCACCTGTATTGTATCATCTAAAACTTGTATTTATCAGTTAAATGCAAATCAGGTTAAAAATACCAAATCCCTTCTTTCTTAGGTAACTTCCAGAAGCTCTTTTCTTAGTCCTCTTTCATATTTTCTAAGACAACTATTTTGTGCTAGTACTCTTCACTCCCTCCTTTCTCCCCACCATTCTACTTACTGGCTTTTCAAGTAGTCACACAGTCCTTAGCCTACACCCAAAAGCCCAGGATGCTGAGACACCTCTTCCTATTCTCATATCAGCTTGACTCATATCCTCTAATTTACTCTACTATCATTATGTCACAAACACTTCTATAATAATCTTGTATGTAATCCATCGGGAAACAGTGCATATCAATATATTTTTTTGTTTGTAAGGTACTAAAGCCAATGAATAAATATTCGGTTGTAATTTTTCAGACACTCTTTCAGAGTGGAAAGATATGTAGTTACATATAGTAGTTAACCGTATTTCCAAGAAAAAGTATTCCTAGGATGGTGCATTTGTCCTTCAAAGAAGCAAATTCATGCATGTGCCAGTGCTACTACTCTCACAGGCAGCCAAATCTGTATTTATAGTGCTAAAAAGGATAAATATGTACAATCATTGCCAGGCATGTAGAAACCCAGTCACAGGTGCTTTGAGGATGAGGAGTGCCACAGCTGTTAGTTTGTCAGGGGTAAGGTCTGTTAATGAAACTGAATTGCTGGCTTATGGCAAATGAGCATTGTATGTTAATAAACTGACTGTGGTACATCAGTGGCTGAAAACCAACAATATGACAGGAAAAATGTTCCATATAAACCACTGACCTGGGGGACTCAGATGGAGAGTTACGCCTAATTAAAGTAAGTAGAGTCAAACACACAATTCAAACAACAACATCTGTTAGGAAACAAAGCAACTGAAAAAGCATTCATTATTACACCAAGTTTTAGGAATAATTCATTTCAGGCAGGTTAACTGTGTTTGTCACATAACTCCCAGGCATTTTTCCATGCTTTGATAATAGCAAGGCAACTATGGGATACTTAAATACATAATGCCTCAAAACAAAGACATTTAAGTCCTTCCTGGAGAGCCAGCTGTGCTTATTCCTGTGTTTGTAGCATAGGAGCTCAGGCCAGAATAGGAAAAAGTCATATTTCCCCTGAATCCTGCTGTTTCTCTTCTTTCACTCTAAGTTGTTTCATCTAAAATGGGAAAAGGACTATACTATATGATAGTATATCCAACTGAGAGAATGATAAAGTTCAATTCATGCCTTGAAAATCCCATGTTGGGGGTAGGAAATTCACAGTTCAGGTTTTCATTCTCCTTTCTTTTATAATATTTTTTTTTCCTTCCTCACAGGTACATTGATGCAAACTCCTGCAAGTCAGAAATCAGTCTCATAGCACATAAGCAGCTGGTCCACTGAGACACAGTGGAGTCTCTCCATTGACTTCAATGAGCTTCCAAACAAATAAGAAACTTCCTTTTTATGACAGTTTCCTCCTTTTAGGTACGTAAAAATGATGTAGAAGAGAAGAGGGAAGAGGCAGGGAATGTGTGATACCATCCGGTATCTTCTCATTGCGTAATTTATATTCATTCTTAAAAATTAAAATGATAATATTCCCCTCCTTTCTTTCTCTGTGACTGATGCTTAAGAACATCACAGAGGCATATTTAACAACACTGAGTTATTAGATTTGCTTATACAAATGTGAACAATGGTAAATGCTTACATCCTAACTCTTCATCCTTGCTTATGTAACTAGGAAGTACCAAATGACTATGCTTGCTGTGTTACAGGGAAACTCAATAAAAATAATGTGGAGTTCATACAGTGAATAATTTTTAGATTAGCCTGAGTAGAAGAATATCTGCAAGAAAAAAAAGGATGAAGAAAGCTCAAGTAATCTTATGCCCTATTATGTTAATAGGACACCAACATGTTGCATGCATGTAAAGCTGTGTGATCATCATAGCAGTTCATTTCCTTCCAAAAAGACTAGAACTTTTCTTATTTCTATTAATCAGATTTCAATTAATTTCAATTAATCACTTTCTTTTTTTCTTTTCTGTATGTTAGCCATGGAGTTAGTTACATTTCTGTTCAATATTATATGAACAAAACCAAAAAGAAGGCATTCAAGAAAAAAGCCTTAAAAGCAAAATCATTTAGAGCTATCACTTACTGAACAAAGGAGAACAAAGGACTGAATTACTTATGAGCTTTTGCTTTCTGATAGGGTTGGGTTTTTTTTGTTTTTAATGCAGTTTGAGGAAATTTCGATTATATTGCTTTATCATAGAATCATAGAATGGTAGATTCATAGAATGATAGAATCATAGAATTATCCTCTTTTTTACAAAATTGCAAAGTCTTTTTGATTGCCAACAATAATCCTCTCATCTGGCATTATGAAAACAGTGTTTCACACTGTATTTTTCTCAGCAGTCTTTTCTCTTCTTGTTTGAAAAGATATCTGGAGAAAAAGTTTGAATATTTTTGTATAATCCACTTTATAAATATCCTGTGTCAGTATCATAGGACCTGAAGGAAATCTAGACTCTAGTGATGTTACTACTTCAGGAATGTTTTTTGCTTATTTCCCTTTTCTGATTTAATGGACAAAAATATATTATATGTTCTTTGATACTGAATATCCTAAGAGAACTGGCTGAAACCAGACTGAAAACTGTGCCAAAAAAGTAAATCTACTGGTTCATTATTACAACAATATATTATCATTATGTATATATACAGGCATTTTCATCTCAAGCCTTATCTCTTAAAATTAATGGCTAATTAAGTTTGAAACCAGGAGCTAAGGGTTTGATTCAAAGCCTTGGATTTTTAATTTATTTCATAGTCTTTGGACTATGTATTGAGTACACATGGATACCAAGTTTGCTTAAAGCAAAGCTGCACAATACACATCCATTTTGGTCCAAATCACTCTGTTACTCTGGTAACTGTCTTAAAGATGAGAGGGCACAGAGCACACAGTGTGAAGTGGTGTGGAGTGCTAATCAAAATGCCTGACCTCATGCCATGTGCATCAAAATCTCTTTGTGACTTGGAGCCACAAGACACAGCCAACATACTGCACAAACTCAAAGGCATGAGCAGCTGTGAGAGAAGATTCTACATGCAAGAAATGTAGAGTATTTGGAATTTATGCATCAATTATTCTGCATTTCTTAAATAATTCACTCAATTAACTGAAATGTCACCAAAAAATACCAACCAGGAGTTAAGGTACTACCTGAATAGTTCTAGAAGTGGAAAAATACAGGAACCACATTCCTACACAGGAATTAACCTATGGCATGATTCTTTCAGCTATGACATCTCTTTTCTGCACTGGAAGATCTGGAGAATTTTCAGGACAGGAGTTATCTCTGTTGAATTTTCCTCTGAAAATCACTTGTAAGAGAGCTACAAACTCCTTGTAAGTTCTCCCTTTACTTGTAACTTATACATGATGGGAGATTTGCAGAGGGTGAAAAAAAGACCTGCTAAGTAAGACTGATGTAGCAATAATGCAGTGAAATTAAGATACTCAAAAACTTCAAGGTTAGTTTTCATCCCATCTACCTGTAAAAGTTTAAAATTTTAATTAACATTTCTAGAAATTATAATTCTGAATAAATTTGCTTTAGAAGAAGTAAAACATTTCATTAAGATACCTTTAATAATTTCATAATGCTCTGAATCAAAATAAATAAATAAACTGTTCTGCTAGGTTTCATTTAAAATCAGCTTTAATATTAAGCTGCATTTGAGTGTCACACTGCTAAGAGAAATGTCTCTACTGATGTTTCTGATATCTCTTCTTTTCATCTTCTCTAATACATCCAGAGTTGTATTTCTCATGAAATAGCATTGAAGTTGTATTTCTATCAGAGGGAGATCTACAACATGCTGCTGAGAGATAAAGAATTTCTGCTGGCCATATGGGATAAAAGAAAACAATTAAAAAATAGTCTGAAAACACCCTAAAGCTGCAAGTGACTCACAATTTTCATAAGCACTGATAAGAAAATTCAGTCTTCAAATTTTTGATGTTCCAAAACTAAATAGTTTGCACCAGTTAAAAAACATTAAATGTTCTTGGGTTTAACTGATCAGCATATGACATTTTGATTTTTCTCAGACTTTTTTCCTCATTTACAATTTGATTTTGAGACAATTGCAGCTTCTTTTGGGTAAACAAACAAGGAAAAAAATAACCCTTTGTGATATTTGATTCCTAGCTAGTTGCTTTGGTAGCACTTTACATGCATTTTGTGTTAACTAGCAATGGCTGGCAGAGGAGTATATGTAAGTATGTAACAATCTAGCTCTATTAATAAGAACACAAATTTTAGTGGGAATGCCATGGAGCAAGCTTCTTTTCTACAGCAGGCTATTATATTATGGAAATGTGTTTTCTAGCTGTTGCGCCTGTCTAGACTGCTATCAGCAGCTTGTATTCGTTATGAAAGCCTGCAGCTGGTCCATGCAAAGTTTGCTGTTTTGCAGCCCATCTGCTCAGAAGAAGAGATCTGTAACACTGCCCAGTTTGGAGTAATGCTCCCTTATAATTCTGAACACTGAAATAATGATGGTTACCTTCTACTTTTAGATCCCAGTAAATTAACTCCTGTCTGGGCAGATGGCTATTCGGCTGGTGAAACCAGGGACAACTAAGAATCAAGCAAACTGGGCTGGGGAGTAGCATCCATTCATTTCTGTGGCTTGCTTTGTCCCTGTAGTCCCACTGAAACTGTGATGCTGAGCGCTCTCAGAAGATGAGAGGATGGCAATGAAGCTACGTAAAGTGTGAACAAATGGAAGTGTTAAATGCAGGAGACAAAAATAGAAACCTGTGCTTGGAACTATGTGCACCATATACAGCTAATGTGCTATAACATTTCTGGATTTCCTGAGCAAGACCTGAACTTGATCTTAACTTTAGCCAAAATTTTAGTAAGCAAGTCCAACAGACTCTCTTTAGCAGTAGTCAATATCTTATTATTAGTAAAAGTTCAATAAAATCCACATCTACACTGTTCTTACATTTTACTGATAGCAGTAGGATTATTTTCCATTATCTACTTATCATTTAATATTCTGAAGGGATTTTTTTTTTTCTGCAGCTCATTTAAATTAATTCTCTTCTGACATAAAGTGGTTAAGTAGTCACTTTCTGAGGGTCCAAGATTAGCAAACTGAATTATATTCTAGGTTTAGCTTGTTGTCTTGGGATCCCAAATATCCTTATTGATATCAATTACTACTGACTTAAAAAGGAACTGGGAAAGATTATTGAACTTATATAACATACGTCAGTAATGAAAATATTTTCCTTTTTAGGCATAGGTTCAGTTATGGGGCTCTGCAGTGGACCACCTGTTCTTATTCAAATTCTTGCTGACCTGAGATACTAAGATGCTTATAGAGCCAGCAGAAATTGTATAATATTGATGAGGGGACTGATTAGTGTCACTTAGCAGCATATATGAGTTCTTTGCATGGATTATCCTGAGATACTTGTGTGCCACTGTGGCTTGTTCCTTTGTTCTGTCTCTCTAATGATTAGCTGTGATTTCTGGCACCTGCTGTTTTGCTTTTGCCACCTTCTCCCTGTTGTCATTTGGTTTCTGCTATAAACCTCTCCTGCTTCTGATTACATTTTCTACACAAATTCTTAGCCTGGGAGAGCTCTTAAACTCTTGTGTCTCATGACTTGTGAACACGTCACTACCTCTGGTTCTAGCCTCACTATGACCATCAGGACCAATTGTGCAGGTTTCTAGTATAATGAAACTGATACAACCAGGTTATGGTGTACCATGAGAAATCAGGAGAAGTAACAAGGCAAATCAAGATTATAATTTTTAATGCTTTTAAACTCAAAATTCCTGGAGTTTTAAAAGGGGAAAAATGAAATATTAATATGCCATGATTAATATAGATCTTAAAGAAGGTATTATTAGATTCTAACTTCGATTAATCCAGTTTGCATGGAAAATACAAGAATTATTCTCTTAAGGATTGTATCATGAGAACAGATGGTCTATCTACAAAGCATAGAACTTGACCTGGGTAAACTCTGCTCCCACATATGGTATTCCTGGGGCCTGTTGATGCAACTGCTTTTTGTATGTGCATGTATGTTTTCAAAATGTCTGAGAAACACCAAAGACTGAGTTGTGACCCACAAAAACACTGCTTCTATAGCATGATATGAAATCTGTTTCATGCCCAGGGCCAGGGCAGGAGGTTATGCAAACATATAGGAAAATATGAGAGCAGTGGGAACATATGATAGTGCGTTGGAAGATCAGCGCATGGAATGTGGCTAAGGGCAGAAACATATGGCATAGTTCCTTACAAAAGAGTAAAATGGTAGTCAGCAAGCCATAGTAAAATCAGAAAAGGGAACATGGCAGTCCTTTCTGCCCCTTGAATGACATGCATTACAGGAAATTTAGAAAAAAGCAAACCTTCTTCTCTTCTAGTAAATGCTCTTTCTGGCCTTTGTATTCTATGGAAAAGAAGAAAAGGAAGAGAAGACATCTCAAAGACTTTCCCATGATTTACATGCCCTAGACACGGAGGATCTGACCTTTAATTTGGCTAGATGTGCATTGATTAGGACTGAATCTCATTAAGACACAATCTACTGGGGGTGGTGCAAGAGAAAATATAATATTGATTAAAAAATAAAATAATCCTCCTCTCTCCCTCCCTCCTGACTGCCTTGGTTCATAATTAGCCTTCCCATATAGCCTTCCTCCTACATGTTATGTAGCTGTCAGTCTGACAGGAAGCAAGAATTCAATTAGAAATTTCAAATTAGCAGTCAAGCACGGACAAGGAATAGGGGAACCTGCATCATGCCCAGTATGTGGTTTGACTGAAGCTTGAATGCAAAAATGTGAGCTAAAGATTTTTAATTCAGCATAAAAATATGACTGCTATTATGATTCTGTTACAGTTTGGGAATTGCATGATATTTTTCTTATACAGGACAACCAAGTGAACCAGCTGTGATGCAGAAGTGCAAATACGGTCATTTTTCCCCTAAAACATAAGACTAATACCATAGAATCATAGAATAGTTTGGGTTGAAAGGGACCTTTACAGGTCCTCTAGTCCAAATCCCCTGCAATAAGCAGGGACATCTGCAACTAGATCAGAGTGTTCAGAGCCTTGTTCTAACCTGACCTTGAATGTTTCCAGGGAGGACACATCAACTACCTCTCTGGGCAACCTGTGCCAGTGTTTCACCACCCACATTGTAAAAAAAACCTCTTCCTTATATGTAGTCTGAATCTATCCTTTTAGTTTAAAACCAACACCCCTTGTTCTATTGCAACAGGTACTGCTAAAAATCTGTCCCCATCTTTCTTACAAGCCCCCCTTTAAGTACTGAAAGACAGCTATAAGGTCTCCCCAGTGAATTCTCTTCTCCAGGCTGAACAACTCCAACTGTCTCAGCCTGTCCTCACAGGAGAGGTGTTACAGCCCTCTGATCATTTTTGTGGCCTTCCTCTGGATCTGCTCCAACAGGTGTTACCTGTGCTGAGACCTCCAGAGCTGGACACAGTTCTCCAGGTTGGGTGTCAATGAGAGCCATATACCTTAGCGTAGTTTCAAGGAAGATCTCTTCCATGATCTTCCCAGGAACAAATGCGAGGCTGACAGGTTGGTAGTACCCTGGGTCTTCCTTTCCACCCTTCTTGGTGGTCATGAACCTAGTCCCTGCCTTGTGCTCCATCCACTCAAAAAGTGTGGGGAGAGAAATTGCCAGTGAAGGCTGAGAAAAAGAAGTTGCTGAGTACCTCAGCCTTCTCCTCATTTGTTGTTACTAATTTGTCAGTCTTGCTCATTGCAGGGCGTATGCTTGCTTTGATATTTCTTTTCTGGCTGACACACCTTTAGAAGCTCTTCTTACTATTCTTTGTATCCCTTGCCACATTAAGATCTACCTGCACATTGGCTTTCCTCATTCCATCCCTACACAACTGGGCAGTGTCCCTATACTCTTCCCCCAGATACCTGTCCCAGGCTCCACTGCCTGTGCATTTCCTTCTTGCTCTTTAGTTTAACCAACAGGTCTTGACTCAACCATATCTGCCTTTTGCCCTCTTTATTTCTTATACCTGGGGATCAAGAGCTCTTGTGCTCTGTGGAAAGGGTCTTTAGAGATCTGCCAGTTCTGTTCTGTTCCCTTGTCCCTGAGGGCAGTTTCCCAGGGTGCCCTACTGACTAAATCCTTGAAGAGCTGGAAGTCTGCTGTCCTAAAATTCAGGGTCCTGACTTTGTTCTTTGCCTGATACATATCTGTCAGGGCTGTGAAATCCACCAGTGCATGATCACTGCAGCCCAGGCTGCCACCAATCTTGATGTCACCAATTAGCTCACTTGCGTTGATGACCAACAGGTCCACTATGTCTCCTCTGCTGGGGCTATTAAGAAGTTATCCTCAAAGCATTGCAAGAGTCTCCTGGATTGCCTACAGCTTCCCGTGCTACTTTTCCAGCAGTTGTCGGGGTGTTTGAAGTCCCCCAGCAGGATGAGAGCCTGCAAGCACGATGCCTTCCGTATCTGGAGTAATAAGGCTTCATGAATAGGCTTCCCTTGATCGAGCACCTTGTAGTAGACATCAGCCACAGGGTTCCTTTTGTTGCCTTGGTCTCTAATTCTTACCCATAAGCTTTCAATCTGCTTGTGGCTATTTTTCAGACAGCTCTTCACACTCTATCCATTTCTTGATGTAGAAGGCAACGCTTCTGCCCCTGCTTCCTCACCTGTCCATTCACCTATCCCTTCTGAACAGCCTGTAGCCTTCGATAGCTGCACTCCAGTCATGGGATTCGTCCCACCAAGTTTCAGTAATGGTAACATTAGTAGCATGGTGGATTCCAATTCCTCCTGTTTTCTGCCTGTGCTGCTTGCATTGGTGTAGAGGTACTTCAACTGGGCTGCTCAAAAGGAAAACTTGGCCAGCACTGGCTCTCCATTAGAGCTGTGGAAATGAACTGAATCAGAAGGGGTAACAATCCTCTTCCTCCCTCTTAACAATCTTTTAGAAAGAGTGTTTAGTACCATGATAAAGGATGAGATAGTAATGAGACAATACCAGAATCTTCCCAAGTAAAGCCAGGCTTTTTAAAAAAGTGACTGCAGCACCAACACAGTGTTTGAATCAAAAGGATTAATTTTTTTTTAATTATTTTAAAAACAGAGAAGAAGTTCAAATTCTACTTTATTGGGGAATTATTTGAAATTATTTACTCAGTTTTATTGGGGGACAAGATGCAAGGTGTTAGCAGTTTATACAAGTCCAGGGAAAGGCTGGTTCTATGAGTTTAGATTAGCTTTACGCAAATTTCATTTGAGACTATCAGCATCTGTTACAAAGTGGTAAAGTTCTAATTTAACAATTGTCATCATGTTTATTGTGGCTCTAACAATTGTAGGGAAATTTCATGGGAGGGACTCTTTACAGGAAAAAAAAAACAAAGTAGCGAATTAGGGGTATTAGCAAAGTGATTTTCTTTCTGAGAGAAAAATGTATTTGAACTGACCTATTAAAAATGACTGATTTAATATTTAGGCTCTTCACAATAATCACTCACTGAGTAATGAGCACAGAAACCCACAGTAAGCATCTTCAGCTGGCCTGTATCACCATAGCACCACTGAGTTCACTGAAGTGATGATCTTCTACTCTCTGCCAAGATTTGGGTCAAGATGAAAGTTCAATAAGATTCATTTCTAATGAACATTGAATAGATTGCTGTGTTTCCATGTTTGTAACCCAGGGTTCGGTGCTATGTGGTCCTCCTAAAAGACTTAAACCACAGCCAACAGCTCACCTTCAACTCAGTAAAAGAGATGAAGCAACTTGCCTTTGTCAGAGAGAGAGTGGTACTGGAGGTAAACTAGATAGGAGCAAAGATGATGGAGTCTGAGAGAGGAAATATGAATTTCAGAGCTTCTGTTGAGGCTTATGCATTGCTACAAACCACGTTTGGCCCTGTGAAAGCAGAAGAAAAACTCCCTCCTTATAAAGAGCTTGCAGACATGTAGTTTTTTCTTCTCATCTTGAGAAGCAGAAGAAAAGAAAGGAAAAAAAAAGAAAAAGAAAAAAAGAGAAAAAAGAGGAAAAAACCCCAAAAAACTGAGCAGAAGGAAAAACAATTGATGTAATGAAGCTAAAAAAAGCTTCTCTTTGCATTTGGCAATGTTGTTTGTCATCCAACCATTTGTCCAAATGGCAATGGATAAAATAACATAACAGCAGCTACACAACATGCTCAGTGAGAATAATGTGTGTGGGGTAGAGATATCACTATAGTTCATCATCTGAACAAGGGAATCTGCCTCAGAAACCTGAAGTTTGAATGGATGGAAGCCTTCTCTCATCTGGGCAACATTGCGGTGATGTTACCATGTTTTTGAAATCAAAATACACCCAGAGCAAGCCAGCGCATTCACTGTTAGCAATCATGCATCAGGGCCTTCAGATCTTCTGAGTGAAACCCCCCATCAGGGAAACACTCAGTACTCTGTTGTCAATGCTTTGTAGCATGGTAGGTGCTTCTGGTGCCAGGAAAGTTAAAACCCAAATTGGAAAAAAAAAAAACAAAACACAAAAAAGAAACTAAAAGAAACTGTGGAAAAGCAAGATCCTACTATGACTTGATTACTATTACTTGTCACTACTATACAGCGTTGTGACACTGAGACTGAGGAAGGAGTAGTAAATGGAAAGAGCTTTAAAGAAACATGATGAATCTCAGATGGGTTTTTTGGAGTTTCATTTTACATGCTCTGGTATTAAATCCCTGTTCTACTCAGGTCATACTGTTTAGATATTTGCAGTTAATACTCCGTTAATACTCTGTTTTAAGCCTCTTTTCAAAAACATTTGAACCAATTTCTGGCATTCTTTTAATTTAAATCGAAGCTGGCACTTCCTCTTTTATATTTTTTTCCCATTATTGCAGGGGGTCAAGAGTTCTTCTAAAAAATGCACATCTTTTGTCTTGAATTTTAAGAGAAGAGGCTTCCTCCTAGGGCTTCTACTCCTGGTTTATACTGCAGACCACTTCTGCAGACCTACTTATTTAGAAGAGGTAATAGCTCTATATCTGAAGATACTACTCCCAGCACTTTTCTGTTCCTTTGTGCAAAATTGTTGGTTCTTCCTTAAAATTTTAGTAAAAGAGGCAACAGTATGGATCTCCTTCAAGGGGCAGATAATAAAATCCACTGTCAAATTCACATAGAAAATTTCCTACAGATTATTCTATGCTCCACTTAACAATGTTGTTAATATTGATTCTGTGATAATTTTTACCTTTGAGGTTAGTGGATAACATTCTTTATGGAAATTAGCAGAGAAGAAAAATATATCTTGCCATTTTTTTTATATTCCTACGCTCACCTAGATCTACAAAAAATGGGACATCAACATCAGCAGGTAGGAACAGAGCATGGTACACACTATTGCAACTACTTTCTGGAAAAGTACAACAGAAAAAATTGTACTTGTAAGATCTCAGAAAAGAAAAACCTAAGTGAATGTGCTGTTACTGCTGAAGATCTAATTAACAAAATAATTATTTGTTTCTGTGCAAACAATGACACAAATCCTGAATAAAAAGTATGTAAAAACAAAAGTCAACTTCTGTATGTCAGAGTTTAGTGTTGAGGATGAGAGTTAAAAAAAAAAAAAAAGTAGAAGTACATTTTCTCTTGAGAAGAATAAGCATTAAATTTAGTAAGCAGAAAAATTACCCTAAGGAGAGACTGGAAACTTCAAAATGAGTTACAAATCAAACACAAACTAATACCTTATGTTAGATTTTTTTTAAAAAGCAGAAGCTGAAAACAAGAATCCCAGAATCAAAGAAAGGAGGAAAATGCTGATCTTAACATGTTTAGATATTTTTGAACGCTGATATTCACAGTTTTCAGGAACCATCAAAACAGGAAAGCCCTCCCTCTCTCTCTCGTCTTTTTTTTTTTTCTTTTTCTTTACAAGAAGTTTACAAGGAGTTCAAAATTTATTGCATGTAGTAATTTTGGATATTTCCATACACAGAAATGTTTATGGGCTTGGAGCCATTTTACCAAAGATCTTCAGGGAAAGATGCCCAATATGAGATTTAGATAGTTAAATTATTTCAGGAAAGTGTGTGTTAGTCAAATAATTTGATCTCTGGTGCAATCTACAGTTATAAATATCAACATATATATCTATGTACACAGACATATATGAATGAAAATAGGAATTTGGTATTTCTGGCACTAGCTGGGGTTTACTTAGGAGATCTCATTACAGACTTAATTATTGTCTGTAGTGATTTGTCAGCTTCTCAAACCTTTTAATTTACAGTTGTTTAGGTGGCAATGTCCTTAATGGCTGAAGTAGATCTGTCACTGACTGGAATAGCAATAGTAGCAGCTCCTACTTTTGTAGGACTGATGTATTGCATCTCTGTGGTTCCTTAGACACATTCTCTTCTTCTGACTAACAATATTTTCTGACTGCATTTCAGTATTTTCACCTTTGACTGTTCACCCCATCATGTGGAGTAACAGAAACCAGAGAGTGCAGGGAACAGGGATGGCAAGGTGGGACAGCTTGTTGGCGCAGAAGAGAAGGTAAAATGTCCAGAGATTGCACAGGACTGCCACAGTTGGTGCAACACTAGCAGTGACACACCAGGGGCAACTCTGAAGACTCAGTTTGAATTATCACTCCTGGAACATCCTCAAAGTCTCCAATTCCTGGTGCAAATCCCTGAAGTTGAGGAAAAAGCAGCCTCACCTGTGGGAGATAAGCTCTGGTTGAAACACTGAGTCACTGGTTGAAGGAGTTGGAAGAGGAGGAGGTGAATAGACTGCACGCCATCAAGAAGGGATTGACATGGGATCAACAGGTCCTTTGGCAGACCCTGAACCTCACGTTGTGTGGAAGGAGGGCAGACAGAAGCTGCACCTGAACAAGTGGAGAATGCAGAATCCCAAGAGGGGAGAGCCAGATGCTTGCAAGTTTGGTGAGAGGAGGAAAGATCTTTCCCCTCTTTGCGGCTGTGCTTTTACAGAATAGATTTAATGTCCTGATAAAAGGTGAGGAAGAACAAGTTTATTCACACCATAGTGGGGAGATATCTGAACTTTGATTTGGGTTTGGACCAGATAATCTCCAAAAGTCTCTTCTAAATTGTTGTTTGATTCTGTTCAATGATTCTGATATTAGGATCTTTGAAATTTCAGATCTGCAGTCACAGATTAATATCCAGGAACATTTTCAGGAAGACTAGTGTATCCTATGAGCTTGATTCAACTGTGTTAAAGTCAACATCCCTGGGAGCACTGGTCTTAATATTTCCAGACTGCATCATCCACTTTTCCTCTACCACTTATCACACACAATCATCCTCAAAACTGAATTCTCCAATCTCATTTACTGATGTTGCAGGATACATCTCACCACTACAACAACTGTATTACATCCTGCTTCCATTTTCTGATTGAGAAATATAGATTGGTTGGGTTATGTTGTGACTTGGGCCAGACTGGCCACTGAATACAATACTATCACAGAATCACAGAATCACAGAATCACCTAGGTTGGAAGGGACCTTTTAAGATCATCTAGTCCAACCAATAAAAA
>JAOQGH010000001.1:193348462-193409633 GCA_025769975.1 Gallinago jamesoni
TGTTGTTGTTGTTGTTTTTGTGGTTTGTTTTTGTTTTGTTGTTGTGTTGTGTGTGGTTTTGTTTTGTTTTTGTTTTTGTTTTTGTTTTTTTTTTTATGTGGTTGGACTCAATGATCTCAAAGGTCCCTTCCAACCACTAAGATTCTGTGATTCTGTGATTCTGTGATTCTTTCATTCTGTGCCTGAGAAGTAGTGACATTTTTGAAATTATTTTTATATCTTATATATCATAGCCTCGATCCCTGATGTTCATTTAGAATCCTAACTATGTACCCATAACTATGTCCCCATAATCCAAAATGGGTTTTGTTTATTTTAATACTCCAGATTCCCTGGCAATTCCCTCCTAGGAGGTACAGTATCTCTGGTCTTTTCCTAGCTAATGTTAGATATCAGGTATCCCCAGAGAACTTCTTTGTATTACCAGAAAATGAGAAGAAAAATAAAGCCATCTGGTCTATAGGATTTGCAGTTCACCAGTTGTCTTATGAGTCATCTGTTCTGGGAATGCCATCAATCCATCTTGTTTGATGCTCTTACAGTTTCTACTTGTTCAAATCCACAGTCTTTCAAGAAGTTAATCCTCATGTAAAATGACAGGAATTCAGAATATATGTCAAATCAATCAACTCTATTTTAAGGAACTGAAACTTCTATTTTGGCTTCATTGTTTCTATTTATACCATTCATCTCATTGCTATTTTATATGTAATTTGTAACTACTAAAAAATACACTCAGCATATTTTTTCAGAATTCTTTTCTTTATGCCAGCATAACATGAAATGTGCATACAAATGAGCCACAAATGAAAATAAACGAGAATATTGTAATGACTGAAATTATTTCTTCATTTTAAATTTTCAGTTAAAGTACAAAATGTTTTAATTTCTCACGAGCTGTATTTTCCAACAGAATACTCTTTAATTGTATAATTTTAATCAACTATAGTAATACAATTCTGAAGATTTAAACATTTTTCTTAACTTTTTAAAAATTTAAATATTTGGGCATAATTTTTGCCTGAAATAGATACTTTATATACCTTCAATGAATACATGTCCCTGCCACTGAAGTCAGACCATTTGTATGATAAGCAACATAGTTGCATGGAAATGAATAGATTTTCATTCAAAGCAGCACATTTTTGTCAATTACAGTAGCTTTTATCCAAACCCAACTATTTTTCAAATCCAATGTGCTTTAATTTATATCAAGATACTTTTTATCACATTCTTCGTTCCACTGTCTGATACATTCAACTAAACTAGCAGGTAGTATTTGTAGAAACAATTTAATTTGCAGTAAAATCACTGAAAGTTAATTTAAATTTATGCAGTTTTATTCAGCAAATTATGTAAATTTAAAAAATAAGCTGAATTTTTATATATCTTAGAGTAGAGTTACATTAATGTCTTACTCTCAGAAGATATTGGGTCATTTTTAATGACTCCATATTTACTAGTTGTATAGTCACATTTATAGTGCTCACAAACATACACCTAAGGGTTGGGTTGGAAAGAACTATACTATTTCATGGGGGAAAAAAAAGGCAAAAGATAAAAAAAGTATCATTTAGTTCATTGTAGAATTGTAAATTATTTTGAAATTGCCTATCAAAATAAGCAGGAAATAAGTATGATTCAGCTCACACTGAGACAGAGAAGGGACTTTTTAAAGCAACTACTTGGTTAATTGGAGTAATGTGCATATGTTTTTCCTAAATCATAGACTAATCAGCTCAGATAATTCAGGTCCAAAGGTTCTTCAGAAGATCTCCAGTCCAACTTCCTGATCAGTTCAGGGTCTCCCTTGAGATCTGCCAAGACTGTTGTGGGCTTTGTCCAGTCAGGTTTCGAAAAACCTGAAAGAACAGACTGTACAACCTATCCGGGCAACCTATGCCACTGCCTGACTGACCCCATGGGGAAAAGATTCTCCTTACAGGTTCAGGTTCAGTGTGCATCTCAAATTTCCATTTATGTCCATTATTTCTCATCCTCCTGTCCTGCACAGCTGAGAAGAACCCAGCTTTATCTCGATGACCAATGACCTCTGCTTTGTCACTGGTGGGTCCTGTCCTGAGGTGTCTGCTCCAGGCTGAACAAACTCAGCTCCCCCAGCCTCTCTTCACAGGGCAAGTGCTCCAGCCCCCACTATTTTGGATTGATTTTCTGCTCTCAATCTCCTAGCTAAGTCTGCAAGACTCTCACCCACTTTCCATATTGCACAGCTCCAGATGCAAAGCTGGAACACTGAATAGATGTGGCTTCTACAAGGAACTGTTTTAAAAAAGCCAAAATTATATCAAGAGCTTTATGGGCAAGAAATGAGGAAGATTTGGAAAAAAAAAACGTATTTAGTGCCTGGAGGAATTAGATAAATAAAAATAATGCTTATGCACACCTCATTCAGCTTGTTTACTTAGATTCTCTGACATACAGACTAACATTTGACCTCACATGGATAATTTGCTGTTCAACACAATTAATTTTTTAATCTCTGTGCTTGTTTTGACATTGCTGAGTATATGCTTGTCTTTCCTCAGCTTTAACATGATCATCTGCTCTTCCTTCCTCTTCCTGACCTCCTCTTTGATCCTCTTTGATGTGTTCCCCCGACCATTTCTCTTTGCACAACAGCACAGCAGGATCCTGCTCCTGTCCTCCCTCCCTGCACGCCCATCTCATCTCCTCACCTTCTGCAAATCCCGTATCTATTCTGACAATATCTCCTTATCTTCAGGGTTTTTTTGACATTTGTGCTCCAGCCGGACTCACATTACATTCTCTGCAAAACTTCTTTTATAGTTATATTTGCCACAGCCGGTCTGAAACCCTGCTATTATTTTTGCCAGTGACATTTAAAATCTTTATTTATTTTTCTCTGCTGCATTTAGCTGAAGTCCAGGAAGGTAACACAGAATCAAACTCTATTCCTTTGCACACCTTTGTAAGATTATTACTGACATCTCTACTGCTAAGCCAAGGAACTGCTGTTGTATGACTTCCTCCTTGGATTTCAAATTATACAGGTGCATACTTTGCATCCAAGCACTGTAAAGTTTCTGTAATTTAGATTTATTTTTGTCCAAAATATATCTGTCCTTAGTCCTTATCATTTACAGTTTTCCTATTTTTGGTCCTGTAAACAGTTGGACTAGCTGATCATTGTAGGTCTGTTTCAACTGAACTATTCTGTTCTGTTCTATTCTGTTCTATTCTATTCTATTCTATTCTATTCACACCTTCTAGCTACCTCCTTCAGACTGTCAAATGAAAATTTGTTCATATTTCTGACCACTTAGTTATCTGTTGGTCACCTCTTCCTTTCCCACCTGTTCTAGTATCTTCCTCTTCCACCTCTGCATTTCATGCGTCCATAGTATGCTGTCAATATAATTACATTCCTGAAGCTCATTGTGTGCCTACTTTTATATGAAAACTGAAGTCCTGAAAAGTAGTAGAAATATTCAAGTGAAATGTTAAACATATTCCACACTTGTGTATGTTGGTCTCATAGGGATATTGCAATTAAAGTGGAAGAGATTATAAAATTACTTAATTTCTGCAGATTTTAAAAATATTTTCATATTAGTCTGATTTTATTAACCGGTTCACCAAATGATAATTCAGATGTAGGTTTCCAGTTTGTTCTGACAATTCCCTGTATGGATATTACAATGGCAGTGATGATAAACAGTATTTTAACCATGTATGACTACAGTGAAGATATCATTCTTTACAATAATTATCAATGTCTTGATCCCGCAAACACCTCAGCATGGCAGCAGCTTTCCCATCTGAGTAGCCTGATTGTGCTCAAAGGATCTATTAAATGGGAGTGGTATTTTCAGGTTTCAGAGCCAGAAAGCAATTACATCATCACCTGACCTCTTGCTTTACAGAGGCCAAAGAACTTTACCTAAAAATATTCATATCAAGCTGACACTTTCTCTGTGGGTGATGAATGGTAGGTACCAATGCTAGTTGGTTACTTTTACTCCATCTATCCCATTTTTCTCTCTAACCCCCAAAGATTGCAAATTAGATCAAAGGCTTTGGAGACTATGTGAAACTATGACTGCACCTTAGCATCCTACTTTGGATCAGAATGCAATTTTGAAACAAATCTCTTGATTGTTTTAATTTATGTGGATTTGCTTTGCATTGCATAGTGGCTTCTGAGTATAAAAACTGGATTTTTTATGTGAAACTAAATTAGAACATAAGGTCTAGGAGTACACCTGAGGCACTGCAGACACAAGCTGGTGCTCAGTTCACAGGACTGCACTACATCTAGTCCAAAGAAAAACTCTTCAGAATGTCTATAGTGTAGACAACAGGTCATCAGCACAATCAGTTTTATAGTAGCAGCAAAACGCAGTACACAAAAAATGTGGGCTTTATTTCTTATTTATATCAGTTAAGTTTCAGTTTCCCGCTATTATGTTCTATGAGGGTTTTTTTAATCCGTGTTCTTTTTTTTACTAGGTAGAAAGTCTTTATCTTCTAGCACCATTGTGTGATACTTAGCATACCCACATTTGTTGAAAAAGAAACTAAATTCCCCAGTGTATTTTTTATTGTCATTCGTACTTTAAAAATTATTTCTAAATTAGATTGACACTGTCATCTACTGCAGATTGATTCCACTGATATTATATGATGACCTTCCCTGATATACTGGAGATCAAGCGTGAATCCTGGAATTATTTTCTTATATGGCAAAAGGCAGAACTTAAGGGCAGATTTTCTGGAAAAAAAAAATATATATATCACAGTGATTCACTGTGATATCTAACTCCAGTTCTTTAACATACTTACAAACAGACCCACTTTATATTTCAGGAAAACAGGGAGGTAACTAATTTAAGATAAAATATTTCAAAGCTTAAGTAAAAAGAAATGTAATACAGATTGAGTTCCTTTAAGAATGCTCACCATTAAAGCTCATACAGATAAAACTTTTGTGTACTTTCAGAAATAGCTGCATATCTTTATCAATAAATCTACTTTTATAAACAGCTACAGTTCAAGGAAGATGTCAGATAATCAGACTCAGGTATACTGTCAACAGCTATAAGAGATAATTAGTTGTCTCTGATAAAACTTATGAAAAATAAGAATTTTAATTCATTGCAATTGCTAAAAGTATTTTTAATCCATGCAAGTGTAGGCAGATCTAAGATTTATAGTCATCAATGTGCCAAATGCATGTAGTTCTGTCTAAATTACAATTTTACAGGCACTTATCTATGGTTCTAAGATATATGTCAAAAGGACTGTCACATAAAAAGCACCATTGTACAATAGTTTCATCCGCACTTCCTTGCTGAAAATTCATAATAAATTTCACTAGAACTAGAGCCTACAGTCACTCAGCTTTAATATTCTGAATCATAACCATAAAGACATATTCATGAGAAAAAAAAATAGAAAAAAAATATAAACTTCCTTTAACGCAAGCTAAAATTTTAGAAATAAAATCTTGTCTGGTGGAAAACACTATTGAAGATACAGATATAGAACGTAATAAGGAACGAGAAAAATATAACAGAGACTTCACCAGAATGAGAAAGAGCAGCTTAATAACTAAGCTTTACGACAATTGCTCAGAGATTTC
Organism: Gallinago jamesoni; assembly: GCA_025769975.1. Classification (NCBI taxonomy): domain Eukaryota; kingdom Metazoa; phylum Chordata; class Aves; order Charadriiformes; family Scolopacidae; genus Gallinago; species Gallinago jamesoni. The sequence continues at coordinate 193,354,086 of JAOQGH010000001.1, forward strand.
TCCCTCTTTTGTTTTCAATTCCATTCATGAAAACCTATAACTGAAAATGTGTAATAAAGGTTAAAGTTGACATAATCCATGACAGCAACATAATTTTACATAGCGAAGGGAATTGTGTTCATTGGGGAATGAAGAAAATGGAGAGAACTGTAACATCTGACAAATTTTAACTGGAAACACTTTTGCTAAAGGGCAAGGATTCAAAGAGTACTTGCATTTGGTTAAGAACATCTCCTTTCCTTTGTAATAGATATCCCTGATTAAGGAGAAGTATAATAATCTCTGGCCTATCTGTAAATGGCCTTATCGAAAGCACGCTGTTTTTAGAATGTATCTTGAATTTTTACCTTATGTTCTAAATTTCCTAACTGTCCTGTATTGAAGGTCTAAGAGAAGTTCTTATTAGTAGATTTCCAATAAAGAATTCAAGTTGTGTCAAACTGTTTAACCCCTTCTAAGTGTTTTTTTATTTTTTGAGATTGGTTTTATTTTGACAAACTGGAAGAATATCAGGCTAGCTTATTGCAATTCACAGTCAAGTTCTGATTTTTCTCTGATTCCAAATCTGAACCAAATGTTCAAATGCTTTTCTTCTCAGTGCAGCATAACAAGCCACAAGTGATACTGTATTCCAAGCCCAAAATATATTCAAGTGATGCTGGCTGTCTATGGTCTTAGATTGTTTCAGGGAGCCAACAGAAACTTATATGAAAACTGCTGATGATGGTGATGACAGTGATGAAATATACATGTATACCTACATGGAAGTTGGAATAGATGACCTCCTGTGGTCCCTTCCAGCCTTAATTATCCTATGACCCTATAATTACCTTTTTTTTAAAAAATAAAAAAAAAAAAAAAGAGACCATACAGAGAAACTGCCACATCACCAATATCAGATTTCACTGAATGTTTTTTTTTAAACTATTTTTCTTTCCAGAAAAGCCCATTACCTTATAGGACTGTGGCTTCCACCTCAAAATAATAATATTAAAATTCCTTCAAAACCCAGCGCCTTTTACTGATGACATTTTTGTTTCATTTATCAAGGAGAAGAACAATATTCATTTAGGTCAATGTTCTCAGGTCTGTGCAATGATTTTGTCACAAATGCCACAGTAAACAAGTCAATGGAACTTGAGAGATCCTCTTTATTATAGCAGTCTCTGATGTTTTCATTAATTGAAGTAGGATTCCCTTCATATACACTAAGATGTTTATTGTTTTACAGTTAATTCTAAAGTGTTCTACTTCCTAAGTTACACTAAAGTGGTCGCGAACATTATGAACAGTGGAAGGACTTATTTTCTTGATAGGATAGTTGTTTTTTTTTTTCTTTGATTGAATAGGAATAGCCAAAATATACAAATACAAATATAACAATAAAAATATTTGCAGACATGGCACTGACAGCATATTTTCATTAACATGCAAAACACCTTGACATCAAAAGTGTCAGCATTGCTGTCTAAACACTTGTACAATTCTCCTGCACTGATAAGACCAGTTCCAGTTTCCCATGAAATCAATGACAAGTCTCCTGCTAGCTTCAGTGGGCTGTGGATCACGTCCACAGCACATCATGTCAGGCAACTTTTTATTATAATTCCATAAATTTTGCTAAGCCAAAATATGTGACTTACAAATATGCAAGCTGCAGCAAAGTCTCCACCTTGTTCCCTCTAAAAATGTTAACATATACGTTTAGGCACAGCACAGATACCGTAAGCTAAATAAGATCCTAGATCTTGGTTTCACATGATAAAAACTACTGATACTCATGCTCAGGTCTTCTGAGTGTGAAACAAAAGTAAATTACAAGGAGCTCTGTAACTGCCTAGGCAGCACTCAATTCTTACTTGCAACATCTGTAAAAAAAATAAAAATTATTATTGGATCTGTGGAATAGAGGAAAATACAAAAAAGAGGTAACTTTCTCCTGAGAATGAAGAGAAAATACTACTACAAAATACACAAAAGACAAAGGTTTGTAAGAGTAAAGAACTGTATTAGAGGATAAAAGACTTCCTGAGCTTCTAAAATGCACAGCTGGTTGCACTGCATCTGTGTATTTGGAACAGATTTTCGTTTTCAATTTTAAGGTACATGTGTTAAGTAGCTATAATGATGATGATATGTGTAAATTTGGCCTTTATTATCAGGGATGAGGAAACTCTGCTCTTTTGTGTCTTTTTTATGCTCAGCTACTCAGTGGATATGTCACTGTCATTCATAATAATGTACAAAGTTCATTACTAGTGTATTCTGTGCCACCAAAAAACAGTTAAGGTAACAGATCCTGTAGGTTTTTCACAGTTAAGGAATAAATGTAAGAATTGTTTAGATAAATGAATTCAAATATATGCCATAAATCAGAAAAGAACTTTCTCAATGCTGTTAGTTCTTCTTTCAAATACAGACAGTTGAAAAATTCTTGGTGGAATAGTTGTCTCCAAATGTAGTTTTGTTAAAAATGAAATTGAATTATGCTGATTTCAATAAAATTTTAATCTAGGGAAAATTTAAAAAGAAACATTGAAGCTTTGTTGGTTTGTTCTTAAAATACTGAACAATTTTGGTATGCTAACAGTTACATTTCATTTTTATTATTTTGTCACATTTCTACCTCTACAGCAGTGCATTACTTTTTGGTGATTTTATGTATACAGTATTATACAGATTGCATAAATACCAGAATGTGGTCTGATACTAAGCCACAATACTTGACTTTATTGAAACAAACAAACAAAAAAACCCATCACAAAACAAAATATCAAAAGTTCCACACTTTAAATACATTTTGGAAAAATCTGCTTTTCATTTTGGTGAAGAACTTTATCTCATATCAAAATGTCACATTTTTCCATTAAAATAAAATTCCAAACACCAGCAGTCTTGGTATGGCTTCCAGAAAACTCATTATATGACTGAGTTCACAGAAAGACATTTGTGATTCTTTTAAATGTAAAGAAATGTAAAGGATTTGACAAAGTGACACATTGTATTGCTCTTGAACAAAGTGACATGCTTTTAAGGTATTAATAAGTGAGATTACATGCATACTGGAGAAAAGCATAAGCATATGAGGAAGGATAAGGACCCAAGGAAAACACCATTATGAGTGGCTTAAAATAACTGGCCAAGAGGATGTGTATTTTAAGCAGCTCTTGGAGCTTTTATCTTTCTTAGGGAAGACAAATACATTGACTTCCCTCAAAAGGGAGGTGAACTAGTAGGTAGCAGCAGTGTAACTTACTCGTCATGGTACCACTTTTGCATTGTCCTCTGCATTACCAATCACAAATCCCCAGTCACTGTTTGAGAGAAATTTTAAAAGCCTCCTACAAATTAGGTTACATATGGGAGAAAATCCATATTCATGAATGCCTACCAGCTGTTCCACTGCATTAGGTGTGCTCCCGGAGAACAAGTTTAGTTCATCCAAGAGGAACCCAGTTCATGTTCTCCAAGCCTGCTCTGGGGTGTGAACTAAAGCTGAGTTAGGGGGGATGATAGGAACATTCAATTCAAAGTGCACTCTTGATTTGAATGAAAATGCTGCTTTAGATGCATCCTCCACCCCTAGGTCAGATACAATCCACTCAGCAGTGATTTGCAAAAAGGTTAAAGCTATGACCATATTTCATGTCTCTCAGTGTATACATAGGGAAAGTGACAGAGCTGCAAAACTTACAGAAAAGGTGAGTTAAGCTTGGATGCTACCAGAAGAAAAACCATCAGCTTTTCTGCATATGTAACACTGCACTCTGAGCATATGAATATCTTATGAAAATCTTGTAAAAATCTTTCTATACTTCTCTCTGCTTGCTGAATCAATTACTGCTGAAATACATGTTTCTCAGAGGCAAGCAACAGAATTGAGCATGGTGAGATCAGGCACAGCAATGACAAAATATCTATCAGCAATTGATGGAGCACTGAATTGGTCGAATTCCCACAATTCTGGTATTTTAGGAATAGTCACAAGGTGCATCCATCAAACTGAGATGAGCATTTGCTCAATTTCTTGTGGTACCTAAACCAGACAGGTTTGGCATAAAGAAATGTTTTAGATCTATATACAGCAGGTATATAAAATATTAAAGGCTTGGTTGTGTTAAATAAAAAATAATTGGCAGTATCCATTCTCCTCATGGCAGATATTAATCTTTTCTTGTTGTTGTTACACTGCCTGACTTATTAAGACTTTAATAGTCCACATAATTTTGTATATATCTTCCTTCCACTTGTATGAGCAGTTAGCGAAAAGGTTCTAATCATTCACTGAAAATTTGTGTCACAGGAGATGGGTAGTTAAATCTTGATTTTTTTTCTAGCCTGTAAAAAATGCATATTTTTAAACATACACATTAATTCAAGCATGTTATACAAATACCTTTCTCCAAGACTGCACCATCTGGAAAAGATAACCAAAACTTTCATATTTTTATTATAGACATATATGCATAAATATAAGTAACAAAAATATATAACTATATCCATATACATATTTCAGAGATCACTCAATTGTCATAAAGAAGGAAGGATTTTCAAGAAAGTTTAGGGGAACTTAAAACAAATCTTTTCAGTTTATTGATGTGTTACTGTTCAGAACGTGAATTATTCATAACCCAGAACTATCAGAAGTTAACTTTTAATACCTGAGGGGATATCTAGTCAAAGCAGATAGTTTTGGGGTGTTCGCATTTCAGCATGGCATTATCAAGAATCATATGTTTCAATGGTAAGTTGCCTATGATGCTAAATTTGGTGTAGAAGAATATGGAAGTGTTTTTCATAAGGAAAGTTTGACTAGAATATGTAGGGAAAAGTAGTGTTTCTGTCACTTTCACAGATAAAAGAGCATGAAGAAAGATGCAGAAAAGGAATTTTTGGGTGAGACTTCATAGTTTGATAGGCAGGATGATATGCCATTCTAACATTAATATCGATTTACAGAAATATAAAATCCCAGATGATCCTACTATAGTCAACTATTTTATTACTCTTGGAATTGAAAATCTAATTTCATTATTTTTTTCCTTAAAAATACTTAATAATTATGAAAAAACTCCTTTGTAATAAGGGGTTAATAAATTGCCTTGAAAAATGAATTAAAAAACCCCTAATTGTCCAGGAAGCATATTTTTATTATTTTACTGATAGCATTAAGTGTTTTATTGGTTCAGAATGTGGGGGGGGTTTCTTCAAAACTCATGTCTAGTAAAGAATATTCTAAAAGATTAAGCTATAATATTTTCTATTGAAGTTGAATAAAAATACAATATACTGTAATTCTGATAATTTAACTCCTGTTTTACTTTTCTTCATGTCTTTTGCTATGACTAATCATTTCAGATTGGCACTCAAATGGTTTCTTTAATCCTCAACATTTACAGAGGATAACCATTATTTTTTCCTAGTTCAATGCAGGTTTTAATTTTATAGGGACCATCACCTCGAAGGATAAATTACAGTGGAGGGAGATTTACAGCAAAGCTCTTCTCCCAGAAGCGTTACCACATAAACTGCTACGGCAGAAGGATTTAAAAGACAAAAAGAATGGTCTATTTTGCAGATGATGAAGGCATGGCAGGGGGATGAAGTTTTAGACACTTTTTAAAAAGGAGGAACAAAGGATACCTGGGGTATTTAATATGGAGAGTGTTGCAAGTCTGCTGTCTGAGGAGAGCAGTGTACATTCAGCACAGAAATGAGAGAATCAGCTCAAGTTAGTGGTGGATTAGGAAGGACACAACATAAATTCTTGCCTCCTCCTGAAGTCTTAAAGAGAATGGTCAAGTCGGGAGTGTAGCTCAATGCAACCTCATTCTTCATCTTAATATCTATGCTTGCACTTCCTCATCATTCCAATTTCTGTTTAAGAAGACTATAAGACAAAGATGTGTCATCCATTTCTATGAGCTTATTTGCTGATGGTCATCTCAGGACTGTGAAAGTTTCTGTCTTTTTGGTGAAAAATCTTAGCTTCCCTTCCTTCTCAATTTGTATAACCAACAGCTTTTAAAAATCGTGGTCAATTGAGTTATTCTAATTTACATCAATGAGTATTCATATCTTTTAACAAGCACTTTACTCAAGTAATGTGGATATTCATCTGATGTAACTGCATATATCTAACCCTATTAATCTATATCTATGCAGGTCACCCTAGTCTCCCTCTTTAGAGAAAAGAAAAAAAAAGTTAATTTTAGGACACAATTCATCCAATTTGGTTTCAATATCTACCTTAAGGTGAGATTGATGATGCTCTAGAAATACACACAAGGGAGGTCTAGGGTGACTAGATTAGATGAAGACATCCACATTGTACATGTCTTATTTCATTAGATTTTTTTCCTCTAGATATATTAACATATAACGGTACTGATATTCATATAGCAATGAATGTGTTCGGTCTTTGTAAAAGGACAAAATACACGTTTTATGTCTTTCTTACAAGTGTTAGACAAAACATAAGTGCTATGGGGAGAAATGAATCCGCCTTTGAAACAAAGTTGACCAACCAGTTTTGAGTCCGTGTGTTTGTCAATTAAGCTTTGTACCTTGATCTCATTCAACAAAGGGCCAAAATTAAATGACATTTTAATCCAGGACTTGTCTTTCCCTCAGTTTTTTATCACAGGAAGCTGTTGTGACTGTAATGCACATGGATTCTGTTGTGCTAAATCTTAGAAAGGTTGTTGTTTTCTTATAAAGTATTGAGTAAATAATGTATTTATTTTTTATACTGCTTATTATGCAGGAGTTCACTCCCAGATCTCAGTGTTTGTGCAAGATGTAACCAAAATCTACTATTTTTACCCCCTTTGCTAGAGAAGGGTCTATGCTTTGTTCTAGTACCTATTCCTTATGAAAGATTACTTCTGTGAAAAATAAAATATCTTTGCTTGCCTAGAGATGGTGCAGAAGTAAACTGACAATCCTGTTTCTGACTACAATAGGTCATGTTCTATTATCATTTACAATAGCGTAAAGCCTGAGTTATTTGAGAATAAAGTGAGGTGAAATTATGACATTCCTGAAAAGAAAAAAAAAATGAAAAAAGAAAAGGTTTCATCTTTATGAGGCACAGACAGAATATCCAGCTATATATCTGTACTGCTTTGGCTAGTCATGACTCTGTTCAGGCTCAAATTCACCAAAGTGATCTGGGTCAGCCACATCGATGCCATAAGCATAAGCATGAGCATCTCTGCTTTATCTGTTGCATCATACCTTGCTTTAAAAGCAATGAACACCAACTACCTAGTAGTAACATACAAATTTTTACTTCACCACAACAGAATTTTAACATATATATTATCTGAATAATTTCCTCCATCGTCCCACCTGTGGAAGAGACACTTTCTGTCTCCTGCCCTTGTGTGAACTCTGAACTGGCCAAGCATGATGCTTCCTATCGCTTTTGAGTCTAATGAAGGTCTGTGAATATAAGATTTGATATAGATGCACCATCAGCAGATGACCAACCAATTCCTTGGCCTTGGTATAGGGGAGCAATGACTCTACTTGCCCCTTCAAACAGACCACGGGCGAAAGAAAGGTAGCCATGGCCATACCCTTTATATTCAACATGAAGATCCAAAGCAGAAAACGAGTGTGTAGCTAGAAAGGACAGGTATTCTATCATACCTTTGTCCTGAGGACCAGTATTCCATCGTACCATGACTCTTCCTGTGGCCACTGATGTTTTTCTTGTCTCAAGGAATTACTGAATCTGCAGATGTCACGTGCCTGTCCTGGGGCAGTGCTTGAGTGGGTTTTATAGAATCATAGACTGGTTTGGGTTGGAAGGGACCTTAAAGATTATCTAATTCCAACCACCCTGCTGTGCAGGATTGTGTTTGGAATCATCTTACATAGTTTTACACATCTAAAAGCTTCCAATCTAACCTTGTTCCTTACATATTTTCTTTAATTAACGGAAAGGAAGAGGCAACATCCAAAAGGCTTTGGGGTAGCATGAGAGAAATGGTATTGAGATGGCTCTTGCTCCAGCTTTTCTGCATTAATCATGTCTTACTTCAATTTAACTCTCATTATTTATGCCCATTGGAACAATTAATTATACTGGTTTTGTGTTGATCAGCCAATCAAAGAATTTCACTCTTAGTTTGCATTGGTGCTAGACAATACTTACAAATATTTCCCTTTGAAATGTGTATCAAAGACTGTCAGACTTTATAATTCATCACCGAATGGATGAACTTACCAGTGTAATTCAAAGAAGTCTAGAAAAGCAGTATTTTCAAATTTGTTCAACTTTATTGTAGGAATGAAACTAAATGATAAAAAGCATCAAAAGGATTATTTTTCAGAAGTATAAAGTAACAGCAAATAATAGATTACAAGAGAGTACATCGTTGCTGTTGACTGGCATTGATTGACACCTTTATAAGAATATGCACTAAGAAAACAATTATTTTGGAGAATTCTTATTGGCACAATAATACATTAAAAGCACAATTGAAGTTATACTATCATCTTATTACTCCATGACATTGAATCCCACACCATCTCAGGGTATTCTTAAGTGTGCCATATCTAAACATCAACAAAATATTAAAGATTATATTACTGTTGCATTTCCCAGTATAAAAATAAATAAAAACTATATACCATAAATGATATTGCAAAGGTCAAAATCTGTATCTGTTACTTCCATAAAAAGTAATTTAATTTCTCTGCATTCACATGCATGAATTTTAGCAGTGTATTTAGCTGTAATAAGGGACTTTAGCAAGATTTTTTCATTTGTTTTTCTTTTATTTGATTAATCAAATTTTGCATATATTATATTATAAATTTCTTCAGTAGCACCTTGACCCAGCTGATCTTTCTTATTCATTAAATACAGATGTAGATAATTTTGCTGACTAATTTACAGCAAATTTTATTTTAACTATCTTTTGGTTTTCATCAAATAAAGACCTGCCCATAAAATGAGACAATTGCATTGTAACAAAGAAGTATTTATCTTGAGCCAGGAACTTGAAATAATTTTTAAAGCAATCTGGTGTCCTAACACTATAAAATGAAATCTGGTTTGGGGCGTAAACAGCAGTATTTTACATCAGAGTAACCTGGTCCATTGTTATCTCTTCTGTAACATTTAAACAGAGGTTCACTGATAATCCAAATTAGATGCTCAAATTTTATCACAAGTCTAAGACATGATTTCAAAACATTAATTTGATTAGCAGGGACTATATGTAAAATATGTCAGTTGAGAGGAGTTTGCATCGAAAAAGTTGTCTAAAAAGATAGAATAGAGATCATTAGGATGGAACCGTCTGAGAAACAGAAAATACCACAAATGTGCACAATGGTCAGAGGTTTTGATGAAAGGTCAAAGCCAGGAGGGATCAGTCACTTAGATTCTTTCAAAGAATATAATAAAAGAGTGGCCTGGAAAAACAAAACCAAGTCTGACATGCATAAGCCTAAAAAATATCCTGGTATGGAAAAATAATTAATAGGGGTCAAACACATTGAATTCTCAAATCCCAGATCCTGAACAGCACAAAAAACCCCCTTTCAAATCCCCGCTAGCATTGCAGATGTACTCCCTTTTCAAACATCTTTTGTAAAATTAGCTTGTGAAACAAATCAACAAAATCTTTTCCCATTTATCTTTCCATATACTAGTGACATGCTGCTGAAGGCACACTGGCTGTTCTTTTAAAAGGGATTAAGGATTGCTCAAAAGAGAAGTCTTATTTTAACTTGGAAGTGATTCATATGACCTTGTTGCACAAAATTTCTCACAGAACATATTTTGGGAAAAAAATGACTGTTGCATTTTGTTGTGTACTCAGTCAGGAAAATCACATCACAGGCTATATATATGTAAGCAAACAAACTTATTTATTTATTTATCTTAGGAATACTTCAAGCCTGGGTTGTTTTCCAATTCTCTTGCACCATTCACTTCTGTTGAAAATCATAGAATCATAGAATCATCTAGGTTGGAAGGGACCTTTAAGATCATTTAGTCCAACCGTTGAAAATGAGGTTAAACAAGATCTTGGGATATATTTCTTTCTGCACACACATGATTAGGGATCTAAATTGCATTTTCAACAATGAAAAGAGACTTTTAGAGGTAAGGTAAACAACTGTAAAGTAATAAATAACTGCGTCTCAGCTACTCAGTGTTACTTTCCATGTGCTTTTCCTTGTCCCACAGCATCCCACAGAATACATGATGTACTGTGACGTAGCTTACCTTAATAAAAGAGCATTGCCACTGAGATTTTGACCAATCATATTTCCATGGAAAAATTCTGTGGAACACATGATGTATAATGACCACTTACTGTCTGGTAATTGCTGATTTGTCAAAAGTCTTAGGTTCCTAAATGCCCACATCCCTGGCATGTGGCCCTTCTAAAGTAACTACAGAAAAATTTGCAAATGCAAGGGTGGATTTTTTAAAAAACAAGGTAAGGAAGTTAAAAGCCTGGCTCCTCCTTACTTCAACAGAGGTATGACAAAGTGATTGCAACACAAGGAAATCAAAGCAACAGATTCCAATTAATCATTAATACACCAAGGGGCTGTTGGGAGTGGTCTTAAATGTGCAAGAAATAACCTTTCTGTTATTGTAGGTAGATGTGAATGTAGTATTAGGTTTAAAGAGTTTATTTACTGTAGGGAGATACCACTGGAATCTAAAAAACTTAAGAGAAACAGTCCAAAAGGCCTTATGTGTTTGGCACACACAATATAGATGTATCCGTTTTGAAAAATAATCAACACTAGTGTTCTGTACCATGCTCTGCATTCTGATTCTCCTCTCCTGCCCCCCTTGCAGTCCTTCTAGCTACCGAACCTCAGCTTGAAGAAACAAAGTGTTAAGTGTATATTTCTACAAATAATTTTAGGGTCCTATTAATATCTTTACTGACTTGGCAAATCTGCCCCATAGAAACCTTTTAACTCACTTACTCATTTAACAGTTTCAGTGTGCTTCAAAACTCATTTAACTGTTTCAATGGGCTTCTTGTAACTGTGGTTGACAGTTACAACATATAGGGGCCGAGTTAAATAGTCACTATGATATGTACCTGCATTCAAAGGTCTAAATAGCATCTTTGTTGATGGGAACAAAGACAAGTATCTTTACATTTTGAACTTCAAACATGTAAATTACTTCTGGAGGAAAAAAAAAAAAAAAACACCTCCTTCTCAAAGGGTTATATGTGTCCATGTTAACTTTTACACTAGTTTGTCTCTGAGATAAACATTCGAAATACAACGAATCCCATTTAAACCTAAAAAACCACCTTTTTTACTGTGACGGTCATCAAGCACTGAAACAGGTTCCCCAGAGTCTGTGGAATCTTCATCCTTTGAGAGATTCAAAACTCAACTGGACACAGCTTGGGCAGCCTGCTGTAGGTGACCCCGCTCTGAGCAGGGAGTTGGACCAGGTGATCTACAGAGATCTCCCTGTTGCTCTGTGATTCTGTGTTTCTGTGAAGTAGCCACACATAATCTTACCTCAGCTTCTTCCTGCACCAGTGGAGCACAATGCAGTTTGTCCTCTATAGCAGTACACATGCATGAAATTTTGAAGGACAAGGAGCCAGCTGAAGAAATAAACTGTTTTTTCTGGAAAATCTCTAGGGTCAAACCAGTCAAGCACACTGACAGCAAGATATGAGAGAAGTGAGAATGCTGTGTGGAAGTGTATGTAAATTATAAAGGTGACATCCCAAACATTTGCATACACTATCAGTGTTTGGCAATCCAGAGGCACCTTTAAATGCAATACTGTCATGGAAAGTTCAGTCACAGACTTGTCTCTTGGAACTGAAGACTCCAGTAAGCACTAGAAGGTATCACTGCATAAAAAGATGGACAAACCCTATGAAGTTTGATGTGGCATTCTGAAACGTTTAAAGAAAGCACTTGCACTTCTGCACAAAAGGGAAAGCATACTCTGTATCCATTACAGTCTTCATGTTCAAATACAAGAGTAGCTTGCAAGTGATTTCAAGAAATTCCTAAATAAATGATCAGTGAAGATTCTTACCACTTTGCAACACAGGGTGAGAGAATTGGAAACAATAAAAAAATCCTTAACAAACCAACTCAGGAATATTGAGATATGTAAAAAGAAAGGCATCATCAATGAGAGTAATGCAACTGCATCTAACTAATGCATGACACTTTCTTGTATTTTCTTATACTAAAATGGAAAGTCTTTTAAAGCCAGTGGCTCTTTAAACCCTAATACTGAAACTGAAAGGTGACAATCTGAGGGCAGCAAGAGCTCCAGCTCTGAAATTGAAACTGAAAAGAGACAACCCAGAGGCAACATTCGTTCAAACCCTGATGATCAGTCTGAAAGAATGGAGCTCGAGGGCAAAAAACACTCAGACCCTGGCAGTAAATTTGAAAGGAGAGAGCTTTAGGGCAGGAATTGCTCAGGCCTTACTAATGAGCTGGGATGGACAGATCTTCAGGACAGCCCCCACTCAGGACCTGGGACTGGAAAGGTAAGGAGTTAGCAGGGGAGACTGTGTGCATCCTACAGCCTCTGATAATGAGCCTCACTGAACCTCTGTTATAATCTAGCCATTACCAAATACTGAATTTAAATGAATGCACTGCACTGCATACTAAAGGGTCTGGAATTAAAATGAAGTAAGGGCAAAAGCAGGAGAGAATGATGCTACAGTCTTCAGTGTGCAAATCCAAGCTATCACTTTACATTAATAAAACTGACTGGTCAAAGAACTTGCCTAATGCAAGATATGTCTAATCAAATGGCTTTTTTTTTCTTTTCAGAATATTCAAAATCTGCAGTAAAACTGAACAAAATTGACTTTCTCTGCACAGTACATAGGCTATATAACTGCATTTGCTTTGTTTTATCTTTCCAGTATAGTAATCACATCCAGACTGCCCAAGTTAGGTAACCTGGTATCTAAAAGAGAGATGCTTCTTCCCCACTATGCAAGCCTGACTTAAAAACCCAGGATTCATATGTAAGGCAGTTGAGTGTCCGAAGCACCCTGGAGGCCTCCAATGGGCAGCTCAGAGCCCTGACAGTGGTCAACTGCTCTGAAGATTCAGTTTAATGAAGGAGATTTTGGAGTTGCGCTCCTTGAAAGTCCTCTGAGTTCAACCAATTAGCATCTAATGCCATGAACAGCCCCTGACAGCTATTGATAACCAAAGCATAAGCTCTGGAATAAACCTAAAGAACTGCAAAATGGAATTATACCTCTTTAAATGCATAATTACTTTCACTGCATGTTTCGTTCTACTACATACTGAATCAGGCTTCATTTTTTGTGGTTTTTTTTCCCCCTTCTTAAAAAATACCTCCAATTAAAAGCATGTCCACTTTTCGTACCCAACTGCAACTGGTTTTAAGGGGGTTTGTCACAATATTTCAACCATTTCAAATGTACGCTGAACGTGCTATTTCTTCATAGGAGTAATAAGCTTCCAAAGCTTTATTCTCATTATCCGCAAACTATTTTCAGTTTTAATTTAGAAATGGGATGACTTGTAGATTCTTCCCATGTCCACAGATTCTCTTTTTTCTTTAATGAGGTAGAGCTGATGCATCTTATTGGGAATGTCTGACTGTTCTGCTTCATAGCAATTCTATATATTCAAGAATTATGGAAGCAATCACGCTCTGTATGAATACTTCCCACTACAGGTAGTGATACGGTTCTCAGATTTCCAATTTACATGTATTAAATTAATGATGGTTTACTCTGCTGTATAATAAAATGGGTAGTTATCACAGGAGCTAATTCATTACATAGCACTTTATTTCTGAGATTCACAGTCTTTCCATGTACAGGACACAAAGTAAGCAATTACAATAAGCATACATCAGTTAAGATATAAGGAAACGTTTAGAGTACCTAAACCAGTCTTTGAAAAGACACATTGCCATGTCATTTAAAAGAATTTTAAAGAATGTATTTTTCATCTGAAACTGATTAGTAAATTGGGAGAAACTGAGAGATGGAGCTTTATGTACAGTCTCATTTTTAATATAATGTGGATTTCTTTCACTAGTAGAATCATAGAATGCTTAGAGTTGGAAAGGACCTTAAAGATCATGGAGTTCCAACCCCCTGCCATGGGCAGGGACACCTCCCACTATACCAGGTTGCTCAAAGCCCCAACCAGCCTGGTCTTGAACGCTTCCAGGAATGGGGCTTCCACAACTTCTCTTGGCAACCTGTTCCCACCCTCACAATAAAGGATTTTTTCCTAATATCTCATCTAAATCTACCCTCTTTCAGTTTGAAATGGTTAGCCCTCATCCTATCACTAAAATCCCTGATAGAGTCCCTCTCCATCTTTCCTGTAGGCCCCTTTTAAGAACTGGAAGGCCACTACAATGTCTCCCTGGAGCCTTCTCTTCTCCAGGCTGAACAACCTCATCTCTCTCAGCCTGTCTTCATAGGAGAGGTTCTCCAGCCCCCTTATCATCATGGCCCATAGTAGTTTCATTTATACCATTTGTTCAGCACTGCCTTCAGTATTTAAGGGAAGATCAGGATCAGACTAATGGTGCCTGGTCTCCAACATAGCACTCAATAAATGTCCTTGAACATACTTTGCATCACTTTTTTTCTTAGTATACAAAAAATTTGAGTATCTTTATCCTTCAGAAAAGTTAGGAATTGGCCTTTTGTCTTTGGAGTCTTACCAGGTTAGTCGTAAGCAGAACAGCCAATGCAAATAACCTACCAGAGGAGGAAAATCCATCTAGAAAGGGAACTATCATCTACCTGGTGATTCTTCCAGCATGCAGTGCTGTCTTATATTTCAGATGAGAAACATTAAGCTAAGCATTTGAACTAGAAAAATATTCTCAATTGAATATGGCTATAATTACCTAGTAGATATACGGATACTGCTTTAAATGACAAAACTTAAATACGGGCAAAGAAAAGACTTCCCTCAAATGTTATCTGCTTTGTTGTTTAATCATCATTTGCAATGATTAAAAATACATAAACACTACAGCTAGGGCATAGGATGAGGTATTAGAGCTTTTATAGGGAAACTACAACACTGAACAAATTGTAGTATTCATTTAATCCACGTGTGTATGGTTACAATGCTGAAAGAGCAACGCAAGTGGAGAGTGTTCCCCATAGGTGAACAGCTGTGAATTACCAAACCATCAGCCTTTCTCAGAATTGTTGGCAGTGTTCGTCTTTATAGTATTTAGGTCCTTAGTCAGAGTCAGCAGAGTTGGGCCTTGCTGCAGTTTGCAATGGATGAACAACGAGAGTTTTAATAGGGTTAGGAGGCTTTTTCCAGAGTGTATATGTATTTTCATATGGAGTTCCTTAACTGCTTCTCTTAATTACTATTCTCAATTTAAATTAAGTTAGACCCCAGAGCTCACAGTGTTTTATCAAGAAAAAGAAATTAATTAATTCCTAAGTGTACATCTATTTCTCTCCTACAGCATTCTGTACTGCTAAATATTTATCTAATATTTATCTAATATGATAAGTTTTGTTAACTATTTCTAACTATCATAATTTTTACATTTTTGGTGTAAGTTATGTGATCATCTCTTTTGTTCTACTTAAAGGCAAATAACGAATATTTTACAGAAAGTGACATTTTGAAAGTCAGATTATACTGCAGTCTTAAAACTCTCAGTAACTAAAAAGCCACTGGTATGCTATGGAAGTATTGAAAATAGATGATTATTATGTAACAAAGGAAAAGATATTTCCGGGTATGAGCAAGTCCATGCTCTCTCTTTTATAAAAGAAGTTGATCTAATAAAAGACTTCAAAGCTGTAACATTACTGTTTGAGAAATGTTATGCTTGCTGCTTTAGTCAACAAAGCAAAATAATAACAGAATGCTCAAATACTTACTGTGATGCAAAATATTTTCAAGAGGCAAGAACTTATTTTTTAGTTCAAAGTCAGAGAAAATACAACTGAAATTGTGATTTATTGAAGTCTTTGAAGAAATAAGAGATGTTCTGAAGTTGCACAAATGAAGTCCAGTTGCTAGCACTATGCTAGATTAAACAATATGAAATTCTGAATCAAGGAATCACATTAGTGGAAGACTTAATCAGGATGTTATCTCAGACACTGAATTAGGGTTATGGCCAAATATCAGAATCAAATACACCTTTTCCCAAATACACCTTTTTAAAATCTAAAATTAAAATTTTAATACAGTGCTGATTTAGTTCTATTGCATATGACAAGTAAATTGGGAACCAAGAGCTACTATTTGAAGACTGAAAGGTGGTATTTTCTTTTCCTTAACTTTTTTATTTATATTAAAGTAAAAAAATCCCTGGTTAGACATTAATGAAACCTAAAGAAAATATTTTTAAAGTAAAAAAAAAAAAATCTCACTTCAATTATTAAGATGTGAAGTCTTTTATTTGCTTTTTGTTTGCTTATGGGGGTACCTTCTCTGCAAACATCTCAGAAGATTTCAGTTAGGAAGATTTACAGTGTTGAAGTATTCGCTTGAAAATGTAAAATACAAAATCAAATACAACAGGACAGAAAAAAAAAAGACATATATTGTATTTTGAATGGGTCATTTTTCAAATAGTGAATTCAACCCTTTAGAGTCAACACAGAAGTCCATGTGATAAAATTTCAAAACAAATATAGTGCACAACATATTGAAAAAGGCTTACCAGCTTTAACAAGAGCATTCTCTTCTTTCATCAAACACTTCTCTGCAGCTTTTGAGAAAATAGATCTGTACACAAAACACTGCACTGCCTCAACAAACAAAGCAACGCTCGACATGAATTCATGAATAGACAGCAGCATTAGTGCCAATGTTCACAATGCACCACATGCTAACATTCAGCATTAATGTCTTGAATTAAAGCTTAATGAAGTCATTGGGAGTGTTTCCACTGAGGGCAGTGAGCTGTGGATCAAGCCCACGGTATACAGCTTAGTGTGCTTCTCACCAGGCTTTACATCAGGCAAGGTGACTCTACCTGCATTTGAACATCACCAGCTCAGGCTTAGTAATGCAAACATGACTATGACTTTCTTCTAGCAGCAGTCACTGGGGATTTTAAAGATGGATAATTATCCTATCTGTTTCACAAGCAGTGAGGCTAAGGCTCATAGGCTCTCCAAACTCCATCTCTCAGTCTGCATAGTGTGTTTCTTCTTCCCCTGCTCCAGCATTTCCACTGTAACACTGAAAAATTAACAAATCCATTTGCAATTAAGAAAAATTCCTCTGTTTGAGGATACAAGGAATGACCACAGAACTACTGAAAAGGGTTTAATTATTGTGATCTTAGAGCAAAGCATGCAATGAATTATTTTCTTGCCTGCAAAACCTCCTTAGAAATCAGAATAAAGAGTCTGAAGAGACCCGTGCAAACAATTCCCATAGATCTGCTCTACAAGTAAAAATTCCACTCTTGACTAGCTGTTTAATAATTAACCTAATGTATGAGGTCTTCCTGAAGGTGGGATCAAACAAGCAAGCTCACAGTGATGGCTACGAAGAACATACAGATGCTGGAGATGACCATGTGTATATAAACTGTTAAAGAGAAGCACCAACAGAAAAAAAAGCAGATGAACATAAGACATCTAGCATGGACTGCATTCCTTTGCAAATTATTATAGGTCTAGTGGTGAAATATCAAAACCGACACAGTAATTGCCTAGATTTGTTTAAGTATTTCCGAGATCCTTCCCAGCGTAACTGACCATTAGCCTTCCTGCAGTATCTTCTTGTCTGTAGTTTTAGAAATAAGATTTAGATGAAGGACACATGCTGGGACACAGCATCCCCTCTCATGCTGTAGGTTATGTTAAAGACTGTAATAAAGGTGTAATAAATTGAGTAAGATTTTCAGAAATGTATTGTTTTATGCTGTATCAGCTAATTAAAATTTATGCTGTATCAGCTATTTAAAAAATAAAGCAGAAAGACTTCAATCTGCCACTGAAGGAAGACAAAGAGAGCCGCTGGTAGCTTAGCCTTTCTGAAAGCCAGGCCACTTATAATTGGTATCTGAATTTGGTATTGGGAACCTGGCTATAGATCCTAATCAAATATCCTTACATCTTCTAGAATTCTCGTTTTCTTTGATAAAGTCATACCAAGTATGCATACAAGAAACCACCTACCTAACACAAGAGCAAATGCAAAGATGCCTTCTGTCACTCCTCAGGCCTCTTGCCTTTTCCCACAGCTCTCTGACAGCATCGTTATTAAAGAGTATCACCATCCACTTTCCTTCCTTGTCCAAATTCCTCTTTTTCCCCTCACCTCAACGTTTCACTATGCACATGCAGATTATAGAAGGCAGCCTTTAACCTTGATTCACGGGTAGGGCTGTTATAATTTTCCCTCCTTCTTCCATGGAAGATAATGTCAGTTATTTCCTAGCAAAAGTCCAAGAGGAATATTCTCACAATGCTGCAAAGACAGACTAGAGCACCCAAATCAAGCAGCATTACTCCTGTTGAGCATCTTTCTCCTCAATACAAAACTAGAATTGTTTTATTTACAGTACAATTCAGTACTGTGGAATCGGTGCATATTAAATGTACTCAGCACCTCTTAAAAATAAGGTAGCATCCAGCAAGACATGGAGTTTCTGCCAGTTTAACTTCTGACAGTGTTTCCATTGACTTACAGTATTTCTTTTACCATCCAGCAATGGCAGAGAGAGTGCTAAAGTAGAGTGTTTGCAAATTAAATGGAAAAACCTAAGGAAGGCTCATTTTCTCTTGAAACATTCTTGTGTGTGTAGAAATGAAGATTTGCATGCATTTGTATTTGATAGAAATGACTGGGCAGGGGATAATATCGCTACATGAATTTTAAAGCTTTCAGACACCCACATCTCTAACTGTTTCAGTCCAATTGCTTTGTAGATAATGCACTATGTTTAATTCTTACTAGAACACCTGCTTCAGAATGCTCAATCTTAGCATTAGAAAATTAATTAAAATATATTAAATTCATAATACTGCATCATTCTGTGTAATGCAACATTTAGTGCTAAAGAGCAGCTATTGAATGACACTTCTGGTGAATGGAGACAGAATGTCTGGTCATTAGATGATACCAGCAATATTTTAGGTAGTAAACAGATGTCAAATGAATTCATCAATACAAATAAAAATCTGCTTAACAGGATCTAAACCCAATCTTTTAAAGCATCAGTAATTTAATTGTGCTTTCCACATACAAAGAACAAACTTATATTTGTTACTTGGAATGACCTTTGTTTTAGAATGCTACAACAAAGCAAGAAAGGGAGGAAAACAAACATTCAGGAAAGCCTCCAAAACCAACACAGTTCCTCCTTCCCTTGCAATGGGCTGCAGAACCTTCCAGTAACACATTGGCTGTCATCTTCTGGACCAGCAGCACACAGAAAACAATATTGTTATGATGACATCCAGTATAAAGACACACAACCCATTTCCCTGTTGATAGTGTTCATAAATGAGAAGACTGGATGGAATGAACTAGAATATATCTATAAAGTGAAGAAACATAATGTAATTAGACTACTCTGTTGCTTTCTCCATGTTGTGCTTTCTTCGCTCTCATCCTTCCTATTTAAATAATCTGTTCTAGAAACGAAAATAAAATGAAAGTTTATGGGCTTGTTTGAATCTGCATCAGTTTTCTGTATGTTTCCAGGTGCTTTGCTTTATCTTCAGCACTCAGTAATAATTAGCGAAAACTCAGCACTGAATTTGGAAGCCCAATTTTCTACAAGGAATATAGAATCTGGATTACACAGAAAACCAGAATTCAACAGAATTAAGCACTGTCTAGTCTTAAAAACTATATACACTTCCCTTGTACTTCTGTTGCAAAAAGAAGTCATCTAATCTTTTTGTCTTCTCACAGTGATTCTCCTAACATTTTTTCCAAGCTGTTTGGACTTTTCAGTATGGTGATATTCCTCCTCAACATGCTTTCAGATGCAGAATCCTACAAGAGGAACACTTATCTTTTCTTATATCTTATATATATATATATATAGGAAAAGACTCATGTAATTTTCTCTAGGTTATCCTACAGGAATTCTTTTTCATACAGTAAATATGATTACATTTTTAGGGCCACACAAAGCTCTGGGCTTTTTCTGTTAAGCACACTTTCTTTTCAGCCATCTCCCATCACCCACTTCTTCCCAATTTCTATGAGAAACCATAAGGAAAAGTGATTGAAAAATACTTGTTGGTAGCAATTATTGGGGAAAAAAGGAGAGTTTTTTGCAGGTAAGTTTGTAATTTGATTAATTTATATCCTAAAAAAATAAAATTTGAAGGTTTATTTTTTAGATTTTTTTTTCCTTCAAAATTGTGTCTTAAAAATTTAGTTAAAACCCAAGCCAGACTAATATGAATTTGTAGTTTTATTTCACTGGTGACTATACAAAATGCTGCCTTCTACATATAAAAGGGTAAGAACGCACAAGGGTAAGAATGTAGTTTTGCTATTTCAGATTTGTGGAGAAATGGAGGAAGCTTTCACTTTCACCTCTACTAATTATTTTATTTAGTTATTGTTAGTCCTTTTATAGCTACCCAGAGTTGGCAACGTAGGAACAGCTAAATCACCACATTCCAATAAAGGGAGCCAAAATTACCTCATCGTCTTGGCTGGTCAGGTTCAAAAGTTAGTATTCAGGCAGCCCTGGCTATATTTTTCTTCTCCATATGCTCTTTAAGGTGATTTGTGCTCTTTGAGGAAAAATATCTACACAGTGACCAATCTTGCCTTATTCTTTCACAGAACGTGGGAGAGCTTTTCCCTTGACCCCCCCAGTATTCCCAATGTGAATAGTCAGAAACTTGCCCAGAGAAAATTATACAGATCTTTTTTCTCTCTCTTTTTTTTCTTCTTTCCTCTTTTCTCCGGATTCACTTGGTATTCTCTTGCTATATAATAGGCTGACCTACTTCTTTCCATTTAACATAGTTTTAATAGTTTCATCATGTACAGTCAAATAGTTCTTGATGTTGTCTATCAGCATTGCTTTTCATCACTGTAAAATTCTCTTTGGCTCTTCTATAATTATACTTCTGCCTCCTTCTTGTCTGTAATTCTTTAGACTATCTAAACATCACCTGCATCACCCAGCTCACTATTTGCTTTAATACTTTTAAGCAAGATAAGGTATACTTTATCAATCTGAACTTCCTGTAGTTAGTGTTTATCGTGTAATTCTGAACAAACTCCCACTGTGTAAGGCAGACAGGCCCTCACTAAAAGGGGATGCTTCTAGCTGTATTTTTCCAGTTATGACAATCACACTTTACAACAGAGTTTAGGCATGCTCGCAAGGGACAAGGTGATCTGCAATAGGCTAATCTGTTAGAGGACAGAATTGCCATTTTTCACATCTTTTCTTATTAGTCCTGAAATGAACAGAGCAGGAATTGCAGATAAACTGAATCAAACAGGGTGAGACCGTAAAGACTTAAGGTTCAGGATGGAGTGCTTGCTGTTTCATTATTTTCTATTTAGCAGATGCGGTCCTGGCAGCAGAACTGAGGACTCTCAGTGATTCAATTATTAGCATCAATGAAATATCCTTGAGCATGTGTTCTGTCTCCATCCAGCAGCGAGCTTCTAATTCCCTTCTGCATAACCAGGGAGCACTAACCACACTACGCCAATAAACCTGTGCATTTGTGTCCTCCCCAACTCCTCATGAAACATGACTCAGGCTTGGGGAATGGCCCTAACCATGGAGATATTCCAGTCATGAAACACACCTTCTTGCATTTTAACAGAATGAGTGTTATGCTGTGTTATGCTTTTATTTTAAAAACCTACTCTTAAGAAGTGGTTCAGTGATATCCATTGTGAATGACTGGGTCAAATTCTGGTGCTCCCAGTGGGATATCAGGCTTGTATCTATCATCACTGTTTGCCTTTGACATACTCTAGGCATCTACATGCTGAACACACAGATTTTAACTGGCTTTTTGCTGGTGCCCAACTCTCCTCCTACTCGGCACAGTGAGTCTAAGAGGTAGAAAAAGTTTCTAGATCCTATTCAGATAGAAAGTGCTGATAGTGATATATGACACCTTTAATAAACTTATTAATTAGTCCATTCTTCCATAGACTCATATTCCACTGTTGATAATATACAGCATGCTAGGAAAAATAATAAAATGAAAAGAGGCCCAGTGTGCCACTTCATCATTCTCATAGCCTGGACTTTCTTTGCAGTAATTATCCTCTGATTTTTCAAATCAGTTTTTAATTTTCACCTATACTTTCACTAAAAGGAAATACTTTAAAAGCAGGAACAATCCTATGGTCTCCTCTTTTTCATTCCTGATGGTTTTCGAAATGACCATGATTGGAAGGTAAAGGATGCTTCGACTAAACTAGCAATCATGTTTTAGTGACTGTGTCTGTGGCCAACATCTGGCACTCTGATACTGACTGAGGTTTGCAAAGCTTTTCATATTCCCAGAAGCCCTTTGAATATTGAGAGCTGATGTTTCGACATATTCTCTTCCTCCTGCAGCTGGGCCCAGGCTTCCTGACTTTTGCAAAACGGACAAAGTGCCCACAGTTCTCACACATCGTAATTACTACAGTTACCCTGCATGGTTCTTGTTGACATGTAGATGTTGGCCTTAACTATTCAGAGACAGCGGCGTATGCACAATGATTCAAAATATTCCCTAGCACACATCGCCAACAATTCACTGCTGCGTGCAGGAGGGATGTGCATGGGTGCGAGCACGTGCCTGTGTGTGTACATAAATCCCTCCCTGGCGCCGGCAGTGATGCACTGGCCCTGTAGCTGATGCTGTGAAGCAGGAAATCCAATTATACCTAACTTAGCGTGCATAACTAAAAATGTTATTATTGGTCATAAAATTATCCAGCCCTTTTAAAAATCAAATCTATGAACTATGTGAGTGTACTCCTCAGGCTGACTTCATGCTGTGTGAGGAAGCGCTCCCTTTAAATTATTTTAACTTTGCCTGCATTACGCAGGCCTCCTTTCAGTGTGAGAGAAGGTCGAGGGAAAGTGGCTAATTTTCACTGTAAAGTGTCTGGGAATTTGAGCTTAGGCAAACTTCTGCTGCTCCTGTGACTGCACAGAGTTTTTACGGTCTCTATATGGCATTCCCCAAGCACCACCACAACAACAATATCTGTTTTCCAAATATGTCCTAAAATGAAATGTCACCACTTTGATGAACAGCTTCTGTAGCAAAACAGCGTGTGTGTGACCAAATGGCAACACATTGTTTACACAAAAAAATGAGCACAAGAAAAGAAAATGACGCTGAACAGCAAAACTTCATGTTATTTAAAAAAAAAAAAATATCCCATTAGAGTCAATAGCAAACCACATTATCTATTAAAACCTTGAGCATATACAGATTCATCATCTTGACAAACAAGGTAGGCGAGAGTTAACAAAGATCATTACTATTTATTGTGCTGTGAATTCCTCTCATAAAACTTCCATTCCAAGGGGAAAACTCACCCACAGCGGACAGACTGCAAACCATGGAGGTTTCATTGGCAAGGCAGGTGGACTCTGCCCAAAGCTCTATGATACCTTCTTCCTCTGTCTGAGAGAAAATTTATGTCCGCTAAAATAAATTCTTTTCCCCAAAATTCAGCACCTTGGCAATATAAGCCCTGACATGACTTACTTCAATTTTCCCAGAAATATCCCCTGAACATTAACTTCCATAAATGTATTTCAGGACGCGAGTCCTTGAGGATGCCTGCACAAACTAGTTTATTTGTATTTGGAGATCGGAAAAAAAATGTTATATTTGTGAATTTCCCCATGCTGCTAGTAAACCAGACAAGCTTAATGGTGCAGTAAAAAATGTATTAATCAAAAGTTCGGGTCAGATTTTTATACTCTGGTAGTAGAGGTTACAAATAACACAAACAAAATCCCAGTTGAGATTGCGTGCTTGCAAACTGACTGCTTCCCAGCTGCTCAGCCTCCCTTACTGAGGACAGTAAGATACCTCTCAGAAATCACAGGTGACAGTGGCAGGTCAAAGTCTTCTCAATTTTGCTCACAATTCTGAAAAACACATCAGCTTTCCCTGTGCACTCATACATACATACATTTGAAATTAGTGTTTGGGATACAAATGCATTGGGTTTGGGTACTTAAAGATCATTTTCTCCCCTCTTTGGTTCACACCTCATCTAGTACAAGCTCTGCAAATTGCCCAAATGTTGTGAATTGCTATTCTAAAAGATGGGCACCTTATCTGTTACGAAAAGCTGTTAGCTTTTTTCCTTAGTCAGCCACGAACATTAAATATCATAGAAGAAATCTGCTTATTCTGAAAGCTCATGGATTTTATTACCTTGGCAACAAAGAGATCTGTTCTGACTGCTTTTTGCTTCCAGTTTTAGAGGTTTCTGTGTCACAGAAAAAGCCATGAAGAGCAGATGAAAAGGTAACTGACCCCTTCCTGTATACTTGTACCAGTTTTCACAGAGGGGAGAATGGACATACTGTGAAAATGAGGTGCCTGGTTGCTCAGAACCAGTGGTAGTTAACAGATGAATTGGATTAAACACAGATTCACAGTTTTGTGACAATCAGTAACAAAATCTCAGTTGGGAATGGAACATTATTTTCAACATATCAACAGAATATTTTTAATTTAGAGAAGAAAAACAGTAGGAAAAAAAACAAAATATTTTTTTAAAAAATGAACCGTTTACTTTTTCACATCAATTTTGTGATTTTCATTAAAAAATAATCAAAGATTGTCATCAAAGATTATTATAAATATTAAAAAAAAAATCAAATCACTTAGTATTGCAGCTCCAGATACTCTCAATTTCTCTCAGAAGATTGTGGTGTTTGGTTGATTGTTTCCAAATGATAAAAAAAAAAAAAGTGACAGTGACACATACCTCTAAAGTTTCAGTGCTGTCGTACTGGTACGTGTCAGTGACAGGTGAAAAGTCTCCCATCCCAGCACAAGGATGAGATGGAGCCCATTTCCCATGCGGCAGAGCCTGCATCCCTGCCCAGACAGTGCCTCCCTCCCAACGCTCAAGAGCATGTTTCCAGGAAACTTCTCCTACTCAAATGGCCAGGGACTTGCAGCATTGTCTTTAAAATGTTGAAGGCAGCAGGGTCTACTGAAAAACACAACCAAAGCTTGATCTTTCCCTGAAAAACAACCACATACAAATGGCACGGTGGGCTTCTGTATTAATCATTTTGCCGTGACTTTTGTGTCAAGCACAACAGGCTAGCAGATATTTTTGTGGGTTTTCTGTCAACCCTGCAAATTCAGTATGAAATATGAAAATCAAGCGAGGCTCTCTCCTAAGTACGATCAGGATTAATAAAAGAGTTGGAGGGGAAAACTGCTCTGAGTTGCAGCCTCATTGCGGGATGCAGTAATAGAGCTAATTCATCCAAGTGGGCACAGTGAGGGAACCCTGTGGATGTCTTTCAGAGTGGTGCACCAGCCAGAAAATAATATCGTCACATGGCAATGGCTGTACTTGCAGTTAGTCTCCAGAAAAAAAAAACAGAAATGGGAACATGATTTTCTGATTATTTTATGCTGTTGAACATGAACTACGTTTGACTGAATCAAACAGCTTGTTTAAAATTAGCTTATGGTGCATTTATCAGACAGTCAATATTTTTGAGATTTTGAAAATAAGAAAAAAAAAAAAAAGAATTATTCAGGTTTACAAGACAAACCACAGAAGTGAAGAGATTTTTAAGGTTAAGGAGTATGATGTTTGGATGTTTTGGATACAAATATGTAAAATGGTTGTAATTGCAAAAGTACTCTCTCATGCCACAAAGTAAAGATTAGGTGTAATTATCATTCCCTTCTTAAAGGTATTTGTCCAGGACTTCACCTAAGTTTAACTAAATTGCAGTCAAAGTTGTTTAAGTGTATTTTCAGTTGAAGTTATGTATGAAATTGCTCAAAACATTGCATATGCGTTTCCTGAAGTCAAAACTGCAATGACTGCTGGATTTCAGCACGCTCAACACATAAGCTTTCTCTGCTTATGTGGGCAGGGTCTGGGTTTTCTCTTCCCCAGACCATGAATATTTATGAGAAAAAGCCAGTAAATTTGACTAAGAGGGATATCTTTTTGTTTTGCTTACCCTGAATATACATAGGAATGGAAATAAGTCACCACCTGATATTTAAATGGGAATGAGACACGTGTCCTATAAGAGACAAGTGGAGATCTCACTAGTAAGTTAGTCATTGAACTGCATTAAACTGCTTTCTATCAGCTCCCCCTCCTGTTGTTCTTTTTTACCGTTTCTTTTCTGACAGCTCTTACGTTTTCCTACCCTCCTTTTTAACATTATTTTTAGGTCTTTTTCCACCTCCTGCTGCCCTTGCCGGTCAGAAGCAGTTATGGGAGCCTACCTTTGCTCAACGCTCAGCTTTCTTGCCCAGACTGTAGCTGTAACCTGGCACCCTGCAAGAATCGATTGGTCACTCTGATCGAAACATTAAATATTTAAAGTGGCACCACACCATTCATAAAGTGAAACGTGAAGTGTTTGTTTACTCTCTGCTAATTATTTTAGTCCAAGTAGGCAGACTCAACTGCCTACATTATTAATTAAACCCCTAAAAATGAGCTATGGACAGGAAATCTTCCTCTCTGCTGGTAACAGTGCTAAAGAGTAAGCCATAATTCTCATTAGCCATATGATAACATTAGCATTTTTTTTCCCCAAATTGTGCCAACACAAAGCTAAACAAATCATATCAGTCTATATTTCTGAATGGTTTGGACAGAAGCTTACTAGTCCTGAAACCTCAGATGTTAACCATATTTAGGAGGTACAACCAGTGTTACTAATTTACTTTTGTTTGAGGCTATCTGTGGACTCAAGTAGCAAAGACACACGGTGTCTAAAATAGCATGCTTCAAAGCAGATTAGTTTGAAGATTATCTTAAAGGAAAAGGGAAGGTTTCCCCAAAGGGCATGCAATAGAAATATATGATAATCCACATGCAGCTTCTACCAGTGGTCTATTTCTTTACAACTATATTTATATTTGCTATAAGTACATTATATAAATACTCATCACTGGGTTTTGTGATCAGGAACACTGTACAGTGATGAAAATCACAACAAAAAGTCACATTTGTGCTGAAAAGAACTGCACAAAAACCCTAAGAGTTATATGTTTTGATACCTAGTTCAATAGTTTCATTGCACAACCTGAAGCAATGCAAGATTCCGGAGCTGGGATTTTCAACGATGACCTGAAAGTCTGTTCCATTCTGTCAAAAAGTTTCACACAGTGGTCGAGTGCTGATTTGCAGTTTAGGACTAGAAACACTCAAAACTCTCATTTTTGTTAGACACAGGGGGACAGATCCAAAGGGAATGGAAAAGACTAGTTATAGCATGCTAAAAGATGGGATGGATGTAAGCACACGCGTCTGTGAACTGCAACTTTTGAGTGTTGCAGAATATAAAGCCTACCACTCTGTTGTGTGTCTCCACAGGACTCTGGAGCCTAATTATAGAGCTGTATGAAAAAGTTCTGCTTGTCAGCAGAACCGGCAGGGGGAAAAAAAAAAAATAATCCACATTTTTGCACATTCACAGAAGAATAAAATATTTAGGCAGAAAGTCATCATTGCTGCAGATGGACACTTACAGAACAAAAATGCATAATTTTTGTTCAGCTCTGCTTGTCGCTAGCAAAGCCAGAATACATTTGGTCGCAGATTTAAAATCCAGTTTAGAATTCCTCAATCTCGGTCAGTGGTGAAACTTACTTCATAGAGGCTGAATAGGGGCTGAAGGCTGCAGGTAAATTCAAGGTAGGGGAGCCACCCTAATATGAGCAGGCAGGGCTCCACCCGATTGTGTTGCTGCTCTTGCTTATGACAGCACAGAATTTGGCTCTGGATTCAGTCCTTCTGAGTGAGGATTAGCCACAAAAGCCCGATCAAAATTGCAACAGGGGAAAATGTGAGGATGTGTCCATGTTGCAGCAATGAGGAAACAGAACTGGAAGAACCAGAAGAGACAGGATGAACTGTTAAAGAAAATGGCAACCAGCAGTTGCTACTGGCCAATGGACTTCAACTGCCCACTTTGATTATATTTAAGCACACACTCTCTAAATTTATGCTCTAGGTGAGAAGAAATATATATAAAAGAGTTACTCGATATCCAGAACATGTCACAAGGCTCACTAAGGTATTTTAAAGATAAATATAAGTTGATAGGATGGTACGTACAATACCTCTGATTCCCAGTGGTGTTCAGGTAACAGCCTCTACCCAGTATATCAAAAAAACCTCAATAACCCAGATCAGTGCCCTATGTGTGTGTTGTGTGACCCCCCATATTCCCCACAGATAGAGTGCCCATTTGCAGGTGCAGGGCCATGAGGCAGAAAAGGAATAATTTACATGGTCTCTCTCCTTCCTCTCCTCACTTAGAATTGAACAGAGAAAAGGGGATTCATCACTGCACGGTCCCCACCATTTCCATACTATCTAACCTGTGTTTACAGCCTCTCAGCGGAAAGCCTGGCTCTTAAACTCAAGCTGTAGTGACCTGTGCTTTCAGCTCTGGGTAAGTGTTTTTCTCTTAAGCTTGTTAAATGCGGTGTGAATTTTATGTGGAAGTGCTTTTTTCTTATTTCTTTTTTCTTTCTTTTCCCTCAGCATCATCTAATTTGGCAGTCCTTGGAGTGCTAAAGAGTCTCTTTAATGTATCTCAAGCCACAAGGACTCTGACTTTACTACGTTAACAAAATACATTTATTTGCTGCCTTTATACGTGGCAATGGGAGTGATGAAGGGTTGTGTTCTCAGTACTTCCCTCATCTCCTTCTTTGTCTGACTGGCAATAAAATCCAAATTACAGAAAAGTCAAATCAAGCATACAAATTAAGAAAACTAATTTCATGCCAGCCAACGTGTGGGAAAATCTCAGGTGATGAGGAAATCAAAGGAAAATGGCAAAAAAATAGACTGCATTAGAGAGAAAAAAAATTGTAGCTGAAGTCACAAAATCCAATCCTATTTTAATACACTACTAACTAATAAATTCAAAATAAAAAGTAATAGAAAGCAGCAGAAATTTACTGTGATAGGACCACCTGTCCATATTCTGCCAAATTTTCTATTGACTGAACTGTTGGGTCGTTTTCTAAAACAAGGAAAAAGGTTTTCTTCCTATGTCTCTGAGGTGTCTTAAAATCTGTCATATGGCATAAAGAAGTAAAATAAATCTATGTCCAGTGTGCTTGATCCTGAAAGTTAATTTTGTTTGTTTTAATTTAGTTAATAGATGGAGTTTTTCTCAGCCACTTCAAAGAACAAGACTAGGCCAAATAAAAAAATAAACCTTTCTTTTTGGTTTTCTCTATTACCTCATTAAAATACTCCAAAAACCACAGAAATAACAAAAGTCCAAAATCAGTGCCTTGCATATAGCTGTTTACAGTCTGTTTCTTCCACTGACAAAATATTCCAGATCTTATTATACCACCTACAGGTAGTTTTTAGAGAAATACTTCGGATCCCCTAAGCTGCTTAGTTACACTCCTGTAAGTTGCAAAAAGCATGTGCATTATGTTTTTTGGAGAGGTTTCTCGTAACCCACATGCTTTTGACTTTAAACTAGTCCCCACAAAACAGCCTGCTATGTTTTCTGAAATCTTAGATAACACATGAAACTAACACGCAGTTGTTGAAACAGACAGTATTTTTAGTAAATATTAAAATTGTTCATTAATCATACTGTCTTATATGCCAGCTTTTATTTGATACAGAATATCATGTAATTATTTTCATTTGAAGCAAAATAACCAAAACCTGTGACATATCCCTTTTTCTCTCTTGATTCTTGTTTACAGATCCTATAATCCTATGTATTCGTGCACACTTTGTTTATAATGTCAAGATATTTTTGTAAGCTTTGAAAGAAATCCTTAGCAAATTCTTTTATATTCCTTTATTAATTGCCTTTACAACTGAAGTAATGCTCTTTAAAAAGAACTATTTTGCAAAGCTTGACAGGGAAGAAATCTTGATAGTAACTTATGGATATTTACTGCAAACTTATGGAACTAACAAATTTTGAGCAAGTAACTTCTGGTGGTAAATTACCTTTTAAGGGTATAATCTTTAGTACTCCCACATGCTTAATGCTTCTCAACTTGCACAACCTTTCTTATTTATTTTCTAAAAAAGGATTTTGCTTTTTGCAGGGCTTGATCAACCAGTCTAACTGTCTTGCAGAAAATATTCAAGAATTTAATACAAATCCAACTGAATTATGTTACTTTGATGCTGCATATTTTCTGTTGTTGATTAATATGCCCCTTGTGCAAACATCCTCCTCCTACCTGATGCCTTCAGTAATGTCTCAATTCGTTGCTGATGACATTCAAATTTCCTCCAGAGATGCCTTGTGAAGTCACAAACAGAGGATTATGCCCATCAGTGAATGACTCAGGCACAAAGTGATTGATAAGGTAAATAAATACTTAGGTGTTAGCCATCAGTCAGTTGTGATATACAGGGGGGGAAACAAGACTGCAGACATTTCAGCTATACATCACGTTTTCTAAATTATCTCTTTGTATGCCGATGGTCCTCTTAATAAATTATCCTCCCTCGTTATCTGATCTGCTCTACATTTTCAATTATGCCTCTTCTCAAAATCACCTAACAGTCAGTCTTTCTCAGCCAAAAGCTACTTCAATGTCCAGCCTGTATCTGCAATGTCCAGGCAAAGGAAACACTACACAACCGGTTTTGAGCTGAGAAGCTCTGCACATACACATCAAAGAGATGTTATGGCATCAGAGAAGTGATGGCTTTATTCCCAGGTTCCCTGAGCTGAGTTTTATGTAAGCAATAATACATGACACTGCAGATGTTACAGTTGAGTAAGAACACTCTGAGCATCTTCCATAGCATGAGAAATCAAGAACTTCTATCACTTCAGATGTGCAGAAGTCAAAACCCAAAGACTAAGGCCATGGCACAGGAGTGTAGATTATTTGGCTTCTTTAACTCATGATTTTTGGATTGACAAAACCAAAAAGTTGTAAAAAGGAGAACTTATCTTCTCAAAGAATCTCATGTGAAAGTCCATATACTTGTTTTTAATAAGATTTGATACGCATGAGATTTTGTAAAGCTGAAGAATGAATTAATTTAGAAACAAGATGTAAAAAGTACACATTTGAGAAGTAATTGTGGGCTTCTGGTACAGTCTCCAAACAAAACTGCAAGGCGTTTTACAACATGTAGGTGTGCCCATTACACTTGTCATAGCATTGCAGGTCGTGGGTTTTTGTTCTGGTGTAGGAGGTGATCTTGAAGAAATCTGTACATTAGATAGTAGCATGGCTGTGAAACACAGATGTCATCATCCCTTAGATGTAAGCTTCTCAAAGGTCAGAAATAACAGCAAAAAGGGAAGAGCTCTTGAGTTAAGCCATACATTCTTTGATTCAAGGACCATTTTGTGTTTAAAGCTCCTAATAGAATGAAAACTTGATTTATGACTCTAGTGGCTCATTGCTATGATGATGATAATAATAAGATTTATACTAAAGTCAGAGGACTTTCTAGTAAACCAAAAAATCTTCTATGGCAATCAGAGTTCTAGTCGAAATACTATTTAGTATGGACTTGTGATGTGAATTAGATAGTTGAAGCAACTTTATTTTAAAGTGGCATCTGTATTTATGTAAATATATGTAAAAATATCATAGAATAGTTTGTATTGAAAGGGACCTTTACAAGTCATCTAGTCGAATCCCCCTGCAATAAGCAGGGACATCTTCAATTTGCTCAAAACCCCCATTAAACCTGACCTTGAATGTTTCCAGGGATAGGCATCTACTACCTCTCTGGGCAACCTGTGCCAGTGTTTCACCACCCTCACTGTAAAAAATTCCTTCCTTATACCTAGTTTGAATGTCCCCTCTTTCAGTTTAAAACTATTATACCTTGCAACAGGCCCTGTTAAAAATTTGTCCCCATATTCCTTTTAAGCCCCCTTTTAGTACTGAAAAACTGAAATAAGGTCTCGCCAGATGTACTTACATGTTATGCCATGATAGAAAGACCTACAATTTACATTTGCAATCAGTGAACTGTGCATCAAAGCAGCTTAAATACTAGGTACAGAACTTAATTTGACCTTTTTTTAAGGTTTGAAAGTGTTTGTGCAACTTTAGATACAATCTTTAATATCATTAATTTGGTCCAGAAAGTGGGCTTTGTAAGGATAATATTCCAGGCACTGAATGCTTGTAGAAAAAAAAATAATAGTTAGCATAGAAAAACAAATGGAATAGAGTTTTAATTTGTCTCTACATCCAGAACTTCAAATGCTTATTTGGAATACAACCACGTTTTCGCTTGCTAGACATACTGACATTCTTATACAGGAACAAGACAGCTCATGAAATTTTCAGTATTTTCTATTCTATCCCTTTCAGAATCTGTCCATCCTGTCCCCCATCCAAGCCATCACAGGAATAAATGTAAAGGTAAATGAATAATCCTGATTACATCACAGTAATATGCCCATGACAGTGTTCCAGCATGTTCATAATAATTTTTTTTGAGTGACTATAAACTTCTGTAAAGTGTTCTCTGCGAGAACGACCTCAGAAAAAGAGGTAAAATATATGCCGTGATTTTGTTGACTCATTTTCATGCGGTTTGGTCATTACAATCCTGGTCTATTTGGAGACCTGCAAATAACTGAGAGTGGACAGCATATGGAAGTCTGTGAAGTAAGATAATGGGGATAATAACTGGTCATCTTTCAGAAAAGATAATGCATGTGTACTTAAACAGGTAATAAATAATCACTTTTCCCGAAAGTAAATTTCTGTCAAGCTCTTTGCCAATTACTACTTAGCTTTGAGAGCACATTTTGGGGGAGATTATTGCAACAAACACATCATCCAGCTAGTCTTTTTATGGCTAAGCAGGAACTATGATTTTTGAAGTTTAGTGTCTGAATGTCTTCTCAAAATAATACCATGGCGAGGTTAAGTTGCTTGATTGGCTCCTTCTGATACTATGACCACAAAGTCTTTTCCATTTACCTGCCCATCTACCTGTGTAGCTACTACTCTTGGTTGAATGCATAACTATAGCAGGTTCGTTACAACCTATAGCAGAGATGTTACAGCCATGGGGTAATGTTCCTCACATACTTAATGAAGACTATAAAACCAATAAAAATAAAATGAGGTTCATGAATTCTTGCAAAGTGATGCTATTTGGTAAGGGAAGACACCAAAAAAACTGAGCTGATGCTATGTCTACGTCAGTTACAAAGTCATACATTTAGTCTTGATCAAAATGATGGGGCTAGGAGTCCCATTGGATACAGAGTAAATCTTCTGGCTATTAAAAACTGAGCATTTCTCACTCACAAGGAGACCGAAGCCACAGTCCCTGTATGTTGAATGGAAAGCTGTCATCCTTTACCCCTCACAGTAACTGTGATGAACTACCTTCAATGTTTGCCTGCTTTTAGTTCCAGCACCAGAAGGTTCTCCAAAGATACTCTGTTTTAACACCGTTTACAATAAAACCTTTAAGAGCATACTGAAAAAGGAAACTCCCCAAAGAGGTTTCTGATGGATGGAAAGAGTTTGATGCATTTTCTATTTCTAGGTATGGGAACGGAGAAGAGTTATCAATTTTTCCCGAGACTAACATGTAAGTTTGGTCCCAAAGGAGATGTAAAGAGGTGAACTATGGTGTTGGTAACTACTACATGACAGCATGAATTACTCTGTCATTCTGACATAACCTCATGGCTCTGTAAGCTTAGGAACTAGTCTGAGTGGATGCCTACACAGAGTAAGTACGGGTGTGCGTGATCACAAACCTCATGGATGGTATTTCTAATGTTTTGTTACATTCACAGCATACAGAATCTGACATCATATTCCCTTGTTATACATGCACTTGCAACACCTAAAACTTGACTTGTGGTCTTTATGAAGTACACTGAGAAATCATTCTGAACTTCCTTTTAGAAAGCAGCATATAAGCAAAGATCACATTTTCTTATGATTCATACACTTTGGGATATTTTCATAAATCAGCCAAGAAACTAATTATAAAAACAAACAGGTCACCTTTTCTTCCACTAACCAGAAAATGTTACTGTTCCTTCCAGCTTGTAAAGACACAGAATCTTTACTCTGATATATAGTATATGTGTGTACAAAACTAGATACATGTACATGTACACACATTAAGAGGCTTTGAAACCTTAAATTTAAGTAAGATTGAAATGTATTTATCTTACCAATTTTTAAAAATTTCTTGAATTTTTTAAAAGGCACTGGCCCATAATGTAGTTTATTGATCAGAATTGCTTAGATGATAAAACTCTGTATGGACTCCATCACTCCCAGAGAAAGTATTTTTTCCTTGTAAAGCGCTAAGAAGTTGGTAATACAAGGTGTAGCAGACATGAAAAAGCATAAGGGAAGTCATGCACAGAAAGAAGAAAATAAATTCCATGAAACACCTACCAGTATAACATTAGCAAGCGAATGTCTATTTGACACTGATTCTCAGGAATTAGGAATACAGTATAAAGTGTGGCAGCTTTCAATGTAGTATTTTAGAGTTTGAGAAATTGTTCAAATGATTGAGGTGGTTCTGAAACTGAGAGAAAGTGGAACACAGAAGCTGGTTCGCAGGAGCATATGGAGGGAGCAGACCAACAGTGGCAAACTACACAGTGAATTCAGAGGAACTAAAATCTGTGTTGCAGGCTACATGCAGAAAGACAAATTCATTCAGAAGAACCATTTTTTTCAATACCACTGAACCAATCACCTCAAATGGCTCAATGCCAGACCCTTGGCATGTATATCCTTAACATTTAGTTTCCGATACCTTTAGTAAAGATTTGCATTAATTACTTATAATAAATATTCCTATCGTTAACCTAATCAGAAAACTTTCGGTGTGCTGAATCTGTTCAGTGGAACAGATTTTTCTGTATTGCTAGAAAATCGGATTTATTTTTATTTTAACAAGTCAGCTTTATAACAAGCAAGAAAGAAAACTGGATCTCAGACTGTCACTTAAAGTATCATACTTTTAACCTCCTCCTTTCATTCAGAGCTCTTTACCTTTACTGACACCCTCTGGTCCCTGTCTCTAAGTCAGGTTTGAATTCATTCCAGCACTCCTTCCAAAATTTACTTTCTAAATCAATATTTTGTGGAGCACAGAACCGGACATTTTCTGAAACCCCTATAAATCATATCACTGATTCCCCAATAGTTTACCATGTCAGCAATTTATTCAGGGGACTCAAGCAAATTTGCCAGTCATGACCTTCCTGTATTGAATCTGTGCTGACAGTCCTCTAAGTTATGCATTTCTTAAAATTGCCCTTTATTATTTTCTAACAGCAGAGTTCTCAATCATAACTTTTATCTTAGCTGCAGGGATATCATTCCTCAAGATCTGTTTTCAAAGCTGCATTCTTCCAAGTTCTTGACTATAATTCAGTCACACCAGAGTTTTTCTATTTTCTGTTTTCATTCTTAGTACATCTGCCCTGGTTATAAAATAAAATTAGGATCCCTTCCCCTGACATTTTAACCCAGAATTCAATGTACGACCTTCAGCTTTATACTGACCAACAAACCTAAGATCTACAGTCTTAGTCTCCAGACCATCTATAGCTATCTTCACATGTTTATGTCACGCTCTGCTAGCTCTGACTTATTGTATGGGCATTTGCTTTACAAGTGTATGAAACAGAAGAACTGCATGCTGAATAGTCCACTTGTTTATTTAGCTGGAATCACCTTCAAGGATGCTTAACACTTCACGTTTATATTTGTTGTCTTCCAGGACTTTGTCTTCTTAACTACATCTCTTAATCATTCACATAGCTAAAAGTATATTGCCACAAAGGGCCACATGAAATATGGGTACATGTATTATTCCTCAGTTACTTACTGTAGTTCACATCTCAGTTTTCTATCTTCGTTTTCGTACACTTCATGCTGGTAAACAAGTATCTTCCCTCCCAACAAGACAGATATTGAAAAGATTTGGGGGTTTTGTTTGTTGCATTTATTTTTTTACTCGAAACTTTGCAGAGAAATTCTCAAGTAATTAAAGGCAAATTATGAAAATCTATTTTTACAGATTCTACTAGGTATTTTTATAGCACTTTAAAGTAATAGCCCAATTATTGCTAATTCTTATGATATCCACTGTAATAGTATTAATCACGATGAACTGATTTTGTGTTAATATTGATTGCTATAAAGTACCTCTGAAGGACTTCTAATATAACTCAGCAATAATTAATTGCACTTTTATTAATTCGAAAATGTCATTCAAATTTTAATTATCAGGAATCCCCCTTAGCTTTTGGCTAACAGTGAGCATGTAATTTATTTGTCGTTTCAAACTTTAGGGTCTGATCCAAGCTCACTGAAGACAAAAGGAATGCTCTAACTCAGAAAAATTTGGCATTGGGTCCTTCATTAAAAAACATTACTGAAAATGTGTCATTCAAAGAAAGTATTACTTTTAAAATGAAAACAATGAACAAACTTTGCAAAAAACGTGACATTACATTTCTGAAATATTGCAACACATAGAAAACTTTAGTCCTAAGTGGTCACATCACACCACCTTGTGCAACTTCCATCTTATGAAGTTCTGTGCTCAACAGGAATGAAACTAAACATCTGAGGAAGTACAGACACAGTAATAGATGTGGATTTTTTCTCTGAGATTAAAATCTTAAAAACACTGTTTCATGCTCAGTGTAACAGATGTAACGCTCCTTTCGTCTTCTTGACAGCTCA
Source organism: Gallinago jamesoni (assembly GCA_025769975.1). Lineage (NCBI taxonomy): Eukaryota > Metazoa > Chordata > Aves > Charadriiformes > Scolopacidae > Gallinago > Gallinago jamesoni. The sequence continues at coordinate 193,390,994 of JAOQGH010000001.1, forward strand.
TAGACATTCCACAGTCTTATCCACTGTCCTCATATCAGAGAGGAAAAATCAGTGCATCTTTAGGTAATTCCATCTCCTCTGTCTGTCAGCAAAGGAGAACAGCCCCGGCACCATACTTTTCTAATTCAGGAGGTAATTGTTTATCCCAAAGCCAGGTACTATCCTGAACTTCATAACAGCACAACTTTTAATGCATCACTATAAACTCAATACACTAGGTTATTTTCTTTTTCACCCTCAAGTATTAGCACGGTAGCTCTCACAAACGAAAAAACAACAAAAAAAAAATAGCACATTAAAATAGGCATTCTTTCTCTGGAGTATGTTCTGAAAGCCCCACATCTCTCTTCACAAGTCATTCACTGCAGTAGTTTGGTAGCTAGTTAAATGACAGAAAGCATACAGTAGATCACAGTAATTTCTGCTTCAACTTTTCTGCTCAATTATGACAATTTCAATGTAAGATTCAAAACAAAAGCAAAACAGATAAACCCGGAGCAGGAGCCCGAAAACGGGATCTCTCACCATCGCTGGCTTCACAGCAGACTGCTCAGAGAGATGCCGTGATGGATATTACAACAAATAATCTGCACACACTCCGAAGTCTGACCAGGGAAAGCAGTGCCTGGGCTGGGGGAACGGCAGACACTTACCGCTGCTGTGGCACCGTCTCTCTCCCGCCCTGAGTCTCAGTCTCTCTCTCCCATCCTCCTAACAGCCTCAAATATAGCAGTCCCTTATGGTGCTGAGCCTGTGGGGAGCAGAGGATTGCAGAGTTGGGTTTGTTTTTTTTTTTTCTTTTTTTTCTTTTTTTCAATTTTTCAAACCATCCAGCGGTAGTTCTCCAGACCCGACCGCCTCTTCTCCTCCTCCTCTTCCTTGCCTGCCTCACTGATGAAGAGCCCCAGGTGAAGGCATCCGCGCCGGCAGCTCCCGCCAGCCCCTCCCGGCCCCGCCGTGCCCCCTCCCCGGTGGGGGGGACCGAGGCACCTCCCCCGGCCGCTCCCGGGGGGGCGGTGGCGGCTTTGCCCGCCCCTGGCTGGACGCGGGGTGTGTGTATGTGTGTTGATGTGTGTGCCGCATCACATCGCCGCCCGCGGCTCGCCCCTACCCCTAAGCTTACAAGGATCCCCCCGCTCCCCTCCCTTCCTCCTCCTCGGCACCTTCCTCCCCGGTTTTCTCCTCTTCCCCTCTCCTCTGCCCCGGAGCGTAACGGCAAAAGGGCGACCTGACGAGCTCACTCCCTCCCCTGATCTGCTGCTCCTCTCGAACCCAAGCCACCAGCTGTCCCCAGAAAATACTTTCTGTCCCCATCCTCTCCCTCCCACCCCCCTTCCAGGTAGATGTAATTTTTTTTTTTTCTTAAAATGTATTTTATTCGCCTCCAGTGGGGATGACCCTCCCTCCCCTGGGCGCCCTGCAGAGCCGCCTCCGCTTCCTGCTCCGCACCCGCGCAATCTCCGCCTTTATACGGCGGTAGCTGTTGACTGGGAAAAAAGCCCGGTGCCGGCAGCCCCATACTCCCCTCGTCCCTTCCCCATCTCCGCTTCCCACCGCAGACCGCTCCAACGCACCGCACCGCTGCGCCCTCCTCCCCCCCAGCCAACCCCCGCCTCCGCGCCGGCACTGCGCGGGGCGCGCAGCCGGTCCCTCGCCGCACCGCCCCCGCGGCCGCTGCGCGGGTGCGGAGCCCAGAAGGGGCTGGCGGCGCCGCGCGCTCCCGTCTGCCTTTTCAGCGTTCCTCAGCCGCTCCGTGCTCATCCCGAGCTGTTGGTGCGCGCTCCCGCTCTGTGCCTTTAATGGCTACCCGCAGGAGCCGGCCTGATTTTAATCCTTTTCTTTATTTCTTGTGGCAATGACAACTTTCTGCTTTAACAGTTAATACTTCCTCCGCCTTTCTATACTTTTCTTTCCTTCTATTTTTTCCTTTCTTTCTTTTTTTTTTTGTTCCTTTTGCAAGTAATTAGGTCTTTTTTTTTTCTTTTTTTTTTTTTAAAAACTTATGGATTAACTGAGTAACAGTTATCTAAGTGTCTATTCTATGAGATTTTTCTCTACTTTGATGACTCCGTTTCAATGGTTTATGCTTTCTGAACCTGTGTGGTGTACAAATATATGTGTATGTGTGCATTGTTCTTTACTAATTTGTCTTTGCATTTATTTATTTTTCCTATCCGAGGTATTTTCTAATTAATTTTTAGAACTTGGCCTGTATTTGTTTTAGATTCAAGGGGAAGAGGAATTTTTTAATTTTGGAATTTGCTGGGGGTTCTTACACAACTCTTGTCTTAAATCTTGTCAATAAGAATGTGGGGGTTTTTCTCTGTGTCTTTTGCTTGTCTTTTGTATTGAAGCCTCTAGCAAGATAAGTTATCAGTGATGAGTGAGACAGTTTTATATACTTTCATGGTCTTGTATAATATTTGGAATTCTGTCAGAGGATTTACAGCTCAACGTCATGTTGAATAAATTCTGTACACTAATATCTGTGAGGATGAGCTGAAAAGAAAAAAACCTTACTCTCAATTGCTTTTTTCATTATTTAAGATTGCAATTTTCTATTTCTTCATCATCATTTATCACTGTCTTAATTATCATAGTGAAAGAGTGAAAATTAACATGCCCTCAGAAATGGACTTTGTCTGCATACACTGTCCCATACAAACACAGAAGAAGGTTGTCTCCAACCTTCCTGTGGAAGGATCTCTAGGCGTATTTCTGTTGGGCAAGTAATATTGCAACTTGACATATCAGAGCTTCTCTTCATTGACTCAATTTGAGAAAATGATCATCTGGTCATTATTTCCAGTGTTACTAGGTTACAAGACAGCATTTAATCAGAAGCCAGGAATAGTGACTGCATTAATTCTGATCTTATGAATAACTTATGAGACTCCATTTCTCAGTATTTCCAAAGTGAATGTTAAAGCCAGAAGCATTTTTGCTAATAAATGGGGTTTTTTACATACATACATACATAGTTATTTATTACAATAGTGAGGAATTACTTGTGAAGAGGTGACTTTCAATGGCTACTTGTTTTAATAGGTAGAGATGGAATTAAAAGAAATACAGATTTTTTTAAGTCATAAAGACTGGACTTTATGGCCTTTATCTCCCCTTGTGAAGCAGGGTTATTTTTAAAGATCACTATAAGGCAGACATGCCATACCCATTAGGCGACATTATTTTTGCTTTTAGCTCACTTTTACTTAGAGTTCTTGTTAAGGTACACATTTATTTTGAATGGCAACTTTTCATGTTTTCTTCCTTCTTTCTAACTTCACATCAGCAGTATTTCTACAAGGACATATTTTTACCTTTTCCTTTAATATAATTAGGAATGGACTGTGTATGTATGAGTACCGGTTTTATCTTCCTTTCAAAGCGAAGTGGTATGCAGCTTTTAACCAGGTTAAAATTTTATTTGATTGTGTGTATCCTTTGCAAGGTCAGTTCTGGTTTTACTCCATCATTGTAAGTTCATGAGCTGTTTTATGGCATTATGCTCAATGTTTAATGCATAGACAGTGAATTATATTCACCCCTTTGTTACAGTATTATCGTTGCTACAGACTTTAAGTCAACTTATCTGCATTTTACATGTCTGATCTAGTTGTCTAACCACCTCGGTATAGATGCCTTAATCTCTCTATCTCAGTGTCCCCAGTGGGCAAGCAAACAGATGTAGCACATCTGCAGAGTCTGAGCTGTTTCTGAGCTCTTCTCTTATTTGTTTTGCACATCTTTCCTTTTCATTCGGTCTCTCTTCTTTTAAGCAGAGCATAATGTATTCTTTTTCTTTGCCACATGGAGAGCTGCCTGAGCAATACCATTATTATTGGGATATTTCTTAACCAATTGTAGAATATAAGTAAAAGATAGGGAGTACATTTTGAAGAAAATTTGCACAAATTTCTCCCCCACATCTGTGTTGGCAACAGCACCGGGGGTGTAACTTTAGAGTAGCGCGAGAGCTTCTCTCTCTCTTCGCCACCCCATTTATAATGAGTTGTTCCTTCAGGAACTGGAGGACAGTATTTGACAAATCCTAATTTTTGGAAGGTATGCATTGTCCCTGTTCTAGTACATAACTGTATAATTTTAGTGGCAACCACTATATTTTGTCCTCCCCTAGAACATCTGGATAGTCTCATTCAGTTCCTTGTGGCTGCATAATTAGAGTTATAAGAAAATTTTGTAGGGGGATAAGCAGAATTATGTGTAAATGTGACACATAATTCTTCAGGCCTTCGGGAAACAGCAGAAGATTCAGAGCCTACCATGCAAGCTTTCAGTTATAGCACATAATTAACAAACTGGAGATGTTAGCAATGGGAAGAAGTTGCTGCATAAAATAAACAAAAAAAAGACCAACCTCTGGGGACTTGAGTCTCCTAAATTTCCAGAAGTGCAGACAGATGACAGCTAGTCCAATGTAAAGACTGGGAGAAAGTTATCCTATTTTAAAAACTTTTGATGCAACAGAATGAAGCATGTTCCATACCACAGCGTTGTATCATGCCACAAGAGTCTTTTTGATTCTGTAAGAGAAACCTGTAAACTGAGTGTATTGTTGTATTGAACCATGGTTTAAGAGAGGATGGCAGAGCTGTACTGCAGTTACTGAAGCACTTTAATGATGGTAAGGACAATCTGCTCCTTGGTGGAAAACCCTGGTATAAACTTCCACTACTGCCTGGTTGAAGAGAAAATGGTCTGGGTACTACATATTTTGATATATCCTGGTATAGGCAGTATGTTACTAACAAAATAATGGTCATCAAAGAGGCAACTAGCAATGCTGTGCCATCAAGACTTCCCTTGTGTCTGCAGAAGTCACAGCCATCAGGAGAGCCATAGGGAAGCAACAGACGTGAATACCTTAGCCTTACACCAAACCCATTTATACACTGATTCTCCACTGAGTGTTGTTGGCTTTGTGAGGTCCAAAGAAAAACGGAGGAACAGTTTCTTAAAAATCAGTCTCCTGGCTACTGACAGAAGCAGGGTAAATGGACCGTCAGTAAGGGTTCCTCTTACTTTTTTGTGCATGCTTTGTGCAAGTGCAAATGTAGTTTCAGAGTAAAGATCAGAAGGGATTTGCAGATTCATATTCTCTCCTGGCTTTCCTAACCTTGTGAGAGACATACCTGGAACATCTGTTATGAGATAAAATGCATTGCTTTTGATGCTGTGATACAACTGTACTAGTTAGTATGCTGGGAAAAGCAAACCCATAATTTTCCTCATTCCTTCCAGCTTGATCTTCACCATATGCAGAAGAAGGATGTAGTGTCCCCTGGAGACTTGTTTTAGAACATGGAGCAAAGCTCCTACTGCACATGGGAGCAAAATGCACAAAGGGGTAAAGAGTGGAAAAAGAATAGATGTGTTTACCATTCTAGCCATCCCATGGTAATATCCACTGTTCAGATAGAGAACTAGTTCGGGGATGTGGTGAGTCATAATCCTCAAGGTAGAGGAAAACAAAAAGCGAAATGAGAGGTTCTGTAAGCATCACAGAATTTTAAAATAACAACCTTTAATTATACCTGAATGTTCTAGCAACAAAGAAAACTGGATAGTAACAAAGATAAAGTCCAGAATCTTCCTAATCCACATCTCAGAAGAGCCAAGAGCGCGAAGGATGAAAAGATTGCCTTCTGTTCAATTACAGGATGCTCAGAGTCCATGCCATTTGAATGCAGACAGAGGTAGATACTAAATTTAGGTTCTTAACTGATATTTCAATACCTAAATATAAGTGGCCTGATTTTTTCAAAGACGTTAAACAATTCCAGATTCCTCTGATTTTTCTTGGTACTTCTGAAAAAAAAACAAACTCTTCTGTTTAAGTATCTAACAATGGTACTCATAATTCTGCACTTATACACCAGAGCATTATAGTCTACTCTGGAAAATATTTGAAGACACCATTTTGCCCCCCAAACCAAATAACCCCTTTTCCATTATGAAAACAGAAAAACAGAAAGGGAGATTATATCTATAAATCACATCCTTTATTCTGAGAAAATCCTGATTAGTCTCAGATCATTCTGTTAATCTCAGTCTGCCAGAACTGTCGACAATTCTACTTGAGTTCCTGACCATTCTGTTACCCCATAGAAGAAAGTATTTGACAGTGAATGTCTGAAGCTGAGGGAGTTTGTAGTAGCTGCAATTAAAATAGCACAAATCAACATTCTCTAGTTTACCTACCTGCCTGCCCGAGGGGATTAAATTCAACATTTGACTTTCCCTTTGATGTTTTATCCGTTATATGACAGTTTCCTAGGAATAGCAAATTTTGAACACTCTGTATGAAAATAATAAAAACAGAAGCTAGAATGAGGTTATTTCTTCAGGTGCAACTGGACGAGGCTGCTTGACTCCAGTATTAACATGCTGAGCACCTAATGAATCTAGATATGTAAAGATACTAGGTATTAATTTAATAAAATAAATTGATTTAAGCTAATAATAAATTTTATTGATGGTGATTTGGCAAGTGAAAGCACAAATGAAGATGACTTTGAAACCTTTAAATGTTTTCTGAAGAAAGCACAACTATCTGATGACCTTTCATCTTAAGAACCAAAAACTAAATAAATTGAACTGAGGTTATACCATATAATTTATGAAATGTATACATAGATTTCAGTGTAATGCACAGAACATTAATTATAGAACTTATTTCACAGCTGTTCTATGAAAGCTCAAATAAAATGTGTCTACAATTAAAACTGAGTATATACTGACTTCATTAACTTAACAGCTGCACCAATAACCAATATCAAGGAACATACCCTACTTTGTTAATGTCTTGATACCATCTGCAACGATCAGAACTATTGGGTTTTAATGCAGATGATGTCTTACTAGTATTGTGATCACAGCTACCGTAATATGCTTACACATGCTACTACAGTGAATTGATCTATTTCAAGGGAACTTCAAGGGTTATGTGCTGTAAGACAGTTGCCTAAACACAAGTGTCTTTGCCAGAAAGTCAGAAATAGACATTCCTGGTGGCTTCTTTCCAGTACTCATGCGCTCAAACATGAATTTCTCACGTGCCTAAACAAACAAACTTCAGAGCAAAAATGGTGGAGGAGACAGAAGTAGCGTAGGAAACTTTTATGCTAACAGTTGCTTTTTAATGTTTTGACCTTGCAACTTGCCATTTTCACCCATGTTTCAAAGTGTAACTTCCAGCTTTAGAAAGAATAAAAAATAACCACCACCCAAAAAAACCAAATCTGAAATCCCATCATACAGAATTGTAAAGGCATTCAAGCAAATGTATTAGTTTTTTTTTTTAAAATCTGCTTCACAGATTTGCTAACACAAAAGCAGTAACAGATAAGAAGAGGTATAGAATCATACACAAGCAAGGTGTGATTCCATTGAATTTATACAGCACTGTGTCTTCAGTGGTGGCTTCTCCTCCAGGCCCTGTTTTGAGGTGTGAACTTAATCCCTTCTATCTGCTCCTCTGAGTTTTTATAAGCAATGTCCTAGGTATTGCAATCTGTTCGTTACTGCAGATGTTTAAGTTATAACGTTACACAGTTAGGTCCTCTCTGTCTTTGCAATCCTTCCAAATTTCCATTACAAGCCCTACTTTTCATTGTTACTTTTCCTGCCTTGTTTCCTCATTTCTGTTCTTCCACACCCTTTTTTGGTCTCAATTTATGACTCATGTAACTTTCACAGTTCTATTTCCCATGTTCCTTATGTTCGTCCTCCCAGACTCAGTTTCTTCACTTATTAATTACAGTCTCTTCCTCATCTTCAACCTTCCTGCACTTCCTTTTTCAGGATCTTTGTCCCATTCTGCTCCTTCCCTCAGCAGTTGTCTCTGGCCACCTATTTTCTGGCCTTGCCTCAGATGTCTTGATGCTTTTTTCCTATTTCCTGCACTTCCATGTGAGAACCAACAAAAGAAATACTTTCAAGCTCTGGGAAAATAGTCTGTCAGTTCACAAGTTCACATCTGTTACTTCACAAGTTCACAATGGAAATTCAGGAAGAGTCTTTGTTGATCTTTGAAAATGTGCTCTGGATCATGCTCAGTCATTGTCCAGGTGTGAAACTTGCTCAGACATATCAAAGCTCCCAGTTGGAAGGAAAAAACTGTGAGGAACATATCTGTCAGACCTTTAGGACTTTCCAAGCTACCATGGAGGGATTTTTGTCAAGTGTTTACAGCATGGAAAAATGCATTTTTGTCCCTGGGATGGTATCAGACACACCTCTGGCTTAAAAACAGATTCAGTAACACCTGAATTCATTGTACTTTAACATCAGTGATAGAATATTTTTCCTTTAGCTTTTGTTCAGAAATGGCTGAATCATTTTTGTTGAAACGTTCCTAAAAATCAAAATAAATCATCTGTCTGACAGACACCCAGTGGAGAAAATATCAATCCAAATGTAAACATTTGGCAAAGTTAAAAGTAGCTTCAATCAGAATCTTCTAATGAGAAGTATCAAGTAAGAATAACTCCAAAGACTCTACCAGCTCCATCTATAATAAATCTTTTTGTATTAAATTATAATCTAAGTTATTAGTAATGACAGTGAATATTAACCATCTCTCTGATTTCCTTTCAAAGAGTTAACATAAAGGATGTAAGGGATTTTAAGAAACTTGTCTTATGTCAGTCTTCTTTATAAAAGATATGGCAGGTTGGATAACAGATTATTTTTTTAATGCACAGCCATATATGTTCCTTTAACCAGGAATGGCTACCCAGCTGGATAGATAGCTGCTTTCCTGCTTGTCCCTGGAGGCTAGAGGCTGAGTTTTGTGGCATCCCTTGAAAAGGAGAATTGCAGGTTTCCAGGAGTGATCAAACTGCTGGAGGAGAGAAAATTGTGGAAGATTTCATCTCTCTCCAAGTCAAATGGAGAGGGATGGACAGACAGACACAGCTGTCATGGAAACCACAGTGTGGTAGAGGCTTCTGAGAGCAAACTCACAATGGGGCCTCAGGGACAGAGAAACCAGCTTTTATAGTCAGCATGGGATTTGTTGTTGAAAAGGCAGCGCTCTGCAAGGATATAACAGGAAATGGGGACAGTTTTGTTGTTATGGTTTTGTGGTTTTTTTTAAAATCTGGTTCTCAGTTTTCATTATTTTAAAATGCTATTTTCTAGTTTATGTTTTAATAAAAAGCAGCTTTTAAGCTTCAGAGTGCATTGGTACTTTTGGAGGGTGTCTCTTGCTCTAAGGAATTGTGGAAACAGATCCAACTCAGAGCTCTATCTTATGGTTCCACCTTAGAAGATTTACTTTAAAAAAAAAAAAAAAGAGATAACTTTTAATCCATACTAAACTACTTCTGAATGATTAGGCAATGGATGCATTATGTATTTAGTAGGATTTCAGTTGTTGTGAAACATCAGTCAGTGTAAAGCACCTTTACCATAGGAAAGACTGGAAACAGTGTTATAAAATTAACTAAATCTGTTATATAGATTTTGTATTAGCATAGAATTATGGTTTTGACAAATATATTTCTGATTTTAATTGAACAGACTGAAAGCAAAACTGTTCACGTGTGAAAGACATTTTGGCAGATGTATAGCCAAGTGCCATTTAGTGAAGCTTAAAGAGTGATGACAACATATAAGAATATTTTTAGCATACTAATAACATAATTTAAAAGCAGAGGCAATTTTTAAAGAATTAAATTGCATACTCTGCATGTGTAGGAAAACACATGCAGAAAACAGTAAAAATGTTATGTGCCTCTGAAAAGGTTTTATTTTCTTAGGGTTAGTATACAAACTAATTGAATAATAAACTTAGAAATTGCATTTTTCAAAGCATTCTGGTCTATTGTCTCCATAACAAATTCAAAACACTGACAGACTAATCCAGTTCGTATTAGGTATATAATCCATGTTACATAAATGGCATAATTATGTTTTTACTGTACTTGATAGATCTTAACGTGCACTTTAAATGTCATTATACTATGAAAAGCTGCTGCAAAAATATGCGATCTTGCTGCTTCTTATTTATGTCCTCGTCAAGGACTTCCATAGCAGTTTTGAAAACCTAAAGGAGTGTTAACTGCCACTATTGCCATCTCAGGATGGTGTGGGAATATCTTTTTACCTGATGCATCCTCCTCCTCCACCAGTGCCAATTATAACAGAGGTGGTCTCCAGGGTGTACTGACAATTTCCTTGGTGATGAGTGAGAGTAGCTGTTGCCCACTTAGAGTGGCTTTGCAACACAAACAGTGACTAAAAGTTGTGTGTCTTGGCTTTTAGATAACAATATGCCATTTTGTATCTTCTCTTGGACCTTGAGAAGAGCCATATTTTCTCCATATGTCTGTTCGTAACAGCTTTCTGTGCGCCAGTGTGACTGAAGGTTCGTGGTTCCAACAGCACGTCCATATTGTCCATTTATATCCGCATATGTGAAACAGGAGCAGCGAAATGTATAGGATTGCTAATTGTGTTTGCTGTGTGCGTGCCAGGAATTAAATGACATTGATCAGGATTGCTAAGGTGCCAATAAAAAGCAGACTTCTGATAGAGTGAGGAATTAGTCACACCTGAAACTTTTAGTTCTTTTTAAAATAGCGATGCTGAATTTTGTTTGATTATATTGTGAAATCTATCATAATAAATGGAGTCTAGAATATTACTAGGATTCAAATGGGGAGAGGGTTGATTTTAGGCATTTACATTGGGTTTTGAAAAGTACTTAAAATTTTTACGGATTATTTCCTCCAGAACATGCAAAAAGTATTAATAGTTCTGAAAAGAAGAGAACTAGTATTTCTGAAATGATGGAAGGTAATGTGGAAATCAGCCAAGTACACAGCCACAGCTCTGTGTACTTGGCTCTCAATCAAGAACCCTATCAGAATTTCCTTAGCGTCAAAGGTGACTCTCATTCATTTTACCAGCTTTTAAACAATGCCTCTAATCCTCTTTCAAATCAGTTGGTAAAATTCAAGGGTATTGTCAAACATTCATACTTACTGTATGGAAGAAGGAGTACTTCATTGTGTATTGATATCCTTAGATCAGTATTGGTCACTAAAACACGGTCATAAGAAGATTAAAAGAAGAGGAACTGCAGGTTTCCAGGATAGCTTTAATTCCCCCAGTTCCATGAACCACCTCCTCCCATTTCTGTAGTTTTGTGAGGGGGGGAAGCTGAAATTACACTCTGAAACTGCTACATATTTCAAGTTTCTATAAAATCTCAGTGACTGATCATTCGTATCTCTAATGTCTTGTGGTTAAAGCACTGAACCAGTTTTCATGAGATCTGGATTCAATCACTTTCCTTGCTATAAAACCCTTGGTCAGCCCTGGCCCAGTGATTTGGTTTTTCAGTTCTTCACACTTACTTCTCCTAACTTTGTCAGAATATAGCACATATTTTCTGAGCAGTAGTAATAATTCCTATTATGTATTCAGAAGAGTGTTTAATGCAACGGTCTTGATTTTGAGTATTAGTTGGAGATAGGGTCTTTAGATATCTGTTTCATGTATGGAAGAGGTTTAACTTTGTTTCATGGTGAGTTGCAGTTTCCTGTGTTAATTGATACCTAGGAATAGTGCATTAACTCTAGAAATACCTATGCAATTTATTTAATAAAATAACTGATCAGAATATGTTTGCTTTGAATTATATTTCTACACATGAATGTTAATTAAAATTCATTGCTGCTGATAATAACATTATTAACATGTATACAGTGTACAGTTAACAGAAACAGAAGTAGAGACAATTAGGGGAATTAGGTGTTTTTTCTACCAAGAAAGAATAGCCGAAACAGTAATTGCTTATATTCATACATTCTCTGTAGATATTACTAATAGCATCATTAAATCAATATAACACCACTTTAGAAATACTAAATAGATTTAGTGGTTGGGAACTTGATAGTGACTCCGCTATTTTTTTTTTTTTTAAATTGTGTATGACTGTCAATAGACTTGGGCATTTCTGGGTGACAGTCAAGACCTGAACTAGTGTTTTGCATCACCAAAACTGAATTAATGTATGTGGAGTCTGCTGACGCCAAGTTATTGGTCCTCAGTGCTTTTGAAACATTTGTTTTGATATTAAGTGACAACTATGTAAGTATGTATGTTCATGTAAATATGCTCACCTGTTTTCTCAGAAATTTAGTTTTGGCACCACTTTAATCATTGTGCACATTTATTTTACTGTGTTACTGACTTGGATGAGTGCTAGAAGCTCTGGCATGAATAGGTAAGTGGAGAAAGAAACTTTTCTGTTTTCCAGAAGATCAAGCAAAGCCAACAATAAATGAAATAAATTTTGTAGCTCTTCTCTGCCCTTTCTGTACTGGGGAAGGAGCAGGGGACTGTGGCAGCTGTGATTGCTCCTAAGATGCCTTTGTTTCACCCAGTTACGTACTCTGGGGGACTGTGTAACCCATAGTCCTGTCCATCTGAGTATAGTGTAATCACACCAAAATCCCTGTAAATCTCTTCTCTTTTAGTGATATCCCAACTACAATTTTACAAGGATTAATTCTGCTGACACTTGTGTGAGACAGTTATAATAAATAAGTTTACAGAGGGAAATGCCATGACAGGAGAGTTAAAAGGTTTCCTCAGAGGTGTTAGGCTATATGTGAGACAATTTACAATTTAGCAAGCCTGACTGCCAAACCCTGCACTCAGGCCACAAGTCCAAAAGACTCCTTGAAATTTAGCTGCTTATTTTTAATAATGTAAATAGTGTGTTATTATTGCAATGAAGTTGAATTATCTTTGTTATCATCTTGTAAGCAGAAAGATGTAGGAAGTATGCGCTATATAATCTGGAGTACAGATAATCTGGAGTAATTAGGTCTGGAGTAGTAATTTAATCTGGAGAATCTGGGAAAATTAGGTATATGTGATTAAGGAAGCTAAACACAATATCAAAGGAATGGTCACATTGTACTGGTAGAGCAAGTTGACTGATTAAAGTCAATGTTAGGCAGAGACTATGCTAACACAAAGAGGAAAGCAGAACTAATATTGAAATTAATGAAATTTATATATTATCGTGTATGTTTGAGTGTGAAAACAATGAAAGATACTGACAAGTCTTTATATTTAAATTTAAAAGGTGATACTTACCTGGCCAGCTTGCACTTAGGACAATTAAATGTTACACAGGTTGACAGTGGTTGGAGAAGTGTCTGCCAATATTTGGGCTTTCAAAAGATGCTGTTCTTTGTGTATGTCATTGAACAGTTTTGCAGGGGCATTCATCTGTCATTGGTAAAATAAGACTAAAAACCAAAACATGTAGGGAATAGAAGAGAGAATCATACATAAGCAACATGAAGTGAACTGAAATTGGATTTAAACTACAGACAGTGAATGTGGTGCCAGACAGAAAAATATGGTACAAAATCTCTAAATTTTACATACGATGTACAGCCTCTCAGCTCTTTCCCTTTTTCACCTTCTCAGATGTCATCCCTATGACTTACTGTCAATGGATGCCATGCAAATCCTGTCAATGCCATTTCAAAAATCTGCTAGTGAGGGAAGAATGGCTGAGGCATATGCATCCTTTCTGGAGGTAATTCCCTTCTCAGAAGTCGGTGAACTTAACTGTTCAAAACCCCTCATCTCTACAACCAGGAAAGTGAAAACATACCTGGGGATTCAAACAGGAATGTTGCCACTGAGGCACAAGGCTTGGCTGGAGTCTCATAATGACAAAAAAGTTTGTAGCAAAACTAATTCCTTGTGGAACAAAGTGTCTGAGAACATGAGAAAATACAGCAGAGATGGTCCTTTATACACGACCCACAGAGAGTATATTACACAGCGCACGGTGAGGAGCAATAAATGTACTAACTGGATCTGGAAGATTAAATCTTTCTCTGTATAGACTATTCTTTTGGGGGATCTGGATATAATTTGCCCAAGGCTTCCTTTCCCCAATTCCTTTGTGAGTAGTGAGAGGGTTAGTCATGATATAGCCCATAATTCTCAGGTTTGTAATACAGCTACCTATGAGATACCTGCTGTTGGTGGCCTGCAGGCAAACTATGTTGAGGGGTACCCACAGTTGTTCTCATTCACATTGGCCTGTGGTTTATTTTATTGCTGGTCCCATAGATTAATAGCACAAACCACATGAGCATTTCTAGAGGACATTTCAATTAAATCACATTAACTTACTACTGAATTTACAAATGATATGAAATCATAAGGCTTTATGTACCCTCATTTTTAACCTACAAGAAAGTTTAAATAGTGTCTTTAAAGTCACCTTGGAGTTAAATTAAAAATAAAATAAACATACCAGAAAAAAAATAAATTATCCTCACTAATGTATCACTACTTACTCTATCTTAGGGGGAGCAGGGCTGAAAATAATTACAGCCTGTCTAAAATGTGCCTTCTAAAGAAAGAATACAACATTTAAAATGAAATAATTGTGTTCTTACAAGTGGAACATTAAGAAAAATATGTGGAGTACTGAAATATTTTTACTACTTTTAAAGGATAATTATGTAATTGTATAATTATTGATACATTTCTAACAGGCAAAATAGTGGCTTTTTCATGGAAAAATATTTTTATGTTCTACATATATGTAACCTGTTCTGATATCTGAAAACATTATAGTGTAATAAAATGTGATGTTTTACAGTATCTATTGTTTTTTTTTAAATATAAAGATTATTAAAGAATACAGACATGGAACAAATCAAATCATAAATCTCATTTGTTATAGTATATATCTGTACCTACTTTCTTCCTGGATTTAATAAAAAAATAAGATCTCTTTACTTACAATCTTGTACCATCAATTTTGTTGCATTAACATATTTAGAGACAATATTTGGATGACAATGCATTTCCATTCTCATCAGTCTCATTCCTACTACCATAGGCCGTCATATAATGGATGGCATATGGGCAAACAGCTGAGCTGTAACTGGGTGCATCCGACTGCCCCAGGGCTGCCAACTGCAGGATGGGGACGGTGGCTTATACGACTTCAGCAAGTTGGGAGTGTATACAGTATGCTGGCATGAAGCCTGGTTCCTTGGCAAGAGTGATCCAAGCACCCTACCATGTATACAGTGTTCTGGGAATATACTGTCAGTACTGCCATATTTCTCAATCACAGGGAAATATTCATATTCTCCAAATGCACAACTATGTGTGGAAGGTGACACTTTTGCAAGAATGTATCTGATGCCAGTGAACTACAAGATGGCAAGCCATGTATACATTATTTATGGTACAAAGATGAATGAGTGGGAAAAAAATAGAGTAAAAGCATGGAAGCTGAATACCAAGAAAAGTGCACTGATTAAAAATGAAGAATCTGTACTCTCCCAGTCCTCCAAAGGCAGACAGTACACAGGCACAGGGCTAATCTCTGGTCTGCTTCTACAGGCATTGGGCCTCTAACTGTCTGAAAGAAAATATTTACCATGTAAACAATTAAAAACAAAAAATCATAGCTTGTTTCCAGCATTTTGTGTTCATTTTATTCACCACAGTTTACTTCTCTAATCTAGTTCTTGCAACTGCTTTGGTTTTTTGTATTTTTTCCCTTCCCTGTGAAAATATAGTCTCCTAAGACTGGCCTTTCGTTCCCTTGCTTTCATCCCCAAAGAATATGATTCCTTCTTCCATCTATTGTTAAATCACTGAACTTGTATGTTACAATGTGATCAAAACTGGATGGGAGTTGACTTTCGCAGACCAGCGTCTATTCTTGTCCCTTTCTTCTGTGTATTGGTGCCATCTGCCTGGCACCTGGAGCTCAGCACTTGGGGATGGCTCCTGAATCACATCCATGTCCCTGACACTGAATTGTTTTGTGATCTTCAGACATGATGGAACAATGCAAAAACTGGTCTTTCAATAAATAATTGAAGCATTCAGATTCAGACTGGAATTCAATCACTCATGGACCTGCTGAAAAATACCACACACAGTATTTCACCAAAAAATGGGAATGTGCTGTATTTGATTAAAGTAACAGAACCAGCTTTTGTATTAGTGTCTTGGTAAGTATTGGCAGTCGCAGTTGTCATCCTCCAGTTGCTGTGAGTAGGACAGCACTTTTAATATATCAGGTTTTGCCTAGGTTTCTCCGTCTGCAAAATGAATTTAGCTATACAGCTATGAAATTTAATTAGTACATAAAAATAGTAGATGTAAGTTTTTATACAAGTAGGAAACATTCTTATTCTCCTCATCCCCACCCCCACATTATGCTCGTCCTCATCCTCATTTGTATATTATTATTCATCTTTTATTTTTTCTATTATACTGTACAAAAATATTACTTTTTCCCTCCTTTGAATTTACATTCTTTTTTTCCCCTAGCCCAGTCCATTTCTGCACACAGCTTCCTTCCTTTGCTGTCTACGTGATAGTTGCAATAACCTCTTCTGTAACAAGCTATCCTGTCATTTTATCTTTTGCTATAAAGCGTTTTGAGAGGCTTTGTATGAAAGATGCCATATGAAAATGAATTGAATTTTACTGTTTTAGCCTGAAGCAGGTGTTGCACTGAGTTGCTTCCCATTCTCTCTCCCTTCTAGATGTTGCTTGTCATTTTTTTAAATAGATTTTATATTTGTATTGTTTTTTAAATGTTATCTATCAATTCAGCACACAACTTGGATGTAGCGGTTTTCAAAAACATCCTTTTTAGTAAGGCCCTACTGTCATAAAATAAACTAAAACCTAAACCGAAACAGAACCCTGGGCATAATGGACCTGCAGAATCCAGTTGTCTCGGCAAAAATCTCACAATGAGCCCATGAGTCACAACACAATTGAAAAGACACATATGAAAAAGGCCAGATTATGAGCAGAGTCTTTTGTGGGACCACCAGAGTAAGCAAATATGAGTATGGGAACCTCTGTATAAGATTTTTTCACTCTCAAACTCTGTGCTGGCCTAGGCAAAAGGGACAGGACTGCTTCAGTCAAGTGCCCACCACAGCACCGTAACTGTTCGTTAATGGACGGCTTCTGGCTCTTCTGGTCACCCAGCCAAAAAGGTCTGAGAGGACATTGCTCACTCCTCTATCACATCAGTAGGTTGGATTATGACATATGGAAAGATAAGGTTTGACGCTCACGGGGTCATTACTCAGACTGAACTCACTGCATGGTTGAAAGACAGTAATCTAAAGACAGGAAAGCATGGCTTCACAGAAGTCAATATGAGTTTTACCACTGACTTTAGTGGAGACCATATTTCATCCCTGTTTATTAATGCTTTCAGGAGCAAAAGTATTCACAAAATAAAGAGGAATCTTGTACAAACGACATCCAACAAACAGTTCTGCATGAGCTGATTCTTTCCCTCAGAACAAGCTGCCCCTACTTGCAGATCAGTGGAAAAAAGGCAAAACTGAAAGATCAGTCGGAATTAGCCTTTTGAAGGATTAAGAACAAGACAAACAGGTAAATTCCAGAGAACCATACAACGGAAATGGATCAGTGACACTTGTGGAAGAAAGCTGATAATTATGGTTACGCTCTGTCTGGTCTGGTACATGTGTATTCTCCCTTGCCCCTTATCTTTAAAGACTGTGTTTTCTTCCTTTAAAAATCCTATATCTTGCCACTTATTTCTCACCTAGAATCATAATACACTGTAATAATATGATTTGTTACCATGTTAAATAATTGTGCAATTACAAATATGGGATTAAGGCTTTAGGTAGGGGATGTGACGATTAAGTCTCATAGCAATCTAATACAGACATGAGGCAACATGTATGGACAGATCTCTGCAAAAACCACACAAGGTATCAATTGTCAAAGAAAGCCATCATGGGGATTTACTTATACCTTTGAAATGTGAATGTTTTTTCTTTATTTTTCTACTTCTGTGTGTTTGGTAAACTTACAGTCTCCAGAAATTCAGAGAGCCTTGCAAATACCCAGTTTACTGGGTAACAACCACACGGGTAGCTTTGCCCATCATTACCCATATTTTGGTGCCACCCATTCTCTCATAGGAAGAATACATTGCTGTGGGTGTGATAGACTGTTTTGCTGTTGGCAAAGGCCTGCTTTTGCTAAAGATTGTCTTCTTTCCATCAGGACTCCACCCTGCATAGTCTTTACTGGTCTACTTATTTTAGCTTGTCTTTATTACTCACAGAGTATATACATATGTGGAGACGGATCTATTCCAACAAATTTTCCAAATTTGGGTGTTCAGTTAGGTCTTACATCTCCTTAGGTTCTCTACATAGAGGATAGAGAGTGAGAAATTCCACAAAATTACAAAATTCCCTGGACGATTCCATCTTTCTCCAGTAATTTTGCAGAGGGACTATGAATACCATCCACTAATCTTTTGTGAAATGAAAAGAGCTTCTTAAAAAGCTGATATACACAAGAAAGAAGATCTATCACCTCTGCAAGGTACTTATCAGACTTAGACTTCTAAATTTAAACCTATGAAAATGGTATCTCTTGGGTGTCCTCACCTCTTCTGAAACCCTGAAAGAAAAGTATCTGTTACTGGATTGGAAAGGGCAGAAGCAATTTACAAAATCACAGAATCACAGAATCACCTAGGTTGGAAGGGACCTTTTAAGATCATCTAGTCCAACCAATAAAAAAAAAA
>JAOQGH010000001.1:193409733-193425613 GCA_025769975.1 Gallinago jamesoni
AAGAAATATTTCCTAATATCTAACGTGAACCTCCCCTGGTGTAACTTGAAGCCATTGCCCCTTGTCCTATCGTCTGTGACTTGGGAGAAGAGACCAACCCCCGCCTCTCTACAGCCTCCTTTCAGGTAGTTGTAGAGAGTGATGAGGTTTCCCCTCAGTCTCCTCTTCCTCAGACTGAACAACCCCAGCTCCCTCAGCCTCTCCTCATAAGACTTATGCTCCAGACCCCTCACCAGCCTCGTTGCCCTTCTCTGGACCCGCTCCAGCACCTCAATGTCTTTCTTGTGGTAGGGGGGCCCAAAACTGGACACAATACTCAAGGTGGGGCCTCATCAGTGCTGAGTACAGGGGGACAATCACCTCCCGGATCCTACTCACCACACTGTTCTCGATACAGGCCAGGATGCTGTTGGCCTTTTTGGCCACCTGGGCACACTGCTATCCATCTTTTGTTTTCAGTTAATAGGATGGCATAGTAAGGGGAAGCTTCTGGAATGAGTCTTGTCCTCTCTCCCTTCTGTTTCCCTTTCATTCTTTAAGAATAAAAGTGAAAAAGTGTTTTTTCAGGTTCAACACACCAAAACAGTTTAAATTAGGTCTCTGGACAAGCTCCAGTTCCAAGTCTCAGCTGGGACTGATCTTACTTACCTAAAGCCCTTAAATCATTACAGAACTGTTTGACATGTTCTATCTGAAAGACTGCTGATTTCACCACCTGAGGTTGTTGCCAAAGGGTTCATCCCAGTGTTTACAACTAAAAGGTTCAGAGAAACTTACATTTTAACAGTTTTCCTCATTTTTCCCCTGGTTTCAATTGCAAAACATTTCTGTACCACTTTCAGGAGAGAGCTCTGGCTTTCTAAAGGACACAATATTAAGTTTCATTCATGTAGCAGTAAGGTTTCCAGCATTATAGGGGTAAAGAGCAACAGGTCTTACAATTTGCTCAATGATCAAAGGCATGAGAGGGGTTCAAGATCACTGGCATCTCTATTTTACCTATTAGGGATATAAACCAAAGTTATGACTGGGATCGTTCTGCATCTTCTCAAATCAAGGCACTCAATGCAGCTTTAAGGAAATTAACTGGAAAACTAAATGGGTAACAACAATTCGTCCTCTGTTCCAAATAAAAAAGAATTATGGAAGAGACAAAACTTACACTGAATTATCTGAAATGTAGTGAAAGCCAGTGTTAATTTAAAATGATATGGAGAAAACAACTGGAGAGACAGAATGCGTGACAGATCTATAGGTACTTGGATGTGTGCCCAATGTCTTTCCAACAGTTGCATGTCCATATGTGAAAACTTGGAATGTGCATTATAAAGATGAGTTAGACTTTCACATGTTGGTATCATTCTTCTTCAGGAACAGGCTGTACAACCGTGTGTACATTTGGCACATTCTGTTTGCTTCAGTTTGATTTTATTAAATTTTTGGTGAAAAATCAGCAATATTCTTCAGGAGGGATCTTTGGGAGAAGGATTGCTCAGTCTCTTAAGGAATATAGGAATAAAAGAGTACAAAAGTCCAAAAAATGCATAGAGCACAAAGACCACTATATTAACCTTAATCAGGTAGGTGGAGTTAGTTGTTAGTGGTCCAGTTATTAACTTGACACACCTAACACTTCAGTTCAGCTTCTCACTCAACTGTGTTCTTTTATTTGACCACCGCTTTCAGTGCAGGACAAAGACAGTCAGGGGTACCAAAGCTGGCTCAAAGCAGGAATCCTTTAGACAATAGTCTGTCAGAACATTTTGCTTCTCTCCCCCCCCACCCCGACTTGGCTGAGGAAAATCATTATATGTTCTCAAATTATCCTGTTATATTACAAAAATACACATTTGGATTTCTGATGATACACCCTTGGGCACAACATGTATATTTTCCATTCAGGTTTGTCAGAAGGGCTTCTTCTTAAGAAGTTATTATTATCAGCAAAGAAAGTAGAGGGGAAAATGAGTCTATCTTCTGCATTTATTTTAAGAAGCACAACTGCAAAATGAGGATCAGAAGGCCCGATCCTACTGCATACTGAGTACCTGAAGTATCTGTCTCAGCTAAAGGATGCATACCCAGAAATTGTTCTGCATACATATCTTTGAATCATTTAGGATCTGACAAAGGTGGTTTACATTCTTACCAGTAGATGAAGGCAGAATATTTACAGAACCACAAAATCGTGGGTTGAGGCTGGAAGACATCTCTGAAGATCATCTAGTCCAATTCCCTGCTCAAAGCAGGGTCACCTACTGCAGGCTACCCAGGTCCATGTCCAGTCAGGTTTTGAAAATGTCCAAGGACGAAGGCTTTACAACACCTCTGGGAACCTGTTCTATTGTTTAATTGCCCTCACAGTAAAATTGGTTTTGTTTGTGTCACACTTTAATCCCAGTCAGCAACTTACTCTCTTCTGCCACGGCAGGACGGAGAAGAGAATCAGAAGAGTGAAAATAAGAAAACTTGTGGGATGAGATAAAGACAGTTTTATAGGTAAAGCAAAAGCCACACACACAAGCAAAGCAAAACGAGGAATTCTTTCACTGCTTGCCGTGGGCAGGCAGGTGTTCAGCCATCTCCAGTAAAGCAGAGTTCCATCACACATAAAGGTGACTTGGGAAGAAAAGCACGGTCTCTCCAAACATTCCCACCCCTTCCTTCTTGTTCACTCAGCTTTATATACAAAGCAAGACATCACATGGTGCGGAATATCCCATTGGTCAATTGGGGTCAGCTGTCCCTGCTGTGTCGCCTCCCAGCTTCTGTGCCCTCCAAGTCTACTTGCTAGTGTCCTCAATTGCTTAGCAATAACTAAAAGAACCAATGTGTTGTCAACACCATTCTCATCCCAAATCCAAAATGTAGCACTATACCAGCTTCTAGTAAGAAACTCAGCTCTATCCCAGAGGAAACCATGACAGTTTGCTTGTTTATTTTGCTTATTCTTTCTTTTTTTTTCCCCCTTATTTGAATCCAGCTAAATTAAAGACTTAATACTGCAATTTAGTATTAACATTTGGACCAAGAATGAGAAAGATGATTCAGAAGGGAAAGCTGCTTTTGTTTGTGTGCATTCACTGCCTGCATTTATGGCACTAGTTATAAATTTTTGATGATTCTTTCCAGGAGTACAGAAAAAGTATATAACAAACTGGAGCTCCAGGAGTGCTTCTGAGCCTTCTGCCTTGGTCTGCTGTGTCAATAGTTGCCCTCTTCTCTCTTCCTCCTGTAATGTGATTTTCATAGACAGGAAAATTCAGGCATGGAGGTCAGACGGGTGCTGATCATATCTTGTATCTTTGAGTTTTGGGGATGAGAAGACACTCCAGCCAACACCTGCAGGTCAGTTTAGGAAGTGGCCAAAGGGAGCACTGACAGTTCTGAAGGCATTTTACAGGAGCAGAGAACTGCAGGTGCTGGCTTGTCCTTGCTGTGGCGAATGGCTTAGTGCTGACTAAGACTCCATAGGTCACTTACATTTGCCCTCAAAATATGAGTTGTTATAAAATTGTTTCACCTGCAATCTAAGCCATTTTCAGAAAGATTTATGGTCTAGATCAGCAGCATGACCTCTTTTGTTAGAAAAGCTTAAAGCACCAAAGGTACATTTTGTTTCATTTAGTTTTCTCTCTCAAATTTAAACCAAAGAAAAATCTTCATGATTTATAATGCAGCCCTTTTTGCCTTGATTTGGTTTTGGTTTGAGGTTTTATTTGGGTTTTTTTTTTGAGGGGGTAGGCTTTTTTGGCTGGTTTCAATCTCACAGATTTCAACATTAGCGCAAAAAGCAAGAAATTTTGTACAAACTATTAGTCTAGGACTATTCTCAGTGAACTTATATGGTTTTCAACTGGCCAAACATAATATGTAACATTTGATTTATTTTTTTAATCTGAGTTAAAAATCAGGTATTAATTAATCTCAACTCTCTTCCATTCTCCAGTTAGCAGATTCTAACATTTAATAAATTGGGAATAAATTCAAAGATACAGGGTGGAGGCACAACTAGACACATTACGAATAAGAGAACAGGGAAAGAGAACCTTGATGTAGTGATCCAAATCAGAGAATTGAGAGAATTCCAGACAGTCATGGCATTTTAACTTATCTGAGAGAATTAAACCATGGCACACAATAAAACAGGAAAAACCCCTCACATTTTCTGATGAGACAACCATATTTAAAGTATTAAGTGCCTGGGGACAATGATCAAGATTTCCTTCCTTTCTCCTCAGGCTTCTCCCCCAGACTGACAATGGACATAAGGAAGCTCTTGGGTAAAGCTGAACTGAGCAATCAAAAAGCAACTATTTAAATTGTTCAGAATCTGGAATTTTGCTCTCTTTCCCAACTTTACATGGAAGCTTGCCTTAGGAGATATTTGGAAAATAGCCCTGCAGCTTTGTCATGATGTTTTTTGTTTTGTTTTTTTTCCTGCAGCTAAAGGTCATTATGAGATAGAAGCATCCTTTCCCCATGACTTCCTGTGAAGGCCATGATGTCACCTGCAGTGACTGTGGCATTATTGCACACATCAGTGGAACGTGAAACGTGTGGTCTTAAGGGTGTATGCTTCTGAATACAGGTATGGCTGTTCTGAACATATGCTGTGTATCCAAAGGACATCTGTGGTGAATGTCTCCCAAGTGATAGTTGTATAAAGGACCCTCTGCTCTGAAAGGAATAGCTCCATCACAGAAGCTAAAGAATATAAAATGCCATTAATGATACTTTATGCTGACATAGCACCTTTGTTCTAAAGATATCAGGCATTGTATTAATGTGATGGGCTTTTATTAACAGATTTCAGACTACCTTTCTGATTTTGGCATTCTGAAATCCTGCTTTTCAGGTACCTGACAACACTTATGTCTTCTCTCTAAAAGACATAAGAATATTTTCTGGGAAAATTATATACTTAAAAATCTCGATGGAGTTTTAGACAGATTTTTCACATGCTGCCTGAATAAAGCAATACTGTACCAGGCCTGAGCCTGTGTCCAAGACAACACTCTCCATGGGATGTCAGAAAATCATAGTGAGTTTGGGAAGAATGATGAGACACAGATATTGTTGCCCACTTCACTCACATCCACAGGTATGGATGTCAAAAAGACACATGTCCCCTTTGCAGTATGACCGAGGTATTCTGTAAATTCAGTGTTATCAGTAGTCGTATTACACTGTGATTTCTTTTTCTAGGCATAGTTTCTGTAGTTGTATGCTTACTTATAATTATCAGCATTCTTTTAAAAAAGGAAAAGCCTGATAATGTGACTCAAATGCATGTTGTAATCTCAGCATTCATGATGGGAGAGCATAAAAATCCAATTTATGTTACCATCTTAGTTTTTAACCTCTTTATTGTTCTGGGAGGATGTTGGCTTTAGGTGATGAAAATAGCATTGCCGCATGAGAGTTTTGAGACATAATCTAATCCCCTAGTCCCTTTCTACAAAGAATTTAGATTTAGTCCCTTTTTAACACAACTGAGTGTTCCTAGATCTGGTGTATACTTTTTCCTTTCCTTCCTCTCATCTTGCCTTCCTTCCTCCCATTCTACCTCCTACCCCTCCCATTTTCAAACAGTGACTTAAATTACTTGCCGCGGCGAAAGTTTACTAAGCTATTTGGGTTTCATTTATTTAACAATCATTACCACACACTCGGCTCTGGGTCCACCCTATTTCACTCTGCAGCCCACTCCTGCTCTCTGTAGCTCTCTGCTGTTTCCTACCCCCTGCAGCTGTGTTAGAGCCAGAACAAAAATCTACATTTTCAAACCAGCATAAACAAGTTGTGTCTAAGGGAAGCAGTACCACCTAAATTAGTGGTGGTAGGTACTAATAGGTATAGGTAAAGAGTATAGGTACTACTGTATTCTTTCAGACAGCTGTCAGTACCTGATGTAGCTTGTCTGTATCTGTGATTTCTATCCATGGTGATTACCTTAGGAATGAAGCTGAACAGATAAACTTAATATTTTCCTTACACATATATAACTTCCTTTCTTCCAGAGGGAAAAGCTTGGGGCTTTCAGGACTTCCTTTATACCTGTTCTTGGCAGAGAATTGGCTTTGTTCAAGGTTTGAAAAATGAAATTAAAAAAACCAAACAAACCCACTGCTACTCTCAAATCCAGCCTCCATCCTTTTGTAATATTTTCAGACTTGGAGACTTAGAACATGGAGACAGCACAGGCCGTTTGAAAAAGACAACCTTTACAGGCATGTAGGTGCTTGAGCTATTAAGTTAGAAAGGAAACCCCATGTTCAAGTCCTTCTCTGTTCTGAAGCAGGCTGGCTACATGTGTCTCCCATGTTACAGGGAGATGCTTGGATCATAGGATAGTGTTTGTTTTCCTTCTTGTCTGCATTCACCTGTCTGCAGTTCTATATCCTTCAAGCACAATAACCAAATATCTAATGTCCATAGTGATTTCAGATGTAGGGAAAAACATATCATAGCTAGTTCTAATATAATTTTTTTTATATAACTTGCTCTTATAGTTCCTGCCAGCTAAAGTGGTTTACATGCCAACAGTTTTGAGAATTTACTATTTTTTTTTTCTATTAGGCAATATTGGAAAAGTTCACAAAGACTTTCTGCAAATTCATTATCAAAAACTGTACAGAAGTTTTACTCTGTTTTTTTTTATTTTTATTTTAGGAATGACTGAGTTGATCTTAACTGCTTAACAGGATATAATTTTGTGGACATCTTTTGTGGAAGTTTTCAGGTTTACTATTAGCTGCATTCTTTTTCTCCTTGCAATATTTCAGGCTTGGAAGTTCTCAAAGCCCTTCAAGATAGGAAAAAAGCTTATTCAGTGTTTAAATTATAAATAAAATAACATTTTTTCTACATAGTCTTTTAAAGAAAACAATGATTAAATTATCCTGTAACTTTCTTCTAAGGTGTCTGTTAAACTGTCAAACTCTTGATAGGAAAAGACAATCAAATTTTTTAAAAGAAAATAAAAAGCCTTTGAGGCTACAATAAAAACCCATTTGTGTGATAGCAAGATCTCAAATCGTAACCTTTCCACAGTCCACTATCTGTTATCATCGATAAATTCAAAGTTGTGCTGTCTTGGAGATTTCTGGGTAACACCTGCATAGAGCTAAATCAAGTATTGTTCCACTTATGAAACATTTTTTCCAGGTGCTACCCAGCTTGCAGAAAGGGATGGGACTGTTTCAGCAATTTATTAAAACTTCAGCACCATCAACTGTGTTGATACTGTCTGCATTTATTACACAGTTTTGATAAGAAACTAGCTTTTCTGTGGGATCCTTATATGTGTCTGTCTTGTTCTGTTGTGGTTGGCTAATGTTCTCTTTGGGTTCAGAGTTCTGCAGAGAGGTAGCTGGAGTTGAAGCTCTGTAATTCAGGAGAAATGGAAAAGAGGTTGTGGATGGGGGCTGTGACCCGGGATTTCAATGGAGGAGGCCAGAGTAACACCTGAGGTGGCTGCTGTAACCCTTGTTTTATCAGGATACAAAACCTACTTCATCTGGGAGTCTAGCCCTCACTGTCTTTAAAAGTGGATACTTTCGAAAAAATATTGGGAAGACATAAGCACTATAGGGGTAAATATACTTGTATTTTATCAATAATATTAATCATAAAGTATTTCTAATAAAGTTTTAGAGTATAGAGAGGCATTAAGGCAGGTGGGAAGAGAAGCAGAAGGAGTTAGTCAAGGAAAAATTTTCCATCCTGGTAAAAATAAAACAGGAGTTTTGAAGTTGAAGAGAAAATCTAGTGAAAACCTCTGATTTTGCAACAAAAAACCTAATAAAATTACAAAAATTTGTCTGAAGGATGTTTAAATCAGGGGGGAAAAAAAGATAAAAACATAAGGTAGAAATGTCACAAGTTTTCAAAGAAATATTACCTTTGTTTCAATTTTTTTCTTCTATTTTTACATAAAGCAAAAAAGTATTTGAAAAAATGGAATATTTTGTTTTGGTTTGACCCGAATGATTAACTTGTTCGAAGTGTGTTTTTATGGACCTACCTGTGCAAAGCACAGTGCATTAATGAATTGGTACTATGGATTGTACTTCAAAAACAGGTCTACATTCATATTTCACAGGATTTGCTCAAAAAATACAGACAAAATTAGAAGGATTTAGAAAACAAAACAAAACACAGCAATAGACAGGATGACCTTTGGGGACATGCAGTTCATATTCTGTCAATAATTCAGATACTCAGGATACCTTGTTCAGGATGCTGAGAAATCATAGGAAACTGTAAAACCTGCTTAAACCCTAAAGAGGTCTTTGACAGAATGTGGTTTTATAGCAATCTTTTTTGTTTGTTTATTTTTCCAAACAGATCTGAATGTTGATTAACTTTCAGTGCTTTATAGTTCATACATTTTTCTCCTGCAAGTGATATTCATGTGTTTACTTTTACAGACCTGAATAGGCCAAAGGTGGCATAAAAACTAATTTTCATGTGCCACATTAAGCATATAGACCAGTGTTTGGAAGATGAGGGTAGTATCAGCTGCACTTGCTGAAGTAACTGACCAAAGTCAGAGTTCACAACTGGAAACTACAAGCTCAGTCCCAACATTGTTACTGGCTTCAAGTTAGAAATAGCTGTAGTTTCTCTATGCTCAGTGTCAGCTTTACCTCAGATACAGTCCTGATCTTCCTAGAACCAGAAAAAGAAGCAAAAAAAGAAACCTGTAAGAAGGCAATCAGAACATTGCTGCCAAAGCAACATTAATTCTATTAATAGAGTCACCTACCTGGAAATGTTTTACTGCTTCCAAATATTGAATTGCAAAAATCAAAGCTCAGATGCACTTTTCATCTGATAGTTTCAGAGTTTTGTGCCAATAAGTTTAAATTAAATTTATCCCTTTTTAACAAATTGTTTTTATAAAAGCTATTTATTTTTATGTCAAAACCATCTTTATATACCTTAAAAAAATTAAACATAGCTATAGTCATACAAAAATTAAGCATCATTAACCTTAAATTACCTATGAAGCTGCCCTGATCAAGCTGCCTACTGAATAACAATGTCATGTTTTGTGTTGCCCTATTTTTTTTTTCACAATAAGTCAGGCTAAGGCTTTATCCCACTGAAATTATTTAACAGACCTCAAAACTAAAGCTCAAATGCTGTTGTGAACTTGCTGGCACTTCAACACATTGAGCTACTGCAGCCAGTCAGTCCAGATCACGCACTTTGATCCCATCATATCTAATGACTCCTCATTAAGAAATTAAAAGGAAAAGTCTCTTGTTCTAGACAAAAGGCTCTGAAACATGCTATATATACATACTATGTATATATTGTATAAATTTATATATATATGTGTATCCATGTGTATATATATACATACATATGGGAGAGTGAAATTGAGAAATTGAAAATTTGAAGTCCATGACATACAACCAAAGTGCTTTTCATTAATGACTGACTTTCAAGCTTAGGAAATAAAACATATAATAGCTGTAAGATCTTTCTTTCACTTTCTCTGTTTTAAAGGTCTCAATGATGGAAAATGGTTACTGTTGTGTTGATTGCTATTCTCCCTTCGGTTTCCCATTTAAATTCGGTAATATTATACCTGTCTGTACTTGCTACTTCAAATAAGAACATCTCTATTCTGCTTTCCCTCTTACTGCTTTCTAGTATTCTGGTAGAGCAGAGAATTCTCATTGTGCTCAGTTCCACATAAGCCTCTAGTAAGACAGATCTCTCCCCCTGCTGAAAGTTCAGAGACTAAATGACAAACTGACAAAAAATAGGTTGAATAAAATATCTTCTGTGTTTTAGGGATAGGGAGAAAGGTTAGCAGAAGGAAACGAGACTTCCTCCTCAGTGCACAGACAGCCAAATCAAGAACTGACTTTAGATCTCCTGTTTTCCTAGTGCCACCACTACAAGACCTTCAATCTTACCTTTGATTTAACTTTCTTTTAAACATTCCTCATTCACCTGCTGTTCAATATCAGGGGTTCAGATTCTACAGAATGACAAGGTGAGCATACAAATGTGCAAACTTGTAGATGTAACCAAGATAATTAACATGGAGAGGCATGCTCAGCACTTTTTTACTTTTTTTCTTTACAGATAATGGCTTTCTTGCTTTTGAATTTAAGAAGAGGTAACATGTAGTATTCCTACAGCAATTAATTGATGAATACATTCTCCCCTGAGTTTCTTCTTTGACTAGAAACCTGCCACTGTGCAACCTAAATATGTGTATTGAAATAAGGAAAAGAATACAGAGACAGAGAGAAGGAGGGGGGGAGCGAGGCTAGCTGATATGTGTCAGTTACAGTATTTGTATTCTGAATTTATTCTTTTAACCTCACTTGAAATCCTAGAGACATTCAGCACTTCAGTTAAAACTGACCTTAGTCAGTTCAACTCACATGATCATTATTTGCTCAGAAGTTCACTAAAGGTCTATTTGACTGTGGTTGTGTTACAGAAGGTCATGGTTTTTTTTAATGTGAACTACTCTTGAACAATCTTTACAATTTATTGGGCAGAAATAAGCTCTCTATCAATATCAACCAGATACTTTTTTATTTTTCATGTATTTATCTTAAATTGTTTTCTTCTGTTTTATTTTCCTCACTATTTCTTGAAGATTTTACAAGAAAATGCCACATTTTTCTCAGTAATAGAGTTCTCTATGAGCTATTACAGTAGAAAAAAAAAAGTGGTAGATTATAATATCTATGACAGTCTCAGATTTTTAATTTCACAGTGTGAAGATCTGGGACCAAGTACAGCAACAGGTTACTACTATTTTCAAAGAATCTGGAAACTTTAAGTAGGATATAGGCCCATTTTTCTAGAACCTGAACATGTATTTGGTAAGTTTCTGACTTGGTTGCAGTTTGAAAATGTGAGACAACAATTAAAAATAAATTATTGAAAAAAAAATTAGATGCTGGTTTAGAATAATACTGTAGTTCTTTTTTGGCAAAAGCTGAGAGATTGCTCTGATTAGACATTTTTGATCCCACAAAAGGTACTTCCCACTGTGTTTTGTTTGTCAGGAATGTAAAATCGTACAGAGATATGAAAGCTATTGCAATATAAGCTTTGCTAAGTTGAAAACTAAAGACTTTTCACTCCAAGCTGTCTGAGGCTACTCCATTGAGTACATTGAGTACACTCTGAGTTGTGCTATTGTGACAAAAATAAATATATTTCATGTAGAATAATCTTTTTTTCTTTTTCTTTTTCTTTTTTTTTTAATTTTAGGTTGTCATTTAGATTTTACAATAAAATCTATATTTTTCAAAATTAATTGACAAAGTCACAGATCCAAAAACCCTGGAAACCTAGTCTCTGTATTACAAGCAAAACAGATTTTTTTGGTGGGCTGCTGAGGAATTAGGCAGGAAATAAAACCTGAATTCTACTCATATTTTGCCTGAAGAGAACTATTCCTGTGAAATATTTCAGGTTTTAGGAAGGACTGGCTGGTTAAAAAAATATGTCATTGTAATTTTTTTCAACCAACTCTGCTACTTAGGGATTTTTTATGAGAAAAGAAATTAAAATTAAATGAAAGAGTCTTTTCTTAAAGGAGCTAATTAAACAAAGACACATCTAGAAAAAGTAATATCCATTTTTCTAACATCCCGATGCAACACTATCAAAAACTATCTATCATTTATTATTGGCTCTACTTCTAGCATCATTATAGAAAGTACATTTAAAGAATTACAAGCAAGCATGTTTGGAAGGATTTTTTACAAACAGCATGCAGGTTTCCATAGGAAAAGTTATATAAAATCAGACTTTCAGCTATGTGTTAAAAAATACGGCCTCTGGCAGAATTTATTCTTTATTCCAACAATTTTATAGCAAGGGAGACACAAGATCCATAGAGCAAGAGTTTTGGAGATGTTTTCTGTAAAAAAATCTATTTAGACAAATAGTCAACTATGTGAAGTAATACATTGTTAGAGAAATTGAAAGTACCCTATACTGTAGTGCAAAAATGAGGAAACATACAGAAAAATAGAAGAATTTTAAATGAAACAAATTCTTTTCCTTGCCTGGGACATGACTATGGAGCTCATTACCACAGGATATCAATATCACAAGAGATTAGTGGGATTCAAAAGAAGGTGAAGAATGTACATGAACTAGAAGAAGAAGAATTATATCAGTAATTAATGGTTTTGAAAGGAGCAGAAACCTCATTCTTCAGGAGTTAGAGTTGAACTGGAGTTAGAAAGGAGACCTTTCCTGGTGGCAATTAGCCTCTAATTGTCTATTACAGGGGGTTTCTGAAATTACTCAGTGACACAGCAAGCTAAAGGATAACATAAAACCCCAGGTATTTTCCAGAGTAATGTCTGGTGTTATATTTGGAAGACTCCAATTTTTCCTAATTCTTGTCAGTTCCCACTATGTGGTTGAAACTGTGATGTGTAATTTATAGGCACTAAGATTTTGGGATTTTTTGCTACAAAGTTCTTCGATTGTAGAAATTAGTCTTCCTGGTAATTATTGGCTGGATTAAGAAAGGGGAAAAAATCAGAAAGAATAAATAAAAATGTTTGTACTATTTTTGTTAGCCCACCTGCAGTTTTTTATACCTGCATCATGTCCTCTTTTATTTTGTCTTCCTTGAATAAATAGTCCAAGCCTCTTCAGTCTCTCCCTGCAGAAGCTGTAATGCCTCCATGTCATTCCTCTGTTTGCAGTAGAATTGTATCGCAGAAAATGCTAGTCCTCATAGATCATTCTTTTGTGTAATTGGAATACAATATTTTTGGTATTATTTTCTATCCCTGTTCCTTACTAATTGTAGCGTTTTGTTTGCCTTTCAGCTGCTACTGAAAGCTACGTTTGCAGAATGGCAAAAAGCATAGTCAGTGGGATGAGCTGTGGAAAAGGATGCTGAGTAAGATCTGGATTTTAAAAATAGTTTTTAATGGGACATATAAAAAGTTCTTTGGTACATGCCACCACAAAGGGTTTTCATACGTGTTTAAGGTCATATGTAAGCATATCTATACTTCAGTGGTGTAAATTAAGGACTAATGCCAAATTCTGCAGCTGGCATGGTGTAATCCTGGATGTACCTATAGACTGCAGGACAAGAGGCTGATGTGCAGGCCTGCAGGAAGAGATGTGGGGTTTTTGGTTGATGGTAAACTAAATACGAGTCAACAATGTGCTTTGGGGCAAAAGGCCTTGACTACAGTATAGCTAACTGGTAGAAAGTGATTTTCCCACTGTAGTCAGCATTGACTTAAAGCTGTGTCAGGGGAAGTTCAGATTGGATATCGTGAAAAAGTTCTTCACTGAGAGGGTGGTCTAGCACTGGAACAAGTGGTCCATGCCCCCAAGGGGAATGGGGAAGTGGTACATGCCCCCAAGCCTGTTAGTGTTAAAGACACACTTGGACAACATTCTTAGATATACAATTTAACTTTTAGGTTGCACTGTCTGGAGTCAGGAGTTAAACTTGATGGTCCTCACGTGTCCCTTCTGATTCTTAAAATTCTATGGTTCTACGATTCTGTGATATGATGAAGTGTTTTCTGGACTAAATTCACTAGGGTGAGGCTGAATGCAAAAAAGACCAGAAAGACTGGAGCCTAAATAAATAATTTATCTGGATAACGTTTAAGACATTTATCAAGCCCTGTCCATTCATGATAAAGAGGGAGACTTAAAATTTATATATTTGAACCCCACTGAGAGTAATTAACATTCTTGTATCAAACTTCACCTCCTGTTCACTCTTCCAAATAACACCTGTTATTCATGATGTAAGCTTTATAAAAGTCATTGCTTTCAGAAAGTTGCAGCATAAATTCATCTGTTCTTCTTCAGGCTCCATTTTCTGCTTTACTTAATAAGGATAGCACAGCATTATTTTTTTTTTCCCTGAATTCCCACACGATTCTTTCTTCTGCAGCAAAGATCAATCAATTGGCATTACATTACTCTTGATACTGATACCATATCATTCTGTAAAAAAAAAAAAAAAAAAAAATCAGCTTTGAAGAAGGCCATAAGTCCTCTTGTTCAATTAGTTCCATAGAGATAATGGTTAATGAGATCAGGAAATGCTTGTGCAAAGGAGTAGCTCCAGGGAGCTATTAATTTGAATAGACTAAGGGGCATATCTAGGGCTATTGCATACTGCTTTCAAGGCCACCTCTTCTTTCTTTTTGAAGATTGAAACAAGCTTTACTTTGAAATCTGTTAAGACAAATGTCCTTCAGAGGCCATAGACTTGATCAAGAAAGGCAGAAAATCCCTATATATTTTATTTGTATTTTTTTGCATGAATTCCAGATATTACTAGCCCTGACTGATTTAATTCACAGTATTTTTCCCACACTTCAGAGTACCCTATACATGCAAAAGATATTTGTGTGCTCAGTAGGTCCATAGCGTAGTTCAGGCTGGAAGGGATCTTGGGAGGTCTCTGGTCCAATCTCCTGCTTACAGCAGGGGGTGCCATGGGTTGGACCACTTTGTACCCAGTCATGTCTTGAAAATCCTGAAGGATGTAGACTGCACCATTTCTCTTGGCAACCTGTGCCATGGCTTGACAGTTATCATGGGGAACAAGCTGCTGCATATAACCAGTCTGAACCTCTCATGTTTATACTCGTGTCCATTGTCTTTTATGAAGAGCATGGATCCAACTTGTTGATTATTCATCGTAGGTACTGGGGGCTACTGCTAGGTGCCCTGAAGCTGTCCTGCTCCCGGTTGACAAAGCCCAACTCCTCCAGCCTCTCCTCACAGGAAAAGTGTTCCAGCCTCAACAATCTGGGTCATCTCCCCTGAACTCCCTCCAGTTTATCAATGCCTTTCCTATCCTGGAGACTCAAAACAGTATCCAGCTGTTGTCTAACGTGCTGAGTTAAGGGCTTATTACCACACAGGAGAAGAGACTTAGGGTTTGGTTTCAGTAACAGTGCAATGGTGTTACTTACCACTATACGCAGATACACTAATCTGAGGATTAGCTTGTTTTATAGATAATCATAGCTGCATTGTCACACCATGGCCTGCTCCACTGGCCTGTTTTCCATCCTGAATATACTGGTACCATGCCTTCATAGCAGTGAAATGGAAAATGGAAAACAGAAAACTTGTGGATTAGGATTTTCTGGTTTGTTTTTTGGAGTTGGTTTGTTTGTTTTAAAAAGACAAAAAAACCCACTTCAAAATATTTAATTTATATATCTTCCATAATCAATTTGATGATCATCTAAAGCCCTTTAAAAATTCTGTTCTACATAAATAAGTAGAGACAGAGGAATACAGTTATGGCTAATATTTTCCAGAGAGCTTAACGTTATGTGTTTACCTGTACCGGGACCAGGGCTCTAAAGTCCTTATTATATCTTGAAACTTACGCTCTTTCTTTCTTTCCCCTCCACTCGTTTTTTTTTTTTTTTTTTGTACATAAAAAAAAAAAAAGTGTATATTTCAAAATAAAAAATAAATTATAATTTTCAGAAGAAATATTTATTTGCTACCCCCCTTAAAGTTCATGAAACAGAATTTTAAAGGAAGGAGATATTATTTTCTTAAGGGAAAATAACATAACCATATTCACTATGGACTAAATTTTGCTTTCCATTGGATTCTTATGTTGCAATTACAGAATCACAGAATCACAGAATCACAGAATCTTAATGGTTGGAAGGGACCTTTGAGATCATCGAGTCCAACCACATTAAAAAAAAACCAAAACACAACCCGCACCCCCCAAAACAACAACAACAAAACCCCCCACCCAAACAAACACAAAACCACACCCACAACCCAAAACAAAACAAAAAAAACCCACAAAAACCAGAAAAACCACACAAAAAAAGCACCCACCAACTAAACC
>JAOQGH010000001.1:193425713-193485347 GCA_025769975.1 Gallinago jamesoni
TTAAATACCTCCAGGGATGGTGACTCCACCACCTCCCTGGGCAGGCTGTTCCAGTGCCTGACCACTCTTTCAGTAATTAGCTGGATACTGGAAGGTATCACAACTTAAGGGCAGTCATTTTCTCCATAATGTATGGTTTTACCTGTAGAAATGCATGAAGGAAAAATATAGTTATAACCACCTAGTATTTCCTGAAGTTATCCAGTCCTCATTGCTGAACTTCATGCCTACTCTAAGGTACCCCACAAAACAAATCAGCAAGATTGACATAAAACAAACACAAGTTCATGAAAGGCCATTGAATGTCAAGATTCACAACATTTTTTAATTTTTGTTGTTTTTGTCCAAAAATACGCATTTTTAATCTATGGTATGAAAATGAAAGTTTAAAAAGTTCTTTTTTTTTTCTTTTTAGCAAACTAGGAGAAATAATTGGCAGATATAAGGAGTAAAGATTTTTTTTTTTTTTACCTGTAGGAATGTGTGAAATGTAAACAATTGGACTGTGGGTTCAATTTTTCTTTGCACCATTTTTGCATTAACAGTAATCTAATGGTTTGCTCTTGATTTAGCATTCAGTATGGAGATTGCTACCATGGTCAGAGTAACTCTGTGAGGGCATTATTTAAACTTTGAAAAGGGTAATTTGCAATAGGGGAAAAAGTAGCGACTATAAACATTTGAAAATCAATATATATACATATTTTTTCTTCTTCAAAACTAATGTATTTAATCTATTTTTTGTTTATTAAATAATCTACATAGTACATTACACTTTTTTGAAATAAACACTAACAAAGCTGCATATTTACTGTATAGTAGAGTCCCTCTCCATCTTTCCCGGAGGTCCCCTATAAGTGCTGAAAGGCTACTATAAGTTCTCCCTGGAGCCTTTTCTTCTCCAGGCTGAACAACCCCAGCTGTCTCAGTCAGTCTTCATAGGAGAGGTCTTTCAGCCCCCTGATCATTTTTGTGGCCCACCTCTGGACTCACTCCAATAGGTCCATGTGCTTGTATTGTAGGCTCCAGAGCTGGACGCAGTACTCCAGGTGGGCTCTCAGCAGAGCAGAGTAGAGGGGCAGAATCACTTCCTGTGACCTGCTGGCCACAATTCTTTTCATGCAGCCCAGGATGCAGTTGGCTTTCTGGGCTGCGAGGACTCATTGCCAGGTCATGTTGAGCTTTTCATCAACCAACACCTCCAAGTCCTTCTCCTCAGGGCTGCTCTCAATCCATTCTCCTTGCAGTCTGTATCTGTGGTTGGAATTGCCCTGACTCACGTGCAGGACAAAAGATAATAAAGAGAACCTGAGCATCCACTTGTTTTGTCATGCTTTGCGGCGTAGTCACATCAGACTAATGCAAGACTAATGCAAAGATTCATTTCAGCTCTGCTGTGCTCTCTGTCCAGGCAGTCAGAATACAAAGCAGTTGAGAAGTGTTTGAACTGATCTTACCATGACAGCTGTTTAGGACTACAAGATACAGTGGTGACGTTAGTTATAATACACGCAGAATAATCACCAAAAGTATTGCAGAGCATTGCAAAACACGCACAGCAAATGTTAGCCCCTTTACAACACCTGAAAACTTAAAGCAATACAAATCTATAAATTGATAGTTGTTAAGTCTATGTTTCCAAAATAATTTGTATCTTATACTTAATATAGTAAGCAGTAGTCTGTGTACTTAATATAGGAAGCAGTAGTCTGTAAATTGTTGCCAAGAAGATTGTGTCTTTTAATCCTATGACATCCAAAAATAAATAGCACTATTTTAAACCCCAGTTGGACATCAGGACACTGATAACTATTTTTAGAGCCCAGCATATATGTTTTACAACCAGCTTAACTGGTGAACCTTGCAACTCATGAACTTGCTGTGCCATACACTTTTACAACTTCAAGGAAGACTAAATATTCTACAATATTCCTAGCTTGTTGCTATTAAAAAAAGAAACAACACACTTCTCTTAATGAAATCCATATTCTCATATTGTTTTTGTTAATTAAGTACTAAAAAAGAAGAATTGCATCTAATTTAGATGACTGCTTATGACAAGGATTTTTCTACTTACATAATGAAAACCTCTAGAATATGTGTGATGGCTTTCACTTAATTAACAAAAAAGAAAATTCTGAAATACCCCCTACCTATGCAAGTTTATACTTCCTTTCATGACTGATCTGCTAGCCATAATTTTTCTAAAGTAGGAAATATTGCAGAAATTTTTCCCAATTAATTACTTAAAATTAGAGATTTTGCTGTTTCTGTTCAACACAACAGTAGATATGCTTTTGATTAGAAGGGTGCTAAAGTTGGTTCATATCTCTGGAATTTGTACAGTGGTGCTAGAATGTTAATCATGTGTTATCATTTCTTTTACTTTGTTTACATCCACACAGATTGCCCAAATAACTATATTTTATTTAATTTCTATATTGTTATTAAAACCAAACCTTCAGCTTTCACAAATACCAATGCATCCTGATTCTGTGATAGTAGTCCCCTTTTTAGTGAGTTTTTCCTACTTTTTAATAGTCTCCGTATCTTCTGGTTTCCATGAGTAGAATTTGTGTTCAATTAAAAAACAATGCCTCTCAAAACTGGTCAACATATTTCAGTGATGATATTTTTAAGTGAAACATGTTTTCTTAGGAGATAACCCCTCCCACCATGTTTCCAATATACTCAATTTTGTTAAGAGACTAAGGAATAACAAACTGAGCTCATGTTATTAACTAATGATCCTAAATTCTTAGTCCCAAATATTGAAAGAAAAAGAATAAAAAGAAGATGACTGGTAAGAAAATAGTCATCCTCCATCATTTACTGCAAAGACTGTTACTCAACAAAATCCCTTTGTGATAGCTCAAGAAGATAAAATTTTTGGAACAACCAACCTTTTAAAAATCTTATCTTTTTTTTTTGGCATGGAAAAATGCATATCATCTTGGGCCAGGCTTTGGGTAACAACCAATTGTTTTGGACACAAGCTCACTGAAGACCCTCCCAAGCCTATGCTCAATTTTTCATTAAATGCTTCCCACAGTCCCAGATGAATGTACATAATATGATTCATAGTTTAATTATTTGAGCACCATGAAGCAAGAAAAACCTAAGAAATCCAAGAGTTTGTAAAGGAATTATAAAAGGATCCATTTTTCTCTAAGACAGCATAAAAGAAATACAGATTTACACAAAGCAATAAACAACTTTCTGTTATTAAATAACACTCAGAACTAAAGGCCTTGGCAGATTGTCGGGCTTCTCTTAATATTAAATAATATTTGTAAGATAAGTGTCTATATGAAATAGCTATAGTAAAACGTTTATCAGTGCAGTTCTTCACAAGCTGGAATAATGTTCTCACTGTGCACTGATGGCCTGATCCTACACTTCCAGCTGGGTCCTCTGCATCTCTGTCTTTGGTTGGATGCTCCCATATAAGCACCACAGCTTGCTGCTGTCTGTACTCTGTCTTTCCTGCTTAAAACTTGAAAGAAAAAAATAATGGAGAGCTTAATCTCAAGAGGTTGGGGCCAGTCTTTTTTTCAGTGAAA
Source organism: Gallinago jamesoni (assembly GCA_025769975.1). Lineage (NCBI taxonomy): Eukaryota > Metazoa > Chordata > Aves > Charadriiformes > Scolopacidae > Gallinago > Gallinago jamesoni. The sequence continues at coordinate 193,429,277 of JAOQGH010000001.1, forward strand.
GGACAAGAGGAAATGGGCACAAACTTGAGAATAAGAAGTTCCATCTAAAGATGAAGAGGAACTTCATTCCCTTGAGGGTGGCAGAGCACTGGAACAGGCTGTCCGGAGAGGTGGTGGAGTCTCCTTCTTTGGAAACATTCAAAACCCACCTGGACAAGTTCCTGTGCAACCTGCTCTAGGTGGACGTGCTTTGGCAGGGGGGTTGGACTAGATGATCTCCAGAGGTCCCTTCCAACCCCGTATCATTCTGTGCTTCTGTGCTTCTGTGTCTAATACTGAAGGAAAAAGTGTCAAATAAAAAACAATACAGAGCTAATACAAAGCAAATATAAGAGACAGTGCCTGTAATTATTTGAGAAACTTCAGAGGCTTAGTTTTACAGGTTCACAAAATACATCTTTATGTGTGAACTGACAGATTGACACACTGAACAAAATCCTGAGATTGAAAAAAAGGTACAAAAATGAAACAGAAGTATAACAATGGAACATCAAAACTTCTTATTACTGTGGAAAATCAAAAGCAATGCAAAGGCAGGTGTAGATTTAATGCATAATATTACTGTATATTGAAACACAGGGTTATTAATATTACGTGCATATACAGAGTTCAGGTGTTTGCTTTAACAGAAGACTTCCAGTGTCCCAGCGTATCAGTTTGATATGTACAATTTACAATGTTGGAGTCATAGCATGTGCACATGAATTAGTCTGGAATATATTTCTACAACAGGATAGACCTAATTTTGAAATTTAGGGCATATCCAGTTGTTACAGAAAGTTACTGCCAGTGCAACTCAGCAATTACCAGGAAAGCCACGTGTAAAAACTGTCCGGAAGAGTTCCTTTATCACAGTCATTTCAGGATGTAACTTGCATTTAAGTTTTCGAAAATTCACCAGAGCAATAATTATCGAATGAGATAGATCACAAACACTTGAGATGATGGACACAGCAATTTCAGGAACTGAGAGAGACAGAAAGTGATGTTAATCCAGTTATTCATATAATAAAGTTAAATAGCAATAGGACTCTTCCCACAGATCTCAGCAACAGACCTACTGGAAAAAAAAGACTGCAAAAAATTGGAAAAAAATAACCTAACCCTTTTTTTTTTTCATTTTGATTATTTTTTAGTGGATGCAGCAGAGAAAAAATATAGAGGAGACATAAGGTCCAAAGGCCTTGAGAATAGAAATGTGGTGGAACTGAATTGTAAGCATACTGAGGTCTGTGTAATACTTCTAGAGGTGAATAGGTTCAATGATCATCGTGAATTTTCATCTGGTTCTAGGGAGATGTATGATAAATGGAAAAGATGCAGCAGGCAAAGAGGAGGACTAACCCCAAGTTCATCTGTCTCCAGAATCTCACATCTTCCCTCCATCTCCTTTCTAAACCAAGCAATTAAACTCCTAGAATTTCCTGCATAATAAATGTTAGTTTCCCACTAGTGTAACAAAAAGGCTGATAGCTAAGACATTTAGCTCAAAATTGGAAGGACATCCCTTCAGGAAGGCAAGTAGCATGAAACTGGACTTCAGACCTCTAGGGAGACAATGAAGGTTACGTATCCTTTCCTGTGGTGTTGTTTTGGAGCAGGGGGAGGTAGGGGAGGAAAACAACACAGTGTGGCCATGATTATTATCGATGTTTATACACATGAAGGCCAACAGGGCATCAGTTTTGAAAATCTGCTGAAATAAAGACATGCAGAGGTTGTTCTAAGAATTTAGACAAGGACACGCACACCTAGTAAGAGGAATACAGATACTGGAAGTTCAATATGTGGAGCCCATGTCTTTTGGTACTTAAATATTCCTGTCTCAAGAATCTAATCCTTATATTTGATCTGATGAACCAGAAAGTCTGGGACTGAGCGGAGAACTGGGATCAGATGTATCAAGCTTAGTGCTTTCCCCATTGAATCATTCTTCTTTTTCTTTTCCAGGCATATTCAAGTTTGAAAGTTTTCCTCTGCAGTGCCTCTGGGGTATGCTTTGTTTTGCAATTCACAACTCTGCTTGTGAAGTAAATACCAATAATTCTCACACTGAGCATATAAAACCTTTGCCTGGCAGCACGTACAACAGCTTTGTTGCTCTTCTGCACTGCTCTGTCTACATTTTCTAACCTTCACCTACCACTTCTAGGGATGTGAGGCTGGTTTGATCTTCCTCTGCATTCAATCTGTTCCCATTCTCAGCAGAGCAGGAATTGCCAAGGGATGCCAGCTATTGTGTGCCTTTTGTGAAGGGACAGATGCCTACTGAGGATTAAACCAAACTTGTTTAAAACGATTACACACTTTTGCACGTGGTCCTGTGACTAAATCTGAGCATGGGACTTTGCATATAACCCTCAAAGAGTTGGAACTTTTTTCTTTTTCTTCTCCCAAACCCAGAGAAAAAATTGAATCTTTTTAACATTTTATAATTAGTATATTTTACTTTTATACTTTCTGTCATTTTACCCTTTGGTTGCTTAATGATTTATTTAAACTTTCAAGTGAAATTCTTTCTTTTTTCTGTTTCATATTGAGACCAAAAGAAAAGGATAAAGAGCTGGCCTCTCTTTGTCGAGCTCTTTTTCCTTCCTACCTTTTCTTTTTTATAGTGATTGATCTTTCTTTTGCCATCAGACACTCCTCTGGTTAATTGCTTTGGCCTATCTCCTTTTACTGTTTATAATATTTGCATTAAAAAAGAACAACTGAAAACACAAAAAAATGATGTTCTAAGGATGTCTTCTTTTTCTTACATATGTAAAAGTAACATAAAATGATGGGTTGCTTTGTGTTAGGGTTTCATAATAGTCTGCAACATTTGTTATTTTTAAATAAATTCTTTAAATAATCACTTACTTGAGGAAACAAATAATAAGAAAAATAGTATGTAGATGCTAAGACAACATAGCACATTACAGAAGTGAAAAAAATATTGTATAACCTACCCATTCCATAGCCTGTTGTTACTCCCTGGAGAGAATTCTCCCTTACTGTTTTCTATTTTACTCTAATAAGATTATGTGGGGATTCAGGATACAGATTTCTTCGGTCTCTGTTATTTTCCCTCTGGGGTTGTCATTCATGTCAGTATTTTTAAATCATTGCAGGTGTGATATTTGTTTATAAGTATATTTGGATATGTATGCATGGATATGTATACAGAGAGACAATCTCAAGTACAGATTGAAAAAACATAACAGTTAAAATGATACATTCTTCCTGCTTTAATCTCATAAAGACATTCTTAAATGATGAATGGTTACAATTCTTCCTGAAAGTCATCCTGCGTACACTTACCTCCTTGCTGACTGCAGGAAGTCACATCCTCAGCAGGCTAAATTGGCATCTTTCTGTCAGTAGCCATAGAGCTACACCAGAGGACAATCTGTCCCTGTCCAAGCATAAATAGTACAAGCACTAATTTTCCTTTGCCTTGAACCCAGTGTAGTACATAGCATGTAGGGGAGCAACAGTAAAGAATGAGTGAAATTCTCATTGAAAGTCTAATGGCCAACGTTTGCAGAGAGAGAAATGAGTAGTCCCAGTGCATGGTTCTGCAGAATTAGATTAAAATTAAATAGAAACAGAGAAGAGTCAATATGGATAGAAATGTAAAACAAAATCAATAACACCCCCCACACCCCTAAATAACAAGATTTTATCTGTGGGAATTTGTTTGTTGACAATGTTTTGGACAGAATTACTAGGAAAAGTTAGTACCTGCTGGCTTTCTGCACATGTATCTAGGGCTCACTTTTGTACCTGAAAAAAGCTTTAGCCTCACTGATTTGGACTCTACTAAAGAGCCTTACTGTGTTATGAGTAGTATGTGTGAGTTCATGGGTTTACATAAAACAGAAATGTTTTAAGAAATGATGGACTGGTGGTTTTATTATGAATTTCTTTATCTAACTAGGCATTTGTATTACTAACTATCCTTTGTTTCCAAAAATGTCTCATCTGAAAGAAGGCTAAGCTTATAAGTGAGGATTCTTTAGAGTATAAACCAGGAAAAGCTTTAGTTTCAAGTGGCTTTTGACTCCACACCAAATGCCAAATGTACATCCTGGGTGAGTTTCATATTGAAGCAAAACAAAATAAAAAAGTCCTCCCTCATGGAGAACAGCAATGTTGATGACCAGAAACAAATCTGAATCAGTCTGAAGTTTTGCACAAAGCTACACACGTAAAGCTTTATTTGAAGCTCTGGAATATAATTATAATTGAGACTTCAAAACATCTTTTTCATTACATTCAGTGCTTAAATTGTGTATCTTATTTGCATTTGAGATAAGAAAAGGTGCATATTTTGTATGTTGAAATTAGATTTGTAGAAGCATAAGCTCATTCCCAATGGCAAATATTATTAACTCCAATTCCAGTTATGAAACACTAAATTGTTTTTTAAGTGGGAGCCAGCTCTCTTAATAGGCTTTCAATATTAATCCTCCAATGCTTATTGTTGCTTTACTTTCTAGAGGTTATGTTAGAATGGATGAACCAGGGAAGTCTGAATTAGATTTAAAATAGATTTTAGTGTTATGAATTAGAAATACCTGGCATGAGATGTGCAGTTTAGATTTAATGGTGTTAAAATTGTGGCTGTAATTTTAGCCATGTTTTCCAAAAATTCTATGGATTCCTATAGTTTAGATGAGCTTGCAATTCTTAGACTATCTTTAATATTAGACTTCTTAATATTTAAATATTTTTAAAGTTTTTAGTGTGGTAATATTCAGAGGATACCTGGGCTTACACATTCTTGTTGAATTGAACACTAAGAGGATCTTGTTGCATAGAATATGAACATTTTGCATTTTGGAATTTTATCTTTAACAGGCAAATCAAAATAATAAATAAAATATCAGAAATCTAAATTCTGGACTTGTTTTATGCTGGTAGTAGACCCAGGAATGTCTGAGGAGTTTAGTGGTAACCATATAATGTCATAGAGCAGTGCAGTGCATGGAGGCAAGAAAAAAATTCCCTTTATTCCACAAATCCTGCAAACCTGTGCTGGTATTAATCAGGTGATTTTAGGAATATGAATATTCAATGTTAAGAAAATAAACTAAGTACCATTAAACTAAAAAAAAGGATGGATCTTAAGGTCTGAAACCATGCTATTTTCTAAAAGTAATTAAAAGAATAAAATATCACACACATGGATTTGATTGTTTAAATTTTCTTGCAGATATATATGGACAAACAGGGTGCCTATACAGTTCTTTTCTGAGAGAAATCTGAAAACTCTAAGCTTTCTTGATTCTTTGGGATACTAGTAATCTTTCTCTGATCCAGCAAAGCTTCTCCTTTTACAGCTATACTCATAGGTAGGGTTAAAATTATAGTGGTTAAAATTAAGCATGTATATAAACGCCTTGCTGTACCAGCCTTCTGTAAGAACAAGCTTTCTGTCTCTGGCATCTTTGTTGACAAGTTGTACCAACAATAATGCTAATTAGGACTATGGCTGCTTCACAAGAGGTAGGAGAGGTAGGAGAGTGTATTGATAGCTTTCAAAATCTAGTATAACTACATGAAGAACTTCATTTATTCAATATTAACAGGTACTTGTCAGTATGAAAAAGGGAAAAGGTCAATAAAAATGCAACTCCCAAATGTATTCATTTCCCTTGTGATACTGAGTATCCTGCCTTCTTAACAGGCCATATAAATTATGCCTGCAACACACAAGCCTGCTGCACTCTGGGATACTCCATCATTTCCAGGGGCACTTCCAGAAACATGCCTCTGATAAACCTCCATGAGCCATGAAGTGTGAGTGTGGAATGACCTTTCTGTGTGTTTCTGCTATTATGGTCATGTACTTACTCTGAAACTTTTCCACCCTTTGCAAAATACTAGTGGGACTTCAGTTACTTATTTTTCATAGATTTCCACACATCAGCTCGGTGCAGAGAGAGCAAAGCAGTAAACTGACTCTTCACTGACTTCCATTTCCATATCCCATCATCAGATTTTCCAGAAGTACAGATACATAAGCTAGGCAGTGAAGTTTTGTTTTATCTTTTTTTTCCTTCAATGTCTAATTGTGTATGACTATCTGTTTTGGATGTTGCTCCACATTAGAGGATAAATAAGATACTAGGGATTGAAACAGGAGCTGGAGTTCAGGTTTCACAAATAGAGGCTATCACTCAACACGTCTTACTCTACAAAAAACAAGGAAACACAACACTAAAATACACACATTCTGATCCTCCATCCTCGCCTGACTGTCTTTGCTGGGAAAGAGCTAGCTTAGAAGGACCTTTCCACCTCTAGGAGCACTTATTTTTAAGGCTGTATTGTGTAAATGCCAGTGTCACTGCTACTTCACACTTTATTTCTTCTAGACTCTCTGGTAAATATCATCCATTTCTGTTGGATGCAACTGCATTTCCAAATTGCTCTATATTTTCTTCTTTATGGACTTCAATCTCTGTAAAGGCTACACATGAGAAAGACCATTAGAAATCGATTTTTCCGGCCATCCAGGTTAATAAACACCAATACCAAAAAAAGCCAGTACTTAACATCTTGCTTGCAATGTAAATTAACTTGCTGGTTGTGTTTACAGCTATGAACAATTAAAACAAGCTAGAATCTCCAATAGTCTTCATTTCATACCGCTGTAATTTCACCTTTTCATGAGGGTAAAAAGAGAAACAAGCACACAGTTCACAGGCTTTTGGCATTCTTGAACTACAAAAATTATAATAATAAAATCAAATCCTCTTTGTTTTTGTTGTAATTTTCACAGCTTCAGTTTCACCAGACTCATACATATGTAAATACTGTAAATACTGAACATATGTGATTTAAAACAGGGGCTTTGAGCAACCTGGTCTAGGGGGAGGTGTTCCTGCCCATGGCAGGAGGGTTGGAACTCGATGATCTTTAAGGTCCCTTCCAACTCAAATGATTCTATAATTCTAAAGGACAATGAATTCACCAGACAGCTTTGCAAGAGCATAGGACTAGAAAGTCAGATGAAGCCATTGAAAGATTAGAGTGGAATAATCTGTGTTGTGTCTTGGAATCATTTGAAACCTACTTTGATCTGCTGTTGCTCCAGCAGCTGTTTTGTAACTTCTATGGATCCTACACCAAAGGTGTCATATATAATACACACAAAAAAATATAGTAAATACTTTTAAATGTGAGAGGTTAGGCATAAACATACTTAGGAAAGACACCACATTGAGCTGGAGATTAACTAGTAAATCTTTGCTTTGTAACTCTCAGAAAAAGGGACTTCTATTTGAAGGTTCACACTTCCAAAGTGTCTTTGAAAGGCAACCCTATAAAAGCACATGTGGAGAGAGTAAAGTATAGTTGCGTTTGTATAAGAAAAAGGCATCTGGTTTGTCTGAAGAACAGGAATCTGCTCTATAGGGAAGTCTCTCGGAAGACTGTATTGTTTTGAAGAGTATGAGCCCTATAATAAAAAGGCTAAATGTACACTTGCATAGACTAAGAAAACTGGGATTTTTCTTCAGTTATTAGCTCTATCTTTCTCTATATACCTTTCCTAACAAAGGCTCTTCTGAGAATGAGAGTATTTAGTTTGGTGGTGGGCCCAGGTACTTAGGTATAGCACTATGAGAAAACACAGAAAAATGTTATCAGTGTTTTGTCTTTTCCTTACTCTCTTTTTGGCCAGCCCACTTCCTTCTGTATTGTCTCTGGTGATAATGTGAAGAGCTGTAACAGTTTTTGAGGAAGTGTTTCCACCTGGTCCATGTTTTGCCCACATGTTTTGGAGTGACATACTTCTTGTTTTGTCCCTTGAGTACTACCCTATACAAAGATGTATAGAGCTAATACAGAAGGATGTAGGGAAACATCTGTAACAACAGCATCTTCTTTCCCGGGGGGAGCCTATGCTCACTTGTTGTGGCAAGGCAGGCTTTTAAAAGTTTAGATATCAGGTGATTTTGCAGACAGTTCTTTGTTGGCATGGGAGAGGGGAGGAAAATGGTCAGGTCAGAACAGTGATGGGAAGGTCCTGGAAATCAGTAGAGAAAAGAAGGGAGGGAAAGACTGAAATGTTTGAGAAAGTTTGTCCTTTTAAAGGAAAGACTGTATATATACTTTGGGTAGAAACAGATACCAACCAGCATGAGATTAGACAGAGAAAGACATTCAACGAATATTTCATGGGCTGTCAATTAGAATCAGTGAAATCTGAACTAAATATCAAAGACTGTCTAATTTGTAAATCTGAATTGTACAAAGCGGTCTTAAAGGGAGTAAGTGAAATTCACTTGACAATTTACTTGACGTAGAAACAGTTGAAAAGGTGACAGGACCTTTTTGCATTTCTAACAGATATATTTCACTGATATATAGAAAGGACTTCTCACTAAAATCAAATAAGAAATGCTATCAAGAGCAAGACCAAGACTATCCTAAACCCAGTCTGAGTTGATTTTTTTTTTTAATTTCTTGATAAATATTACAAGATATAAATAGCATTTAAAATTTTGTTTTTGAAGAAAGGAAGTAATTGAAAGTGATACCTCTTTAGGAAAAAAAGAAAACTAAGATCTATGTCCTTCCAAAGATTTAGTTTAAAGACCAGTCATCTGAGTTTTATATACACGAAAACATTGGAGGGATTTATTATTCCAGCAATGGCAGACAAAGAGGTTCCTAGTGGAAAGGATAACAAAATCAGTGGCAGGAGACAGATGTGGCTGTTCTACAGATCACATTAAGTTAAAATTTGATGGTGTTTAGTATGTTCTGTATGTTCCTTTATATAACATATGAAGATTTTTTCCAGTGTTAAAATACTGTTTCTAAAACCTTCAATTCTTAGCTGGTCAGTGAGCTCATTGCTATGGTATCATGATTCTACATTCTTTTACTGCCTTCAGCAAGATCTGTGATGATTTTCCCATAGTTTTGAACAACTCTTCTTAGGTGGTAGCTGCTAGTGAAATAGCATGACAAAGTGATTTGTGATGAAAATCAGACTCATATACTGAACAACTGTTGTCAGCTACTGAAGCCTTGCATCCTATGGATTTGTATCTATTGGTTGGCTGCCTTTATAAATGAATGGAACTAAAGCTTCCACTGGAATCTACATCTTATTAAGCATCAGAGAAGGGGTGGGTGTGGGTGTGTGTGTGGGAGGGGGGAGGAGGCGAGAGGGAGAGGGGCAATGGCTTTGTAAATGTCAGTAGTGATGAAGGGTAGGAGCCCATGCCTTTTTTTGACAGTAGGAATCACACATGGCAGAAAGACCTGGACTGAGGAACAGATTCTCTCATTTCTAATAAGGTATGGAGTCTACCTGAATCTTTCTCCAAAGCCAGGTAATTCATAATAGAGGTTTTCTGTATTGATTCTCCAATGTCTTATGTTGTGCTCATTACAGATCCTTTCCATATACACATTCTTATTTGGGTACACATTTTCATCATCTGTATAGGCACACAACACATTTGAACAGTGTCTCAGTTGAAACTGGCAAAAAGTTCAAAAATTGATAAGAACTTTCAGAATTCAGATATACTTACAGAAATAGCATGAAATACAGAAACAGGACCCTTAATTCTACTGGAATAAAAATAACAAAATAATTGTGTTTTTAAATGAAATAGTAACTGTCTATGGAAGATATTTGATCACACATTTTAGGAACAAGTATGGGTATAGATTGTGGAATTAGCTATTAACTTATTTCATTAAAGTAGAGATGATATGGTTCTGCATTTATTTGAGCCATTCATACTATTCATGGACTAAATAATACATATATTTTGGCAACCTCTGTAATACACGATATGTTGAAAAACAATAAATGTACATAAGTTTGTATGTCAGACATCTCAATTGTCATAACAGAAGTCTGGAAAATTATATAAAAATATATGACAAGTAAACATATTCTTTGGTGGATTTACAATAATTCCATAGGCATTTTTATTTCTTCATTGGGGCTGAATATAGAAAATCCCTTGGTGTTATTTCATTAAAACTTATTTGGTCTTTAATGATGATTATTTTTCACACAGAATTTTAAACCCCCCAAGTATGAAGGAAGATCTAGATTTTCCTGAGTCAGCTGTATAACTTGTGCAGTTTGGCCTTTTTCTATTACTTAAAAGGCCTCTGGCATATTTTTTGTGCTGAAGAATGTAAGAAAAAGAAAATAAATACAGGGAAGAGTAAAGGACAGGCAATTGTTTGTTCTTTGCAGAACTGTTGTATTTCTAAAACTAAAAGTTGTTTTCTTACAAGGTCTTTGCAGTCTCCATTAATCATTTCTTTAGCTAAATCTGCCTGTTAGCATATTTCTAGCTGCCATTGCAAGCTCCTAGCAGTTTCTTTAAGCAGCCCATGCATTTGTTTTTGACAGAGGTTGGCCTTAAGACAAAATCATCCATTCAAATCAATAACCATCATGCCACAATTGTTGACTAAGCCAATGCCTTCTCCTTCAGAACAAAAATCCAGTGGGAATACTGTATAATTCTGAATTTTCTTTTGTATTAGGACTCATCTATGTAATCCTGCTCTGTCTCTCTCCACCTTGTGGGTGTTTTGTATCATTGCAGTCAATTATTTCAGGGCAAAACCTGAACATTATTGTTTTCCTGTGGACAAATCAAATATTTAAGCATGTTATCCTTTTCCATTGAGTTACCTACCTGCTAAATAATATAGCTGAACTTTATATCTAACAACTTACTTTTAACAGAATAACTTTTTCTGTCTTGTTCAGAAAAAGACAAGCTGTTGATTAGTAAACACTTTGAGGTTTCTGTATCATGTCAGATATACTTTCTTTGTAATATTTTGTCTTGAGACCTCAGCTAAGAGCACCTTAAAAACACATGACATAGGTTCAGCAACCTTCAGTGTATTTCCTGTAAATTAAGTTGTTTAGTCTTTAAAAAAGATGAAGGGGGGGCTGGACAGAGGGAGGAGGGGGGAAGAGAATTAAGTTCTGTAATCAATTCCCTCTCCCCTTTTCCCAAAGTCCAAATTGGAGTAGATCAATAGGAGATCAGTTCTGATTATTGCCATGCTTAATTTTAAAGCTAAGTGCCCAATGACAGCACAGATTTAGGTGTTTTAGCTAACTGTAGCTCATGTGTAGCTCGCACTGTGAGTTAGTCATCTGACTGCTGAGGAAGGAAACAGGTTCAACATCTAGACTCCAGCTAGCACTGAAAACAGCAGTATGTCCTTAGCCTCACCTGCAATTGCAAGTGCTAGCTAAATCTTTGGCTTGAAGAAGGACGTCATTTGGCATTCATACTTATTTCTGGACTCTCTTGTGTTTAAATCAGAAATATTTTTAATTTTTGTCCTAGAAAAGATATTAAAAATTATATTTATTCTATTTATGAGTAATTAGCTGAAAAGGGTTGGAAGCCCAGCATCTATCAGTAGTGAGACTCTTTTCAGTTATAAGGGATGAAGCAGAAATCATCTAATTCCATGTGGTTAAAGTGTTTTCAGGTTTCAACTGGAAACTTAAACCTCACTAGAGCCCAGTGTTTAAAGCGTTTGGGAAGGAAAAAAGAGGTCTGAAGGCCCTTCATTAATCTAATCAATACTGAATATTAAAGTATTCATAAAGTGAAGCACCTGGTCATTTTTGTCTCCCAGATGAATACATCAACCATTATAGTCACGCTCATTCTGTCTTATGTTCCAAACGAATGTTCATTAATCCCATGTGAAATGGAATTATTTTAGCCTAAGGAAAAAAAAATATGCAAAAGCACCTCCTTTCCTTAGACTCCACCTCAGTGTGGTGATTAGGGCACCTTCATAGGAAGCAAATATTCCAGGGCCAGAACAGCTAACCACCATAACACAGGTGCGTGCTTTTTCCATGTGTTCCTAGATAAAAGCAGATCAAGGAAGGGATAGTGGTTGTTCCCAACTTTGCTTTTCGTGAAACCAAACTGTGTTGCATATGCTCTGAGAAAGCCAACAGAAACTACCCCTGTCGGTGACATAGGAAGAGATTTAGGTTATTAACAGGGACATAAGTAAACCATGAACTAGGCCTGGAGCTGCTGAGGCTTACCATGATTCAGCTCAGGCAGGCAGCTGGATTTTAGAGGTAAGCATCATCTGAGCATCTGCAGTAACAAATAGCCAACTATTTAAACATATTTTTTGTATGTTGCCTATTATGCAAGATACTTACTTAATCAATATGATTTTTTTTTCCTTGATTAGAATTTCCTGTACTTCTTCCCATGGTTGTAATTTGAGCTTGTTTTTCTTCCTCAAAAAAAAAGGTTTACAAAGCTATCAGTTCTGCAAGGTTCTAGCAGGTGAGTCATTAATTATTCATTTTGATGAGTGTGACCACTGCTGTGAGACAGCCCCAAGAGGATTTCCAAAGGACCATTTGGTAATAAATATTCAACAATTTGTAATGTTTAGTTCTGATTCACTTCCCAGTACCCGTCAATGGCTGGATGTGTCCACTGTCCATACATAATATCTCCTTTCACCATCATTTAATGACATCAAATTTGTACATTGCACTATCTTGAAACAGAAAATTAACAGATTTTTAAAGTCACCTTCTCGACTGTAAGACTACACTTCAGCCTTGTAAGTCCATAAACTCTCTTTGATGCTTATTAAAGCTTATAAATGATACTTCAGTGAAGTTGCTCTCATTTACAGTGAAAGATGATTTGGTTCATTATTTGCAAGTAGAAGTGAGGCAGAATGGAAAGATGTGTGGAAAAATGACAGTGCCAGCAGGCAGCATACTCTTAAAAGAGTAAGAATGATAGTTGGGAGGTATTTATTTCAACCCTAACCGCACAGTGAGTAATCATAGAACCTAGCGATTTGGGTTTTTTTTGTTTTTCAGGCAAATTTATGCAATTCTTGTCAAGCTGATTTTGCCTTTTTTTCTTTTTCTTTTTCTTTTTTAATGTAATAAAACCATGAAAATCATACTTATACCGAAGATATGTGAGGACATGAATCATCAAAACTCTTTAACAAATGTTTCAACCTGTCATTTTTATGTGTTCGTATGAGTCCATGATTTCTGAGAACGAGTTGAAAACTGAATGAACACTAACAAGGCCCTTCTCATTTTAAACAAGCCCACGCAGACAGAGGAATGAAACGTTTGACAGTCAGGTGCTTCTTCAACAAATGCTAATGATGGCATGATAACACCAAAGTGTCAGGCTGAACTGAGTTCGGGCATCATGAAGGTCATGGAGAACAACATGAAACAGTATGAGGCTGAAGTTACTACAAGTGGGCAAATCTTGGTAGAAATCAGAAAACTTTTTTTTTTTCCCTTCAACCTTTTTTATTTCTTTTTTATTACATGATTAAAAAAAAAAGTAACTTTCTTCAAATGAGATTGGCAAGCATGAAGATCAGGAAAGACTGAGGGCAGGGAAAAAGGTGTCAAAGCTGACAGTATAAGGAGCAAGCATAAAATTACCATGGATGTCTCTGATATTGAGATTACAAATAGTTATGCTCTCTTTTACACTTTTGGTAGCACCTCTAATATTAATAGCGTGATGCACCCAGCTATGAAAACAAGGTAAGCTGGAGTAAAGGAGATTCCTTACACTAAGCATTTGAAATTTTTCAAATTTGAAAAGTAATTATTAGATCTCCAAAATCTGGACTTGATAAAACAGTCATATTGATAGGTTAAACAAACTAGTTAGCTTGACTATTTATAATTTTTAAAACTAGCCTCACTGATACCAAAAATATGACAATGAATGAAGTAATGCAGGAAATAAAAAAAAGTTGTTAGTCACAGAAACTAGATTGACTTTACTTAACTTTAAACTTCTGAAAATTAAGCATCTTGTCTAGGCTAGTTGACAAGACTCTATCTATAGACCATGCAAGGAGGGAGACACACCCAGAAAGTAATTTATCAACTGCTAAGATTCTGTCTGAGATAGATAGGACAAGATATCCTCAGGATGTACCTGTCTCTTTCCCTTAGCAATACAGAAAGTCTGCACAAATCTCTTAGGTGTGATGCCTGATGCTGGATGGTTAATGTTAGGTAGGCTGAATCCTATGTTCCCAAGATTGTTTTGATTTATAAAGGACTGCAGCATTTTCATAATGACTCTAATCAGAGAATTTTGTTGGATTGAAAGGCTGCATCACTCACTTATGGATATGTAAAAATTATTAGTATAATTTTAGAAATAATAGCTGTCTGCAACGTGACATCAGAACTTCTAAATATTCCTATATTTATAAGACTCTCATTCCAGGCCCTGCCACCCTTCCCATATATAATGAAGTGGAGCAGCTGTAGAGTATGGGCTCCAGAAATCACAAATGTATTACTACTTTCTTTGTAGTGAATCCTCATCGCCTATAGGTTTTTGTCAGAAAAATTACTTTTCATAGAGGCAAGCTACTATACTCTGAAACAGTTTAGTGAGTGGAAAAATAGATTCATAAAATCATTTAGGTTTGAAAAGACTCTTAAGATCATTGAGTCCAACTGTTAACCTAATACTGCCAAGTCCACCACTAAACCATGTCCCTAAGCACCACATCTACATGTCTTTTAAATACCTTGAGAGATCGTGACTCAAGAATGCCTAATGAGTTGCTAAAAAAGATGCCTAAAAAGTGATTATAACCTTCTATGACACCTCATTAACTCTGTCCAATGTGAGCTGCACCTCAACTGCATGACTGAGTCAGTGCATGAGCAGGGACTCGTGCTACACTCTCTTATGCCTATTCTCCCTTCTATACAGAGCTTCACATGGCCCTAAAATCTCTTCATAAAATGTTTTTATTAACATCTAAAATATGCAGCAAATATACATAAAATAATAAAAGTATATTTTGGCAGGTCTCAGAGGACAAGGTGCTGAAGAGACCTGCTTAGAGGCTGCTTAGTTGACTGTGATGGCTAAAGTTACATACTTCAGATCTGCTCATTAGTGTGCCTTTAGTCTGAGAAACCATATCCTAGTGACAAATATTATTTCTCACAGCTCTGCACTGACATGCTGCTACCTCTATTTATTTTATTCATTTCATGTGCTTGAAATTTTTCCTTTTATTTAGTAGATAAACTTACTCAAAATGGAGATCTGGTACCTCCTGATGCAATATGACCCTTAGTGTGAAATGAATAGGAAGGGAATAAAAAGGTGGTCGACATCAAAGTATTTTAAAGGTCTTAAAAGCATTAACTAACCAAGTAGCTGTGGCAGCCTAGAGATTTATTCAAATAACAGAATAAACTGTAAATAAATAAAGAAAATTAGGTAGATTTTTAAGTAGCTTTAATTTAAAAAGACAAGTTTTCTATCAAATCTTCCAATAACAGTTTTTTTAGTTATTTCTGATCTATAATATTTAATAGCATCACATGAAAGCTATAACAAGTCTTAATTAACAGAACTAATGATGTCCTTGTAGAAAGAAAGTTGCTTATGCAACCATCACAGAGCCAGGAATCAAAAAAGATGAACCTGAAGAATTAGTGTGTCTGGCATCACATTAATACAAAGTTATAAGGTAAAATTTTTGTGGATACCTGCAAGTGAAGGACATCTGGCTTATGAGGATATCTCACTAACAGCTATTCAACATAAACAAGGAAAATCCCCACAAGACAAAGAAAAATAACACATGAAATACCTAGATACAGAAACATAAAAAAATGGGATATAACAGACAATACCAGAGGCCAAAGCTTTCACGTCACTGAAGGGACCTGTGAAGCATAGGCTCAGAAATCTTAGAAACTGATAACAAGGAGGAAACGCAATCATCACAGGTCTCATAAGAAAGGTAAAAATCATGGGCTATTCAACGGGAATTATGGAAATGTGAAACTTTTTATGGAAGGCTTGGGGAAGTGGATGAAGGTGAGGAAAGAGAAAGATCAAAGTGCATAGGAGAAGCTACCTAAAATGCATAGGGAAAAATGGAAAGGAGGGGACAAAAGACACCAGTCCCATGTAAGCAGGCTCTTGGTCCATATATCCACCTGTTTGGACTGGGCTGACCCTCGAGTAACTCCAGGTGTCTATCAAGCCACTCTATCACTCCTTTCCTCAGCTGGACGGGGAGAAAGAAATATAACAAAAGGCTCATGGCTTAAGTTAAGGACAGGGAGAGATAACTCTCTAATTACTGTCCTGGGCAAAACAGATTAAACATGGGGAAATTAATTTAATTTATTGCCAATCAAATCAGAGGTGGGTAATGAGAAATGAAACCAAATCCTAAAACACCTTACCCCTACCCCTCCCTTCTTCCCGGGTTCAAATTCACTCCCAATTTTTTCTACCTCCTCCCCCTGAGATGCTCAGGGGATGGGAAACGAGGGTTGTGGTCAGTTCATCACATGTTGTCTCTACTGCTCCTTCCTCCTCAGAAGGAGGATTCCTCACACTCTTCCCCTGTTCCAGCCTAGGTTCCTTCCACAGCCTGCAGTCCTCCATGGGCTGCAGGTGGATATCTGCTCCACCATAAACCTCCATGTGCTCCAGGGAGACAGCTTGTCTCACCATGGTCTTCATCACAGGTTGCAGAGGAATCTCTGCTCTGGCACCTGGAGCACCTCCTCCCCCCTCTTCTTCAATGACCTTGATGTCTTCAGAGTTGTGCCTCTCTCCTCTGACTGCTGTTGCTCAGCTCCTTTTCCCCCTTCTTAACTATGTTATCCCAGAGGTGTTACCACCATTGCTGATGGGCTCAGCCTTGGCCAGTGGTGGGTCCATCTTGGAAGTGGTTAGCATTTGGCTCTATTGGACATAGGGGAAGCTTCCACAGCTTCTCACAGAAGCCACCCCTACAACACCCCCTACTACCAAAACCTTGCCAAGCAAACTCAACATAACGGGCAAGCCAAACAGTTGCTTCAGTCTGTCCTGTCTTGTTAAACTGTTCCTGTCCCTTCTCTGTGGGACTTTCTCTATCATGTATGATTTGCTAATGAACTTCAAGCAGGACTAACCTGTGAGCAAGAGGCTGAATCTGACCAAACCCAACGTTGAGGATGTGTATAAGAGTTTATTCTGGACATGCCCATGGGGCCATGGCCCAAGGCACCCACAGGTGTGCCTGTTCCCACGGTTTGGGAGGATGAAGACACCTGTATGTTTGAGAGAAAGCTCTAATCCTGATCACCTGAACAGGAGATACAGGATCAGCCCTGTGCTGTTCACTAATGAAAGTGCTGTGGCGTATTTATGGCTGCCAGTAAAGACATACCTCTCTCTCTGTTGATCGGTATTGCCAGATGCATGTCTACATGTTTTTTTTACAGGTGTTTGTGCATTGTGTGTGCATTCGCATCTTTATAATGCATGCTTAACCTTGCTGCTGGCAGCACATACACTTGGAAGCAGGAGCAAACAGACTAGAAAGAAGAAATCCCCTGGGTCTTCAAGTCCTCTGGATTTGACTTCCCTTAACAATTAGAAAACCAAATGTCATCTAAAGGCAATGTTCAGAACATTCAATGATCTGTGAAAAAGAATATGTGTTCTGCCTGTTAAAGTTATACACAGACTTACATGTGGAGTTTTAAATCTGAATTCAGATTTTTTTAAAATCTTGATTTGGATATATTAATTATAGACATATACTTAAAACAATTAGTATTAAGGTAAGCCAGATGATGTATTCATAATATGTACTCAAAGGAGCAGATAAAATCTAGGAGACAATGGTGATTAAAAACCACATGAAAACCAGGTGAATTCCCTAAAAAATGAGGATGGACAGACATTATACCTATTTTTAAAATGAGGTAAGAGGGAAGACCTTGGTCCATAAGCTTAGCCTCAATACCAGAAACATTCTGGAACAGCTTGTTAATTAGTTTGGATACACCCTGCAGTTAAGGTGATGGGGAACAGCTGACATGGATTTGTCAAGAAAAAAAACCCACATCAAATCAATCCAAGTTCTTTCTGTGGCAGGGTAATTGCCCAGTGAACAAGGGAGAAGCTAGAGATTTGATATATTTTGACATTAGTAAGCATTTTCACAGGGTCCCATTTGGCACTGTCATAAACAAACTACAGAGGAAGAGAGTCTACTGGTAATTGTCACATGGAGGGTGCACAATGGTTTGAAAAGCTGAACTCAATCACTACCCAATGGAGACCATCAAATCTGGAGGATTTTCCAGTAAAATTAACCAACATAATTAACAACAATATAATACCAATTAATAAATGAGTCACAAAAGCCAGTATGGGTATAATTAATTGATTGAATAATTAATTAATTGATGGCACAAGGAAGGCTTTCTCAGGAGTCTTTTGAATCCATGTCATCGGAGGCATTTAATAGTGAGTTAGACTGCTGTATATTGGGGGTAGGGTTCTGTAAGTTTGATGGATAGATGTGACTAGACAGATCTTTGATCTTCCTTGTGGCTCTAGTAATCTTTTCACTATTTTCTTTCTCTTTGGCTTTGTTACCACTTCTGACATTGCTTTGGGGTGCTCACTAGCTTGCTTCTTATCACAAGCATTACTGTGTCTTATAAAATCCTTACCATCTTTCACAGTATCTAAAACAGAGGCACTGCTTGGCACAGCTTGGAAAGGTTTTGGAATGAAATCACTGCATAAGCACAAAGTTTTCTCATTATGTGTCAAATAAGAAATTATTTGTGCCATAATTTTCTAGTGATAGCTAGAAGTTAGAGTTATCAGGCTGCCTATTGTGTGTGTGCATATATAGATGTATTAAACAGAAAGATTGTATATAATTTCCTTTAATTATATCTTTGCCTATTAAAAGCTGACTGAATGCATTTTGTACCACATGATCAATGGTGTTAAATCACTTGCATTTCATTGCTGAAAACTTATTTTTGAGATTCAGTACTTGAGGCTATAATAGATTTCCTAATTGTAAATCTCAAAATTATGTTCTTCCTAAATTACAGTGTAACTTGCAGCAGAACATGCTTTGTATCCAAATATAGGGTTTCATGTTTTGTGTGAACTGGAAAAGCATTCTGTTAAAGATGGTGTTGCATAAACTTGCATTTGTTTTACTGTATTCAATGTGTTTATAGAATAATCTATATTTATGTAACATTTCTCTTTCCCACTACACACACATATGAAGACACTGAAAGAACTTTGAAGTTGTAAAGTCAAATATTTCAATTCAGAAAACCACAGAGTGCTGAAATTCTCTGGGTAGGGCATGGGTTTTTTTGTTTGTGGGTTTGGGGTTTTTGTTTTTTTAAGCCATCTGCTAGGTGAACATCATCAGGCAGTGTTTGATTACAGAGTCTCATAATATTCTTTGTGTTTATAGGCTCTGCTCTGGAGTGTGGTCTTGGAGATGCTCTTAGCTGACAGATAAATAGACTTGGCAAACCACATGCAAACTGTAGAGAAAGACTTTTTTCCTTGTAATGAAAAAGAAAGCAAATGATATGTGTAGCTAATGGCAGCCAAAATGCTCTCAAAACCCCTTTCATTTCCTCCCGTTACCTACAGACACTTTCTCAGAAAAGAAAACTGCAGTGTGAGAATTGAGAGGAATCTACTAGAAGCATGGCACCTATTCAGACACATTCCTCATATTACAGGTACTGAGATGTCTGCTTCTAAGCAGTGTGCAGGTACCCAGAATCATCTTTCACCTAACCTAAGCGGTGAAGTTGTCCCTGCAATTAGGGAAGACTTTGAAACTTGTAAAAATAGTTATGTAGAGGCTTTCAGAAGGACTTTGTTTCTTCTGGCCTATCCCATGTTTATGGGTTTTCTTCTACAGAGCAAGGTAGAAGAGGGAAGGGATGTGAGAGAAAAGTATCTTGGATCTTAGGCCAGCATTGAATCAAAAATAAGGCCTTTTACCATAATGTGTAACTCTCAGTATCAGTACTCCAGATGAGTCACTTCTCAAACTTTTCACTAGCGTTAGTTGATGAAAATATGCTTTCCAAGGGAACAATTTTCAGCCATTTTAAAGTGCTGTTATTTGCCCCATTTGAACTTCTGGTCCAAAGTCATTTTCAGTTAGATGAAACTGGTCCTCAAAGTGTCCAAATGATCTTAAAATTAAAGTTATTAGGTATCAGCAGTCTGTTATTAGGTATCAGCAGTCTGTAGTTAAGTAAAAGCATTTTTATAGGCAGGAGCATAAACAACACTTGCATCTATGTACATTAAGCCATCTTAGGAGAATTATTCCATTTATGAGTCTAATGTGTGATCATAGCATTGGGAATCCAGGTTAGTAGAACAACCAGTATAAAATCAATATTATGTGATAGGTATTTGTCCTTCACATAGCTTCAGTCTTCCCAGTCAGCTAGAAGTTTTGTTCCCTTGTCTTTGAGTTTCCTCTCTTGCATTCCTAATTAACAGGATTCCTATTTGCCCCCAAACAGCATGACCTTTAGTTGGCCTCTTTATCAATCTGTGGTTTGCTTCATTCTCTTCATGGAACACAGTCTCTGCATGGGTTAGTCACTGTCAACACCTGAGCTTCTATTGCATGATGTGGAATTTGGTTCAAATCCTGTCTGATTCCTAAACCAAAACCAATGCTTATGTAGATATTTCTGTCTTGCATAAAGTTCAGAGGCTTGAAAACCTACATAAGAGTGAAAATTTGAGACTTATTCCCCTCTGTGTTTTCCTAGTCTGGGAAATATATACTTTCAGTTCTACCAGATGCACATTCTCTGACAAAACAAAACCAAAAACAACCAACAAATTTTGTTCAAAAATATCTGTTTAGCCAAAGATTGAGTTTTGCTGAAATACCTGGAAAGCCAGTCTCATGGATGGTTAAATCAAACTCAGTGAGGACATAGTGAAGAGACCACTGGAAAATTCACATCTCAGATAGGTGTTATCAATAGATTCAGGATCAGCTCTACATAAAACAGAAACCACAGCTGTATACAGCTCTTATTCTTGCCTTAAACAATTATTTCCATTCAATTTGCCACCTCTGCTCAAGCACAGATTCATCTCACCTGTGTTTATGAACCTAACAGAGGTACTTAAGTTGGAAGTATAAGCGTACTTAAAGAAAGGAGAGAGAAAGGTACATCTGCAGGACAATTCAGAATTAAGGTGGTCTCAACCCCCAATAGAGATGTTTGTCTCTGTCCTCTGACAACAGCCAGTGCCTACAGCAGTCACACTTCCAAATTAGGTCCATTACTTAATTGGGTCAATCAGGATCCATCTGGGGCATTGTCTTAAATTAGAAAAAGCATTGCCGCTCTCTTTCTTTAAGCTTCTTTTATAGTATTTGAACAATAAAATCTTCAACTTTGTTAATTTTTGCTCCATGCTACAGTCTAATATCATGACACAGGGTAAGCAAATAGCTAGTTGATATTATGCTGTTATCCTGGCAAACTTTCTAAGCCAATTAGGGTCAATGTAGATCAGTTTTATGCCTTCAGGGAGTAGTCATAGCCATACACTAAATCATTTCAAGCAGCACAGAGTACGGTTTGGGTCTTTGTATTAATTTAAAAAATACATTGGAGGAAAATGCATGAATGAGTTGGTAAAGACTTTAGCTTCCTGGCCTGCGTGGAAATGCTGGTTCCAACTTGTAATATCCCTAGTGGCAATAGATACCCAGAGGGTGTCATCTTATCTGGTGGACAGCTGTACGTCTGCAAATGTTAACGGTACTTAGTATATTGGCAGGGACTGTGGGGATGGAGTCAGGAACTTAACGCATGTGGTTGTTAAATTTCTAAGCTGAACCCTCCAGCGAATATTGTAAACATCTTCAACACAGCAGGAACAATTCTACATGAGCATTATGTTTCTTTTCCAGGAGGAATGTTGACACTAATTCTTATAAAAAAGGAATGAGCACAGGGAGTCTGTTGACTGCAGTGTAGCTGAAATGGGTAAATGACTGAGGTCCTATTGCAACAGGAAGGAGAAGTCAGACAGTAATGATGTGACAGTAAGCACCAATCACAAGATATCTGGGAACACAAAGAACAAGGGTTAAATCACAGATGTGGCAGTTCAGTTTATTCTCCTATACATTACATATCAAGTGTCATGCTCAAATAACAGAGAGATGAAAAGCTGTACAAGGAGGCATTCAGGTGAATTCTATGATTCTATGATTCTATATACCCAAATGCTGTATATATGTATTTCTAAAGGGTGAACTGAAGATCTGTTACGTAGGAAAAAAAAAAAATTGAATTTGTTAGACTAAAAAAACTATCTGTAATACATTGCCTCCTTAGTTATTTTTTTTCTTATCTGTAAAATAGGAATAATAACCTCACCCTGCTATCTACCCAGTGAGATTCTCAGGCAGAAATTCTGAGGCCAGAGGCTCAAACTGTTCATCATGTCTGATATGCTTGGATGTACAAAATTTCATTCATTATTCCTGTATTTAGCCTAATAATTGGCATTTGAATAAACAGTAACCTCTTTTGTAAAGAGTCTCAGCTTTCTTGGAAGACTACAGGACATGGAGTTTATCTTTCCTGATAGCTTTTGATTAAAAATACATGTGTTGTTTCCAGCTTGAATCGATCTAGCCTCAGCCACTGTTTCTTGAGATGTGTTTCTTTCCTAGTCTGTAAATCTCACAGGAGTAGCACAGTGGGCCTTGAACTCAATACCATTAGATATCCATGTAATATGAGCAAGAATAGTTCTTCATTTTATTCAGCTGCAGCAATAATATTTGATATGGGGAAATGTGGGGGAAGGGTTTAATATTCAGGCATTTGAGTTTACCAGCAGTTCTCCTCAGCCTGCCTTAAATGTATTAACATTCCCACTTTCAGCTGGTAAAGGGGGAAATAATGATAAGTGTCACATTACAGGGCAATTTGAGCCTGTTCATTATAAGTCTACAGGAGATATTTTCTCAGCAGTGCTAACACCAGAACACAATTGAAGTCCAAGAGCAACAAATCACTGCAATAAACCAGTGGTCAAAGAAATTAATTCAGATAAAGAATAGGAAAGCCTAACATTTTATCCTTTCAGACATGAAAATGACATTTAAAGGCACAGTCATTACACTATGCTTTTCACCTGATAAAGAAGCAAATCTCTGCTAGCATTTTTTAACTCTTCCTTTGCTATAATTGAACCAGTTAATGTTTATTCTTCTTCCTGGTGGTTTGTTGTGAATCAAATGATAGAGTAAACTTACAGCTCCAGCCCTGTATATTGGAATAAGGGTATGTTGACAAAGGTGTATTTAGCACAATACGTCTATGTCATGTGAAGACACATGCTTTAAAAGCAAAAAAATGCACTTAAAATGCTTCAGCTTTTAAAGTATGGTCTTCTCTCAATTCTGTTAGGCTACTTTGTGAAAGAAGGAAGAGAACTGGAATACAGCATAATTTACATGAGTAAATATCCCTGTAAGTAGAAAAAACCTGAAATTTATTGGCCTCCAACTTGATCTCTCTGGTCCTATATGTCTGGATGGTAGCTGCTGAAGGGAAAAGAGAGGAACTTTTGTACTTCCTTACACAGAAGAACAGCTGTAAGTGATGCACCTCTAAGGATAGGGCACATATTCTCTTACTATGTAATATATTTCATGTTTTGCAGTAGTGGAAGATTTGTGAACAGAGTCAGAAAAATCCCAAACAAACCTAAAATTTTCCTTTTATGTTGTTACAAAATAATAATACTGTTGATTATTACCATGTTCATACATGGTTGAATTAGGAAAGCTTATCTCCTGCTTCTGTCAATTTATACCACAAATTGTAGTACAATAGCAATGTGCCTGAAAGATACCACATACTGCAACACACCACACCATACTATCCTGCTTCATGTATTTCTGTCTTGGGCTACAAATGCATGCCTGATGAGGACTGAGTCATGTCACATGGCTGCAGAAGACAGAGTGCACAGACCTGAGCTTTTTCAAGAATTCCAAGAAGTACCTCAGTGAATAATTTTAGTTACAGAATGATTTTAACTGTTGGTTCTTGAAACAGATTATTTATATTGAATATTTTATCTGTCACAATCAAAAGGCATACTATTTTACATTTTCTAATTCCCCTTTCAGATGTTTGGCATTTCTCTGTATTTTCTTTTGCTATAGAAATCTTTTTGCAAAAATTAAAACTCTTAGCTTAGGTATAAGAATGTTTATAAACAACTGAATTTGGATGAATTACTATCTTTCATAAATTCTTGGAATTGTTTTTCTGTATTATTTTGAGATTTAGTATTAAAAAAAAGTCATTGTAAGACTGATTAATAATCTATTCATCACAGTGTTTGAAAATGTGGAAAATCAAAACTAGGGTTTTAAAAAATAGGAGCTCTCAGCACACTTCATAACAACAGCTCAGCAGCTTGTATAACATGCTTGCTGACATGTCTAAAATACCAAGGGACTATTTTTTTTTATAAAAAAAATAATTCTTTTTGGAAAAAGAAAAAGTATCTAAAAAGTAAAAACTAAATTTGAAACCAAACACTTAAAGACCTGCTCAATTTAACAGATGACTCTAATAATCCTGATATTTTCTTATTGACCAGTAAAATTCAACTGTTTTAATAGCCTTTCATTTAAGCGTTTACTGCCTTTTAACTGTAACTGTAACCTTTTTTCTTGCTGTTTGTCATTCTTGCAGGTGCAGTGATAAAACATTGCCCAAGAGTGTGGCTACTCTATTTTCATGACCATTTGTGGTGGCAGACTTGTATTCAGAGAGGTAGAAGAGGTACAAAAGTGCAAATGGTTTAGACCTAGTCATTTATTCACACTATGCTTCGCAGTAAAGTTTCCATCTATTTCATAAATTATGGGTGTATTCCCTATAAGATCAAAACTATCCCCTTTGAACTTATGAAAAATCTCTCTTTCTTGAGATTAAATTGCCAAGGATTTATTTTGTGAGCTGCTGGAGTGGAGTACTCTAACACTCTGTATACTCTCTCTCAGTTGTCTGTCTTTAATGAACCAAGGATGATCCCTATTTATAAAAATGAAGTTACATTTTATGAAGCCCCTTATTTAGAACTGTAGTTAGGATTTTTAGAACTGTGTTTAATAGTGAAACAGATCTGCAGGATTAACATACCATTAAGACTTTTTCAGGTGTATGCATAATGTGATAATAACATCTCACAGAAATAAGAGGCTCTTCCCCATTTGACAGTCCATTAAATGTATCAGTATCATTATTGGTAGTATTAAAATTGTGATTTTCATTACAGTCTTTATTCACTGTACTAGGAGCTGTACAGATATGTATAAAAAATCCTATACTACAGTTAGATTATAAATTAAGCTAACATTTAAATTAAGGTAATATTTATTAGCTAATCAGTATCAGTAAGTTAATACCCACCAGTTTAGTAGTCAAACAATGAATTGTACATATAAACCTGACACATGCACAGACAAAGCTCTGCTAAGTCTTCATAGGATTATTACACTATGTATCAAAATAAGATTGATTGGGCCTTGAGGCTCTATACCCAGAGAAATTGAGGAAGTCAGTTCTATCATTAAAAGATTCTCTTGGGAAGTACTAAATTAGGAACCGTGATTACCATGCATAGTGGTCATATAAGGACATAAGACTGGAATGAACATCTGGAAATTTTAAAGTCCAGTCCCTTGTTGCCACTCGTAACACATATCATATTTCAGAGTGGTCACAAGCTCAGAAGATATCTCCTTCTGGCTGTGTTCTATTCTAAGAAAGTAGAATTAGTCTTGAACTCCTCAGTTTCAGACTCTCCAACAGGGGAAAATATCCAGAGAAGGGAGAAAACTTATCCCGTAACCTCCTTCTCCATAAATCCTGGTACAAGGGACATAAAGGAAAATATATATTAGGAATGACGAGGAGAGTATTCATAAAATAATTGTTCTCATAGTCATTTGGTTGTAGAAAGGGCATTTTCATCCAATGTATATATATTATACTCCAAGGATTGCCTAAACTAGGACTGAAATAAGACTTAGAGCTCTAATTAGTGACTTTGCAAGTAATTGTCTCTCCTTAAACACTTACTCATGTGCATAATAGTGTTCTCATTTTCCCGACTGACAATGTTCCAGTTCTCCATTTTGTAGGATAATACAAATGCTTATGGCCCTCTTGGAGCAGTTTCAACTGTGATCTACCTAGGAGTTAAAAAGATTGTGGAGACAGATTTTTCTTACAATGTTTCTAGTCTTAGGAAATCTTTTGCAGCTAGTGATGTCACTCCCATGGAGAAGAAAAGATTGTATTTATTTTGGTTTCATAGAATCATAGAATCATTTGGGTTGGAAAGGGACCTTAAAGATCATCAGGTTCCAACCCCCCACCATTTCTGAAGCATGTGGGGAAAAGAATCACTGGAATAAAAAACAAAACACATTTTTGGGCATTAATAAATAATGCAAGTGACAAGACATCTGCAGCTGCTCTTAAAATGGGTGATTTTTTTTTGCAGTAATTCCCTATGTTCTCTTTTACATACAAAATTGAGATAAAAAGCTGAGATTCAGTAGGCATATAGTAAAGATGATGCATTGAACCCTGATTTTGTTTCTGTTCATATTACTCCCTATTCACGGTCTTTTCAAGGTTTAATCTACTTTATATTATTGTATTTTCTGCTCCTTTCTGTATATTATGCTCCTTAATTTATTTTTTCTTTCTTCTTCAATTTATTTCTTCCCATGAGTATTTCCAAGATGCATTGTCAATTAAAACAGAATAAGTAAGACCTGCTTAACTTACATAGATTTATATAAATGCCCTATGCCATGGCTTTAGAAATTGGACAAGAAGTTCTCCTACATTTAAAGTACAATTGCATTTACTGTACTGTTTACCTTATTAAAGGAATCACATTGTTGTTGTATAGAATTCTTCATTCTGTACCATCTTCTGAGTTATTTTATGTTTCTCCTGGTTCCCATTTCACTGTGTAATTGCAGGTTCAATGCAAAAGTGTCTTTCAAGGTTTCTTCTTGTACAATTGGTCATACACTGGAATAGGTTTCCCAGAGAGGCTGTGGTGTCTTCATGCATGGAGCAATTTAAAACCTGATTGGGTATGACCCAAGTACCCTTCTGTGGGTGGCCCTGCTTGAGCAGGCTGGTGGGAGTAGATGTTCTCCAGAGATGCCTGACAACCTTAGTCATTCTCTGATTGTGTTACAAGCTGATTAAGGCTGAGAAATTTCCATCAAATTTTTTGCTTGGTTTTGCCAAGTGTTCAAATTTCCCTCTGAAACACATAATCATCTCTAATTTTGATCCCAGTCCAGAAAAGGCTGTGTTTAAAGAACTATAACTTGATGTAGAAGCTGCATGTTCAACTTTTCTCCAGAATGTAGTTAAAGTAACTAAGAGATATTTAGCTCTCAGTTGCCTGCTAAGCTTATTCTTTGAAATCAGTGGCAAATTCTGAATCGTAACTGTAACAAAAACTACCACAGGGAAAACTTCCTTTAAAATGCCTGACACGCTATATCCAGTGGTTGAAGAGGTAATCAAAACTCCCAGATTATATCTTCAGCTTCCTTGTCAGTTATGATTTTGGGAAACCTTCCTCCTCTATAGCTTTTTTTTTTTTTTTCGTTGTTGTTGTTGTGGTGGTGGTTTTGGGTTGGGTTGGGGTTTTTGTTTGTTTTATTTCATTTTTTTTTTATTTTAAAAATTAATAAATACTTGCTTTATTCACTAGGGTAGTGTCAGGCTTAATGACTATGTGTTAAAGGCTTTCTTTGAAAGTGCTATGTAAAACCAGATCTCTTTGTACTAACTATTATAAGAATACACAGATTTTTATCCTGCAGGAGCATCCTTGGTAGACATCATTAGTATGAGCTTCCATTTGCAGTCCTAAAACAGTTAAAAAAACCCCCAAACTGAAACATTCTCCCCCTCTCCTCCATCCAAGAAAAAGCTTTAACCCAATTAGAAAAAAACCCACAGGATAACTTCACTATATGGGTAATAGGATTTTTGTTTATATTCTTCAAAGACAGTGGTAGACTTTTATAAAACTTGCTTTTGTTTTGTATTTTCAGTTACTCAAGCGTAAGCATACACATAGGCATGGGTCCACTTAAAAGAGGACAGTTTATAAACTCCTCTTTTTACATCATTTTAATAAAAAATATTTTAATAAAAATTATCTTTTCCATCAAAAGGCTAATTTCTCTTTGAGATGAGAAACTTCAAAAGGGTGGCCTGCAGAGTGAGAGCAGTTTGCCTTTAAACTGAAATGTTGTAAGTACTATAGAAGGCTTTGGATTCTTGCTGGGCTTTAAATCTTTTACTATATCATACTTATTTAACACTACTTGAAAAGAGCAGAGGTCGTAGAAAGATTATTCCTCCTTTCTTCTAGGTTCTGTATTTCAACCAGAACTGTTTGACAATGGAAAAAAAACACAACCAAAAAGCTGTCTTATAAATAATATAATAACCAGTAAGTTTTTTCAGAATGTTAGTACGAACACTACCAACTAGTGCTAAGAGGAAATTATATATATAAACAGGAAATTGTATGGTCTAAAAGAGTTAAAAAAATTATTAGACCTGACTTGCGCACACATTCTTCATACCATAAATGTATTTTATAGTATAAATATAATAGAAAAGCAATTCATATAAATGTAATATAAAATTGGTTTATTATTACCAAAACGGTCATGCCAGGAAAAACTTTGAATGCAACTGATTATACATATGAGCTTAGAGTCAAAAACTATATGTGATAAAATACTGTACAACTTTACCTGAACCATTATAGAATCATAGAATCATTGAATAGTTTGGGTTTGAAGGAACATTTAAAGGTCATCTAGTCCAACACCTCTGCCATGAGCAGGGGCATCTTCAACTAGATCAGGTTGCCCAGAGCCCCATCCAACCTGATCCTGAATGTTTCCAGGATGGGGCATCTACCACCTCTCTGGGAAACCTGTTCTAGTGTTTCACCACCCTCATCAAAAAAAGTTTCTTCTTTATATCTAGTCTAAATCTCCCCTCTTTTAGCTTAAAACTATTACCCCTTTCAAAACAGGCCCTGCTAAAATGTTTGTCCTCATCTCTCCTGTAGGCCCCCTTTAAGTACTGAAAGGCCACAATAAGGTCTCCCCAGAGCCTTCTCTTCTCCAGGCTGAACAACCCCAACTCTCTCAGTCTTTCCTCATAGGAGAGGTGTTCCAGGCCTCTGATCATCTTCATAGCTCTCCTCTTGACCCGCTCCAACAGGTCCATGTCCTTCCTGTGCTGAGGACTCTAGGGCTGCAAGCATTACTCCAGATGAGAGTCTCACGAGAGCAGAGGGGCAGAATCATCTCCCTTGACCTGGTGGCCACACTTCTTTTGATGCAGCCCAGAATATAGTTGGCTTTCTGGGCCATTATGCTATACTTTTAAGATAGAGATTTCTGTAAGCTACAGTATTTTCAATGTAACTCCAAAGGCTGGTGAGGAACTATGTCATTCTTCAGTAAAGAAAGTCAGATGTGAAAGTTTTGGGTAGATAGATTATTATACCTTCTCTTCACTCCTCTTTAAGAGCTGTCCCAAAACCCATAGACTTCTGATGATTGTTTAACAAAATTCAGCTACTAAAATATTTTTTTTTAAAAATATTATAAATTTAACTGCTTTTCCCTTTCTTGGTTATCTTTTGCTTTCAAATTTCAAGCCTTATCTCCTTTTGGTATGTGACAACTCATCTCTAGTATATTTTAAACAAACCTTTGATCTTGCTCTCTCCCCTATAATTAATCTATCCATGTGCCCATGTAATTTAAATAAATAATAAACAGTGGGTTTTTTCTTCCCCCCCCCCCCCCCAGCAGCTAGTTTGCCATCATGTTCTCTTATTATGACCCATCATACATTCATATTTTTTTTGCTTCCTCAACAGTTTCTCTTGGATTATTGGATTCTTCAGGCTCTTTTCTTGCATTCTTGTAATAAAATCATAGAATGGTTTGGGTTGGAAGGGATATTAAAGATCATGTAGTTTCAACCCCCCTGCCATCATGGCTGATGGACATGTGAAAACCATGCTGCAATCCATTCAATACATTTGTACAATAGATGTCTCATAACTGGGCAGGCGGCAATTTAACAAAGGCAGACAGATTTGGAGGTCATTAAAAAAATATCTTTGGAGTACCTCATTACTTAGGGTAATTCATGAATTTTCAGTAAATGTCATTATTTTAGTGATGAACTTGCAGCTGACTTCTGATTACATTCCACACTATTGAACACGCTGTTGCAATTTTGGAAATCTCTAATTAAATTAATGGTGCTATTGCAGCAAAATTGTTGATATAGAAAAAAACAGTACGGTACTTGAAATTGAGAAGTATGTGGTAGAAAAGGTATCTAACATCTTCAGTGTTTCTCCAACCAGGTATTACCTTGCACATGATGCTGTTTATAAGCTAACATACTTTAATCAAGACCAAACTGTAAAAGTTACATTTGCAATTGACTTTCAAATACTCTGCAATACTGCAAATGTCAGACAGAAATTACAATTTAGTTCAGGTGGGGATAATGTGTTTGGTAAGTGGCACCTCCAGGTCAGGGGGAAAGACAAGGGACAGATCAGTGGGCTAAGTGGCTACTATTCATCCACTTCTGTAGATATAATCACAGTCTTGATTTCCCTCTCTTAGTTCTTGGTTTCATTTTTGCTAAGACATACCGTTTGGAATCTTCCTCATCTCTGTGTTGCCATTTGGTGCATTGTTGCATTCAATACAGCTCATCTTTTTAATACTTTACACATTAATTATATGCTATTTTTCTCTAATTCCTCTATTGTTTTTATTTTGTCCTCTAGGAAAAAAATATTAATAGATCTCTAAAACTTTTAACTTGAGAAGGTAAAGTATAGAAATATATAACTGAGGGGAATAGCTATGTTTTTTTTTTTCTTTTCTATTTTTACTGGTAGAACCATCCCTAATTTTCCTACAGTATTCAGACACCAAATAAAAGCTAGGAAGGTGTCATATGAAACATTAGCACTGACTTGTAAGTCATACAATAATGACACCTTCATTCAACCCTCAAGAGGGTGAATGGGTGAGCTAAAACAATACTGAAGTTCATACTTTTTAAAGAAACATTTATGTAACCATATAAATAGAAGCAAGCTAAAAAGCCATAGAAAATTAAAATATGGAGCCTTTAGCCTCAACAGAAGAATTTAACTTCTCTTCTTAAGAGGTACTACTAATCTCTGTTAGTAATGAGATAGAAACAGAGCCTTCTATTCATAAGGACAGAACAGCTGTTCCTTTTTTAGAGATGGGGAAAGAATGGCACAGAGAGTAAAAAAAGATAATTTTTCATCCGGGAGATTGAGTAGCTTAAGAGAGTTCAGAATTTGTAGTGCTCAACTCAGACTGCAAACTACTAGAAATAGATTACACTGGCCATGTTCAGGCACTTGAGTGTTTTGATCATTAAGCAGCTGGGCAAAAGCTTCTTTTGCTATCATGTTGAATACATCATCAACCTAGAAGTACACACATTTCAGCAAAGTTAATCATCTTTCAGTGACTAAAGTAGCATGACAATTGCTTGTTTATCAAGTTACATGTGAGGCAGCCAAACTAGATCCAACCTGAAAAACATGTTTCTGAATTCTTTTGATTCCCGTTCATGTTTTCAGACAGTAAAACCTGCCTTTTTTTTTCTCCAGGTGAAAAGGACTCAATCTTGTACATATAAATCACCTTTTAAATATTCATCTCAAATTTCTATGCCAAAATGGAATCCAAAAATTCAGAGCCAAGTAAATTCCATGAAACATCATTGCTCTCACATAATGATTAATTCACCACAGTGCATGTAATTTAGGCAGAGGGTAAACTATTTCTCTTCTTCTATAGTACCTTTTCATTCCTGATAGCATGTTCTTACATCTTGACCCATCATACATTTACATGCTATTTTCTTCTCATCTGCTTCACATCTGCCTTCTCTGTATTCATAACTTCAATCCCAGCAGTTCCTTTCTAAAGGAAAGTTTTTCCCTGTGATTGCCAAAGTGCTCATGTAAATCCTGCTGTAAAACTCCATGTTCCAGTAGGTGCCGGCTGCCCTCCATGGAAGAATGGCAGCTACTTACAAACCGATGGGTTGATATTTTTTTTTTCTCTCTGTAGTAGAAAGTACCATATTTAAAGACTGGAAGAAGCAAAGCCAGTAGACAGAATGATTTGCGAATGCTGCCAGCTTAGTGATGTTCTGATGCCTTATGTGCCCTGTATCCTCTTGGCATTGCATTTAAATAAATGAATACAACCATTATGGATCACCTGCTTCAAACAGATGAGACTACAGGTGTACTACAAAGAAAAATAGGTGAAAAGAAAGCATAGATGAAGCTAATGAAAAAATGCAAGTGCATAAGTCTTTTATCGACTGTTACATTGACTTTACCTGCTTATGGATCTGTGAAGATTCTCTAGTCTCTTCAGACGCTTTTCTATGCAAAGAAATGTAAGAGCTGAGTTTTCAAAAAATACAGAGGCAGTACTTGGAGTGGTATCCTGAAGCTGTTCTCTTTGTGCTGCTGGGGTGCTTGGTAAGTCCCAGGCATTGGAACAGGATGTTCTGAAAGAGGCAGCAATCTGACTGGAGAAATGTGGAGAGGGGAGTAATTTTCTGTACCCTTAGGGAGCCTTACACTCTGGAATTCAGCCCATGAAATCACATCTTCACAGGTGTCACACCTTCACCTGTCACACCTTCACAGCCTTGCTTGCCTGTGCCTGAAATGACCTTATTGGTATTCGAGACCTAGTGCTAGGATATAGGGAAGCAAACTGGCATCCTTAATGTCACACAGAACAAAGGTCTCTTAGAAAATGGTCTCCAATTCAATATTCAGGTCCTGCCAGTGCAGGACCCCTCGTTGGCCCATGTTGTGGCTCATTTTTGTGTCTTTATAGCAGTGGTCAGAGCTGCTGAGTGGTCAAGTCCGCTGGTTGATAACTGTTTCACTGCAGCATTGCTGTTAATAGTGCAGGAAAAGATAAGTGGACCTTTCTGAAAGCAAGCCTTCTAGTCATTGCTGAAAAGTCTAGGGGCACTGCATGCCAAGATGTACATTAAAAAGACGTATCTGATGAAATATCCAGAATTTCTGAAACAGAATAATTAAGATGGAATCATATTATTTCCCAGAATTGAAATGATAAGCAGTTGTCCAGAACTTCTGCATGAGCTGATACATCCATATGTGCTTTCTTTCCCTGACCCTGATGCCTCCAAGGTGAGTGGGGAAACAAGAACTCGTGTGGGAAGGGGTTACACTTCTTCCCTGGAAACAGGTCACCTTTCATTGTCACAAGTACGTGTTAAATCTCTTGACATGTGAAAACCAACTATCTGCCTGGCAGTGCTGGAGGACTGTCATGCTCTGCTGACAATTATTTGTTTGCCATTTTGGGGCATGAACAATATCCCAGGAATAATATTGTTGTCAGGGAAAAGGGACAGCCAGTGGCTCCCTTAGGGCTGGCAGGGCCTGGCAACCAGGATGTGTCCCAGAGCCCTAGCCAGGGAGCCAGGCAGCCAGGGGTTACCACAGGGGCAGCCACAGCCCTGGGCATCAATACCTTCCTGGGGACAAAGATGGGCTGAGGCTGGGCCAGGAATGCACCAACTGCCTGTGGGTGCACCCAACTTGGTGGGCTGGGCAGGGCTGTGGGGAGCTGGACACCAACATCCCACAGGGTGGCTGGGGCAGAGACTGGGATGAAGTGGGGTCCTGGGCCACGGGCAGAGTAGGGGGAGGTCCAGGGGAGGACAGATAAGGCTGTTGGTGCCCTCAGGGTCCTGAAAATTTGGTCTTGCAGACAGTGAGATTTTGAAGCTGGCCTAGAGCCTTTCATTTCACACACCATTCTGTTGCTGAAGAAGTAGTTTATTTATAAATTCTTCTTGGTTTGAAGGGGTACTAGACCCCTTTTTTGGATGACAATGTGAAAAACACTAGTAACAGACATCATGGCAATGCTCTGAGAAGATCTAGCATGAACATGTTCCTGTTGTTCCTTACTCCTTTCAAACATTAGTACTGTAGGTTATCCACCTCATATGAAGGAATTCTTCCTCTTTTTATGTGATATGGCTTCTAACTATACGGGCAACTCTTTTATCCTATCACCAGCTGCAGAGTAATGGTGGAGTGCTTATTTGGACAGCTGAAGGAAGGATGGAGTTGCATCCAAAACAACATTCATTATAATAAGACAGGACAAAATATTGGAATGCAACAGTTCAGTGAGAAAATTCCAGCTTTTTATATCCAATATAAATAATTCAAAACATCCTGTGTTTCAAGAGCTTTCCCCAAGCCCACCACAGGACAGAACTCAGGCTGAACTCCTGATGACTCTCTCTAAAGCCTGTGCTTCTGAGAACCGTAAAGCCATTTGGGGAAGTTAACATTGGTAAGCAGGATTTCTGGAGATAAAATGAAGACTTCATGGGCAAAAAACTGAATAAAAAATTAAATCTCATAAGAAACTGTATTTTTGGTCAGCTTTATACATAAAGAGAATACACCTGTCTGTGGTTTTTAGTACTATATAAAGGTGAAGTATGTGATCCACCAGAGTGAGTCTTGCACACTCATGGACTTCTTTACGAATTCATATAGCTGGAAAGTATTCTCCCAAACCACATTAATATATAGTCGAGGGAGGACTGGGAAGTAGGAAGTGCTTAAATACAGCACACATATAGTAGTTTCAATAAATGACTGATTACTAGTGCACATACTTTTATTGGATTGTGAAAAAGTATCTTTCAGTGATACCTTATAGAGAATTACAGTAGTGCTCCACATGCTTTTTAATACACCTGGCATGAAGGGACTGCTAATCCATATGGAGTATATTGTGCCCGATTAGTTTTATGGAGTGTGTTGTGTAAGGGTTGATTTATTTTCTAAATAAAATATCAACCTACATGTAATTCTGTGTACTTTCTACTTTGGGGATATGCGGTGCCATTTAATTGGCTTGTGTAGATAGCTTGTGCTTCTTCAGTATTTTAATAAAACCTTCTGGTATAGCTGTCTCTTCACATTTCCTTACAATTAAGTGGATGGCAAAATGGTCAACAGCAAGTGCTTAAGAAGCGCAGAACTTTATTAAACTTACATTTATAATGCAAAGAAAAATTAGGAACAAGTCATACTGCTCAATGCTCAAAAGATGTAAATAAGCCTTTAAACTAAATTTTGAAGTTCAACTTGCAGAAGTGAAGTAAGTGAAAAAAAGAAAAAAATAAACCAAACAACTTAATTAGTTGTGATATTTATGGCCATCAGCGCCTCTTGTGTTATTTTTTTCCCTTTTCACCCTCTCTTAAGCATTTTCTGTCATGAATGCTGCTCTCTGGCTTGTCCTTCAAAGCTCATTTGGTTAATTCTGAAAAAGTTCTGTAGCTATCACTTGTACAAGTAAAACAATTATTATTTTTTTTCCCTTTCAGGACCTCATGTTACTAACTCTAGGCTGATACAGAAGCACAAGTAAAAGTACATCCAATTAGACTGGAAGTGGTCCTGTTAGAGGACCTTGGTATGTTTGATTTAATGGCCACTCTAGTAGAAGATAAATGCTGCGTTACTAGATCATCACACAAGAGTCGGTTTTACTGTTACACAATATTTGAATGTATTTTTACTTAAAAGCAAATCCAGTGTTTACCAAAAACCACTTTTTCAGTATTGGGAGTAAGTTACAAAAAAAAAAAAAAAAAGAAAACAATGAAATGCCTCATTAAGATTAAGCCTGAAACTGCAGCTGTTTGTATTTTCTTTGTAGGTGTTTCAATCCTAACTTAAATGAAGTCTTATTTTATTTATTTATTTATTTTCAGCAAATGCTTTCTTCTTGTTCTTTCTCCTGCTTCTGCATAACAGACTGAATAAAAGCTATGATCTTTGCTATACAAGAACATCCCTCCCTTGTCTTTTAGTAGGTGTTGTTTCTTTGCAATAGGACATTGCATAGTCCTCCAGAGGTGTACCATGGTACTTCTGAGGCTTGTATTACTTCTTCCTATCACTTTTTTCAAGTTCTTTGATTAATTTAGTTCTACTATAAATATTAATTATCACCTTCCTGGCTCCTGGTTTCTTCTCTTTATTATAGACTTTTGAAGACATAAGAACCTAAGAATGGCTGTAACAGGCCAGATTAAAGGTCCACTTAGCCCAATAGCTGCTTTTCATAACTGGCCAATAACACATATCACATGTCCCAGAGAAAAATATGAAAAGGATAAGCAAACAGCAGTGCTCCCTTCTTCTTCCCTTTTCTCCCCCAACACCAGGTAGTGCGCTACGTATAGGGTATCTATCTGAACCAATAATGGAATCTTTATTCTGAATTCCCTTTGATGAATGTTGCATCCAGGAAGCTGATAAAACCTTCTGCATCTTATTCTCCGATCAGTAAATGCATAGCCTCCACATTAGATGCCTCTCTGTTTTTGGAACAGTGCTCATAGGCTAACTACTTCAGAAACATAGTACAACGTAATATCACAAGTAACTAAACTAGGAATGGGTTGGTTAGAGTTAGCAAAAATCCCTTCCCCCTCTCTCACTGTGTTTTGTATTTTCAGCTTTATGAGGACACTATGTATCTGTCTAGAGTCACTTTTCTCATACAGTAGTAGACATCTAACTGCATTAGAAGCAGAGTCACCAGTCACTGTGAGCTTTGTCAATGGAGCACTGAAACAGACAATGAAATCTGATATACATATTTGAGGCATTCTCAAACTATTTAAAACTTGATTTGTCCTCTAAATTTTGCTGTATTTACTTCTGGAGTTGTGTGCAGCCAGAATGACTGTAAGATGACAGATGACAGTAAGATCACTAGATTTACTTGTTTTCCAAGCCTGTGTCAGAAAAAAACTTTGAATGTTTCCGCCTTGCTGTCTATTTTATGAATGTAGCTCTAGTTGTTTCTTGCTGAAGCAGTTTTTTTGTTAGCATAAAAAGTCAGGAAATTAGTCTTTAATTTACCTTGTATTTACATTCCTGTGTTGTTTGGTACATGGTTACAAAGTTCTGAAAAGAAATAATCTTGCCATTCTCTAACTCCCTTCAATCAACGTTTAGTAGATAATTTTGAACAAGTACATGAAAAATAATTTCCAGCTAGAACCTGACAAAATACTAAAATAAAGATTATTTCTCAATTATGTAGTCTTGGTTCCAAAATCATCATTACTTTTAGGCCATGAAAATGGTATTTTAGAAAAATCTATTGCTCTGTGGGTCCTTTTTGTGATCCCGTGTGTGTTTTTAGAGAGTTTTCAAAACAAAATTCTTGGAATAAAAATGGAAAAGTAACAAAACTTCAGCTGATTTTTAAGAATGTTTAAATCTACATGAAGGATAGTGTGTGGATTCTTCAGCTGAAGATAGAGGCAGTCCCTCTAGTTCCAGGAAGGGAGAAGACAAAAAAGACTTTTCTATAACCCATTTTCCTAATTTGACTGAGAATCTCAGGATGTAAAAGAAATCATAGCTGTCCAAAATTTGAATCATCAAAATATGTTATCATCCTTTCTGATTCCAAACTCATGATTGAGAAGAGAGGAAGATAATAAACGTCTCTCACTTCCATTTCTCCACTTCTTTTCAGTTTTTATCCCATAAGATACTAGCTGCAGCCTTTTAGGAAAATGACTTCTTTGTAGTCTCTTTTTTCCTGTTGAAAATGTTGTAATGACATCAATGACATGACATAAAGCACATGTACATTACACAAAACATTACAGTCCCAGGAGAGCATTAGTTTTTTGAATATTACAGAGAAAAGATTTATATATTTAACTAAAGCTTTGCTTTAGATATATTTTAGCAGAAAAAATACTTTTGTTCTTTATACTTGAATTTTTATACTTCCTGTTCAAATCAGAAGAAATTGAGCGTTTTTTCCCCCTGCTTGTAACACAAACCAAATTTTTCATTTAAAGGTGCAGAAACTTAGTAAAAGATAATGTTTTTTCATTACTTGAGGTGCCTTGTGAGATGTTTTTTTTTTTTTTTTTCCCCTCAGTCATGTGGCAGCCGTGCTGTGACAGTAGATTTCTGTAAACAAAGGGTTGCAGAAGCTATTAAACTTTAGCATTTCTCGCTTTGCAAGTCCTGGTCTCATCTTCCATGCATAGCTCCAGAGTCTGCGAAGACTTCATACTACACACTCTGCACCTCTGAGAAAACACTACTTGAACGTCTCTCCAAAAGCACCATATGATCTGGATTCTCTCTACGCTCCTCCATCTTCTTTATGTGGGACACCCTTGCTAGGCTGAAACACATCTAGAACTTGATAAGGGAATTACATCTTATACTATCTGGTTGGTTTTTTGGTGTTGGTTTTTTTTTTATTTCTACATAGAATATATAATTCAAAATAATACGAGTGATGAGAGGAGTACTAAAATAATATAATCCAAATTTCACACATTTTTGGATACAATCTTATTGTTAAGAATAATATAGCCATGTAGAGTGAACCAAAAGTGACCAAAGAATTAAACTCAAGGTAAAAGGCAATTTTTGCATGCATTAAACCTGAAACAACCTCATTCCTGAGGAAAAAAAGTCAAACAAATATGTAGTTAATGGACTTATCAAAAGAAGAAAAAGAATAAGAATAAATGCAGACTAAAGTTGTTATGTAAAACAATTAGAAAAAGGTGCAATGTATTCTTAATAATGGATGAGAAGTGAGATTTAATTACAGAGAAAAAGTTTAATGTAATTTATAAAGATTTTCTACTGTACAATATAGACTAAGAAGGGAAACTGCTTTTCACAATAAAGTAAAATTTCATTTTATAATTTAACTAAGTCCGTGTAATAATTTTTAATTTTACTTTAAATTTAAAGCCACACTCTCATAAATTCCCATTCAGAACTGAAGATTTAGTGAGGCAAGTCACAGTCAGTCTGTTTTCAAAAGCCATCTTCTGACATGCTTATCCTGGCACTCTATCTTTCTTTAAAATAAAATAATAAGAGCTGCCATTATTTGGTGTCATGGTTTGGGCTGGACTGGACACTTAAATGAACAGCAGATGTTTTCCCCACCTTCCAAGAAGGGAGAACATCTACCTCAACCAGGACATTTGGAAAAGAACAATGAAAAGCTACTTTATCAGGATTTTTTTTTTGAACTATGAAAAATGTGGACTGATTTTTTTGGCAAAAGCCAAAGTGTGCAGTGTGTAGTGCTAACAATGAAAACCAGTTCAGTTGCTTTTATTGTAGATATACAATATTCTATATTCAATTTGACCTCAATTTAGCCACCAATCTAGAAAACTTGTATTCATAGGAATAGTCACAACAACTGGAAGAATTATGCAAATGTTAATGTGTTTTGCTGGATCATTAAAACAGTCACATCGAGGACACTGGGAGTTTTTTTTAAGGTAGGTGCCAAAGTTCAGTAAATTTGTTTATTTAAGAGTCAGGGAAATTTAAAACTTTTCAATTCATAGTGGCAAAAATAATACCTCAGTTCATAATAAACTGTGGTTATAGCACAGCAGTAAACCAGCTCCCCAGTTGTTGAACCTGGCAGAAACAAATACCTCATTTACTGAAAAACATATTTCTGGTTATCCCAAATTTTTCACAGATTCGACGCAAATATATTGGGAAAATATTCATAAGTAGAAGGATCACATTTAATTTCCCAGATGACTGCTCTAACCACTAGAATTGGGATAATCTTTAGGTGGGTTACTTGGAACAGTATTTTCCTCTTTTTCTCCATTACGAGAACAGTCTCCTTCCTACTCAGAAGACATTTAGAATATATTTTTTTTCTAAATTGCATTCCCCACTTTAAGATTTTATGCAGTTACATTAATGTCAACAACTTTTCAACATTTTCATCAACATTTCAATATTTAAGCATGTTTGGGAGGTAAGGTGGATCACTGTCTACAGCAATGGAAAAAAATCCCCTTTATCAACCTATCACTACTGTAACTGTCAAGACTCTTGTAAAAATGCTGTTTAACATCCCCTCTGGAAAGGGACTGAATATGTGTCTCTTAATCCTCATAAAGTGCCTGAATAACAATAATTTATTTCCTAGCACATCTCACACTTTTCTATTTGATTTAAAAGAATATTTATTGGACTTAAAATTATTTTTTTATTGTGTTACCTATTGAGTTCCGCTTCCATAAAAAACAAATAAACAAAAAAATTCACTCCTAGAGGCCTATTTAGGGTATTTCTGCTGTGTGTGAGTATATGTGTGCACATGTACACAAAGATGAAAACAGATAAACAAACACACTTATTTTTCATAAATACCAGGAACTCTAGATACTTGAATTTTAAGACATTGTATTACTAGGCTGGAGGTAAATAGAATATTTCGGGCAACCAGCTAGGCTATCAAAGAGAAGTACAGAAAAAGAAAACAAAATAAATTCTAGTCATATTAAGCACAAAACATAAGAGCTTGATTTTGAAATTCTTTGTATTTTGTAGAGAAATATTTTGTATTTTGTACCGAAACACATCATTAACAAGAAAAAACACATTATGAGGAAAAGACTGTGTGAAACTAAAAAGGAGCTTTGTCTTTTTCTAAGACACAGAAGAAGAAAAAATTGTGAAACTTTTGAGGCTTGAAAGCATCTTAATGAATGAAGATATTTTTGGAATTTCTCCACAGCATTTCTCTGATAGGTTATTCTCAGTCTTTTTCTCATCCTTGAGTAAAACTTCATGTTCTCTTTACTGATAACTTGCTCTGAAGGAGGCAGTGCAATAATATTCACTGCTCATAGTATCGTCCTGAATTATGAGAGAATAGATTTCCCTTTCTTTGTCTGAACTCCATGGTTAGAAAATCAAACTTATAGCCTTTCTTAAAACTAGTACAATCCACCATAATAAAATTCAAGAACTTTACTATTTGCTTAACACACCAAAACTATGAAAAGTGGGATTTTGATACATTCTGAGCATTCAGATGGAATTTCAGGTGTGCATACAGACTGTGCATGCGGTTGTATGACTGTGGCACTTGAGGCACGGACTCTGCTAAGTGATGAAGCAAAGACGTTTATTGCTTTACATTTCCATCATATATAGTTTCTGTTTTTGATCACGTGTTATGCTCTTTACACAGATAGGTTAGAAGTGCATGTCAATACACTGTTGAGAGCAATACAATTTGCTACATCTAAATGTTTATCCCGCCTAGCTAACAAAAACATTACTATTTCAGTGCACTGCTATCTGTTTCAAAACACATACATATCAACATATAAGGACATTGTTTTACTGATCTCAAGGCCTCCATCCCATCAACAGAAGAACACCTGCCAAGCTCTCACTCAGCAGCATGTCTCCAACTTTCTCATTCTCCACATATGACCAGTATGTATATATGACCATCTTCCCTATTTAGCTAAAAGATATTTTGATCTGTGCTGTCCTAGCTTCATGTAGTGGCATTTAAGTAAACTCAAGTAAAGAAGAAATTAAATTAAATTAAGCACATTGGAAGGATTCATTTGATCTCATTAATATCTCCCTATCTAGTTTGGTCAGTGCTGAGAAATAAGCCCTTCTAGGTCATGATTCATCTCATCCTGAAGTAGATATCTAAAATAGATCAGATGAATAATACTCTGAAAAATGTTGCTATTTTTCCATTGATTATAAAGGAAGCCTTAAGGGAAAACCATAGATAAGAATGTTTCTGTGGTAGATTTCTAATGTTACGTGAGATGAATCCAACGTATGATATATCTCCTAACAAGCATCACTGACAGCAAGCATGACGGCAAAAACTTGTCATGTTTTCAAAGGAAGGGACATGGAGAACTGAATTTGAAGAAAATTAGTTAATGATTGTAATCAAGATGTAAAGTACCGGTGTTTCTTATGGATCAGTTTCAGCCCAATTCAAGGATAAAGTTATACCTCTCTAATTGAATTGGTTGGAAATAAAAAGCAGGACAAGCCAAAGTGCTGTGTGAGTATTCAGAAATTCAAATCTATTTGTTTGATTTTGATTCACAGTCCTCCTCTAGCCAACAAGACATCATAACATTCCATGTGAGCTACAGTGCAGGACCAATAAGCACAAACTCTATCAAATTGTATGAATAAACACAAGTGCTATTGCTCTCAACTTTAGCATTTTGATTTTCATAGTTAAAAAAAAAAGAAAATTAATGTCAGTTCAGTAGATTTTAAATACAGCATTATAGAACTTCAGTAAATCACTTCTATTGAAATTACACACAGAACAGTACAACAGATGCAAAGTGACTGATACTTGCAAAAGTGAAGCTATTGCTCAACATTATCTGAAATAGTTTTACTAAGCCAATGTAGAGGAACTAGTACATTAAACTCCAATAAACTACTGTAGTGGAGCATTACTAATTTGCTGCTTCTGTGCAAATAAGTTGAACAAGTAGCTATACTTCAAAGATGAATAAGAATCAAAAACATCTGCAGCATTAGGCTGAAGATATTAGGCCTGAGGTAGTTGGGGGAAATTACTAATATCAAGGAGCTAGAAAGAATATCAATAAAATTGTTGAATCTTTGTAGAAGACGCAATGACCTCAGCTGTGACCTGTTACTCAATCAGTTATTTTGCTAAGTGCAGACTGTAGCAAAAGAATGAACGAAAATCAAAGCTCCAAAGCAGAGTTTTTTCCCAAGAAGCTTGTCCTTGGCACCGATAATCGCCATTTCTCTTTTTGTCTTCCACCTTATTTGCTTATGAGTGGTTAGTACAGCAACAGCCTCCAGAATATAAAGGCTTACACCAAAATTAAGTGAAAAGATATGGTCTTTGTGCATTTTTGCTAACAAAAGAATCAAGCAAGTTATAACAAAATACTGTTGTGGTTTGGACCAAGTTGGCCAATGACAAGATGACAGATGCTCTCTCCTACCTGCTACCTGCTTGCTCCAGGGAGAGAAAGAAGAGAGATAAAGACACTTATGAGTGTAGAAAAAAAAATAAAATTCTTTAGTGAAACATTAATAATAAATAAAAATGAAATAAGGAAATAGATATAATATATAAAAACGTGCACAAGACAGTATCAAGCTCCCAGGGAGGTATCACCAGCAGGCACTGGGAAAGTTCCAGACTGGACTCAGTAAGGAATGGGAATTGTATTTTGAAACATACTAATGGGGTAGATGATCGTAAACAAACTGACAGGGTCTTCCTCAGGCACAGGCAGCAGTCATCAAAGAAAGAGAGCCACTGAAGAAGCAGCCATTTAAGAACAGCCACCCTGACCCCTTTGTTCCCTCAGCTTTTATCCTGAGCCTGGCAGATACAATGACCCTATCGGTCAGTTTGGGTTACCTGACCTGTCCACTCCTCCCCATGGGTGCAACCCCTCCACAGCCTAAACAACCAACTCAGCTGCCCCTGATTGCCACAGCAACAACTATAAGCAAGAGCCTCTCTCTGAACAAAAAGTTGGCTTGGGTCCACCAGGATGTACTGGTACCTAAATGAGTCTTTTAAGCAAAGCACGGTCTTGTAAGGTGAACTGGTTTACAATAGGATAAAGAAAAGTCTAACTGTATCAAAGACTTTTGTAAGTGAACAGGAAATGTCTACCAATTATAGTGTTTTCAAGACCCCAAATATCAGAAAACTACAAATACTGGTGTGTAGAATCATAGAATGTCTGAGTTTGGCAGCCACTTTTGGAACCTCCATCCACACTGTTCAAGCAGGATGACCTACAGAAAACTGCTTGGAGCTGTGTCCTATCAGGTTTACATTGTCTTCAAGGATGGAGACACCATAGCCCGTCTGGGAAAGCTGCTGCAGTACTCAATCACCCTCACAGGAAAAAAACAAACAAACAAACAAACAAAAAATCCACCAAATTTTTACTTATTTCAAATGCAATGTCCTGTGTTCCAGTTTGTGCCCATTGCCTCTGATCCTGTCACTGTGCACCACGGAGATGTGTCTGATTCTGTCTTCTTTACTCCCTACTGCCATCAAGTATTTACACACAATGCTAAGTATTTACACACAACATAGAGGAAGTTCACCTCCCTTGACCTGCTGGCAACACTCTGCCTAATGCAGCCTGGAGGCTGTTGGCTGCCTTTACTGCAACAGCACATTGCTGGCTCATGGTTAGTTTGCTGGCATCCCTGACTCCCAACTCCTTCACTGCTAAGCTGCTTTCCAACTGGTTGACCCCAGCCTGTCCTGGTGTTTGGAATTGTTCTTCCTCAGATGAATTTCCTTTTGTTGAATTTAATGAGATTCCTGTTCTGCCCATTTCTCTAGCCTGTGGAGGTTCCTGCAAATGTCAGCATGCTGCTCTGGTACATGTCACTCCTGAGAGTTTTGTATCATGTGCAAATGTGCTGAGGGTGCACTCTGCCACATCATCGAGGTCATCAATGAAGAAGTTAAACAGTATTGGCCACAAGGTCAGCCCCTGGGACAAACCACTAGTGACTGGTCTCCAACTGGACTTTGTGTCTCTGATCACAGCCCTCTGAGCCAACATTTCACCCAGTTTTCAGTACCTAGCTGCCCAACCTGCTGTCAGTCTTTTACTGTCGAATGAATTACTGTCCATTTGTCTAGTCTGCATTTCATCATATGTTACGGAAGACTAACTAAAGGCATTACTCTCCACTGAGCTGGTCATTTCATCATAGAAGGCTGTCAGGTTGGTCGAATATAATTTCTACTTTATAAATCCATGCCAACTATTCCTAATCACCTTCTTGTCCTTACAATGTGTGGAAATTATTGACAAAATTATTTGTTCTATCACCTTCCCAGTGTAATATTATACAGATTTTTTTT
Source organism: Gallinago jamesoni (assembly GCA_025769975.1). NCBI lineage: Eukaryota > Metazoa > Chordata > Aves > Charadriiformes > Scolopacidae > Gallinago > Gallinago jamesoni. The sequence goes on from JAOQGH010000001.1 coordinate 193,474,181, forward strand.
TTAAATGGTTGTATTGGACAGAAGGTAAATCTTCCTATATGAAAAATCTCACTTTTTGTATCATCGTTCCCATACCAAATATTTGGATTGTGCACAAATTTTTTCAAGACAGAAACTTAAACTTAAATCAATACCTGGATCAACAACAAAAAAAAAAAAAAAAAAAAAAAGAACCTGCATTCATTCAAATTGTTTAGAAACAAATCACAAGAAAACCACACAGAACTTGAAGGTAAATAAAAATTTAGTGGAATTCCAGTGAAAGGAAAACTGAAGAAACAGGTAAGCTTTTCAGAAAATCATGAGTTTTGTACTACGCCAGGCAATAAGGCAGAAGGGAGCCAGTTGCAGGTCAAATGCCATCCAGTATAAAATATTTTTAACTTAGCGTATAAACTGGAGGTTAAAGAGTGAAAGAATAAAATCTGTCTCACCAAAGGATACTGAGCATACATTTCTAATAACAGTATCTGAAATCAGAAGGGAAAAACATCATTATAAATGCTTAAATGTATCCAGAAGCAGGTCAGGAACCAGGAAGCTGTTCGTGCTGTTCAGGTAACTAAGCTCCCTGCTTTCATAATGCAGAATATCTGTAAATTTAAAACAATTGCCTCGTATTGGGTTTACCTAGCAAGGTTTTGGTAGTCAGGGGGCTGCAGGGCTGGCTTCTATGAGAAAAGACCAGAGGCTGCTCTGTGCTGGATGCAGCTGTTTTCAGAGAGCTCCAAAACAGAGCCACTACTGGTCAAAGCAGAGTCCATTAGCAATGTTGGAGGCACCTCTCTGATAACATAGTTAAGAAAGGGTAAAAATTGTTGGACACCATCTGAGAAAGGAGTAAGAAAAAGTGTAAGAAACAACATTGCAGATCCAAGGGTCAGTGAAGGAGGGGAGGAGGTGTTCCAGGTGGCAGAGCAGAGATTTTCCTGCAGCCTGTGGAGAAAACTATGGTGATGAGGTTGTCCTCCTGCAGCCCATGGAGGGCCATATCAGAGCAGATAGCCACCTGCAGTCCATGGAGGACACCACAACAGAGCAGGTGAACATGCTTTCCGTATTCCCAGTAGCCTTAACATAAATAGAAGCAGAATGCAGTACTAGTGGAGAATCACAGAATCACAGTATCACTGAATATATGAGGTTGGAAATGACCTGTGGAGGTCCTTTTGTCTAACCCTTATGATAAAGTAGAGTAACTTACAGCAGGTGGACCAGGACTGTACCCAGACAGCTTTTGAGTATCTTCAAGTATGCACACTCCACAACTTCTCTGAGTAACCTGTTCCAGTGCTCAGCTACCCTCAAACAAAAAAAAACCAAAACAAAACAACCAACCCCCCCCCCCCCAAAAAAAAAAAAAAAACCCTTTCCTGATGATGTAGGATAAAGACAGCAAAGGGTGAAAATTCTAGTGTTTGTGAGTCATATCAAACTTTTGCACCAGAAAAAAAGCAATCTGGAACCAGAAATACTCAGAGAAATTGTACCATTCTGATATCATAAAAGTCACACTTGTTTCAAACGTATTCCACATTAGAAAAAATCATCTGAGACATATGGAAACTGCCTTGCAAATGTTCAAGTGTAGAACCACAATACAGAGGCATAACATACTTCTTAGGCTGTACTACAAGTACAGAACACCGCTAATTACCTTACCTTGAGGGACAGGATCTGACCTCTTTATGCACCTTGTAATTTAGACGTGCATAATTTAAAATGGGAATCATTATTCTCTGCAGTTGAAAATACATAATTGTGCCTTCAAAGAAATATGTTCTCGGGGAACTTTTTCAGGTCTACATATGCAGGGTCAATAGATGTGTATTTTCTTCAGATGGAAAATAGAAGACCAAAGAAACACATTTGATTCAGATGCCCTTGTGTTTTTTAACTTGTAGAGTGTCTTCAGCTTGGGGAATCAAGGCACTTAGATTGTACAAGTTGCATTTACATTTACATTAAAACAATAATTCCAATATTCCATACAAAAAAGAATACCGTGGCTCTTTATTTACTTTTACAGTCGACAAACCATTATTTGTTTACTTGTCAATTATAGAACTTTTTTTCCTAGAAGCTATTTGCTTAATTCGTCCCTTGATGGGAAGTTCTACAGCTTGTTTCTTTTCTGGCATCTGTCCCTGAAAACAGTCCTTAAAATATTACTGCAGTGTCCTCAAGATCTGTGTTAAGATCAGGTGCTTCCCTACTCCTGCTACAGATGAAAATGGACAATATTTAAGAACTCAAAGAGAAATATGTTTGTTGTGGGGGTTGTTTCTGTTGGTGTCTTTCTTTTCCTGACTTTTTATCAATGCCTTAAGAGCTCTGTCTCAAAGTCTTTAAGAACAGAACAAACAGAAATTTATTTCTTCTGCAATATACAAGAGGACATAATCTTATTGTCCATATTTTGAATACTCAATCAGCTGTATGTGTTTTTGCACAAATCATTTATAGGGATTGTCTTGAGTGGCTATTAGACCAGTCCTGTGGTAGATGCCATCCAAATTCAAAACAGCACAAGGCCAGTATATAGATAATTTAGTTAAGTAAAAGGTACAGAAAGAATTTCAAAACACAATTTAATTCCACTAGAGATTCCACAATTTGTGAGTAGCTGTAGTTCAACTTGTACAAAATTGTCTCACCACATCACAAATCGCAGCTTTCTGTGCCATCGTAAGCACTCTTGCTTATGATAGTACCAAACAGTAATAGCACAGTTTTTCTTTTCCTACATAAATGATCACACTCACCCTTCATGAGTGTAAAGGTCTTCCCAAGGCTCAAGGCCATCCATTTTGATAAGAACAGAATCCATGGCAGTATGTAGGCTGCAGAGGCTTTAATGGCATGTAACTATTTTCTGTATTGGAGAAACACAGACTAAACATCAAGATTAAGCACAGAAATTTCTCTTTGTTTGAATGTGTTCAAATTTGAATTTAGACTCACCGGAAGTTTTGAAAAAAGGAAATTCTGCTGGAAAATCCCATCTCTTCTGGGTTTTGTCACTTAACAGTTGAATAGTGTCCTGGTTTGAAGTAAAACCAAATCAATTCTGTGTTCTGTAATTTTACATCTTAATCCTCTTCTAATTCTCTGAAATTAATGGCATATTTTGCAGAAAACTGCTCGTTCTCAGAATGCTAAGACTAATGTCTATGCTAAATGCCAAGGAATGGTATGCAGAGAGGCCCTTGCTTATACTTATTGCTATAACAACCAAGGTCAGCCAATTTTTATTATTTGCCCCTGAGAGGGTAGTCTGAAGAGGACTCTGTCTGTTCATCTGCCTTTGATTCTGATCTGTGTGTTCCTGACTCAAGAGCTGGAATCCAGTTCTCATCCACTGCTGAGTCCAGTCTGGGACTTCCCCAGGGCCTGCCAGTGACGGGACTGTCATCCTGGGAGCTTGATACGGTTTTGTATATATTGAATCTATTTCTTTATTTTCTTCTCTTTTTTATTTTAATATTAATTCTTCATTAAAGTAGTTTAGTTCATTCTAAACTGCTAAATCTCCTTGTTTCTTCCTCTCCTCTCTTTTGGGGGAGGACAGGGCAGGGGGGAGGGAGGGCCATCTGTCGGTCTGGTCTTGGTAAATTCAGCTGAAACCACGACAAACAGTCATTTAAACTTACTATAGAGCCTGTTTTCATTGGGAGGAGGGGGAGAAAAGGAGGACAAATAATACAATAAACAAACAAACAAGAAAAACCCAACAACATTCTTCAATCAGAAAGCTCTTCTAATCCTAATCTTTAAAGAACAAGGTGTTCCCACCACTATATAGTTCTCTCTGCATTCATTATGTAATAATTCTTTGTTATCTGCCATCATTTTATAGTCCATCTTCAATTAAATCAAGACATCAAGTGTGACATTAAGTTTCATTACCAACTTCCTTGTAAATAGACTGAGATTTTCTGTACCTATTTGCTAGAAAGCCATGATTTTCTAGTAAATTCATAAAAGTAGAAGTAGAATTTAAAAGTCTTTCTGATGTTCAGGAGGGGAACATGGAAAAAATAATATGAAATTTTCACACTGGTTTTTCATCTTCAAAAATGAAGTTCACAACTAATTCCTGAGGTTTGGAATTTGCAATAGCAAAGACTCAAGTACAATTTGGCAAAGTAAGATACTTGTTTCATTTAATTATGTTTTTATGAAAAAAAAAGTAACCACAAGAAAGAGAAAAAAAAAGTCCAAAAATGGATTTTCTTAAAATTAATATCAGCATGAACTCTGAGCTATCTTCCATTTGCTGTGAAAACAGTGTTTAGACTCCAACATGCTAAGTGCTTGACATGACAGTGGTCCCAATATAATAAATACTAACTGAGGGTATAAAAATCCAGTAACGTTCTGAGGAAATCTGGTAGATGTTTATGGAAAGCTCCATCCAGAGAGCATGGATCAATCTATAGTGCACATCAGGGAGAAAAAAGACTTAGCTGGAAACAAAAGGTAAAAGAAAACAAAATTTATTTTTAAGAAACTAACAGGTGAGACACTGTTTTTTCTGACAACTGTGGAGTTTTTAATACAATTTCTTAAGATCAACACATAGAAAAGGATCAAAGGGAAAAGGAGTATACATTAATAAGCAATGATCAAAGAATTTTTTTAAACTTTTACACTGCCATGCAGGATGAGATCTCATGTATTCAGGCACAGCAGCAGCCCAAAATAAAGGTATCATCTTTCCTTTGTACTGCTTATCTGGAAAAATTTGTTTTAAGAAATCTTTTCAGCATTGTCTTTACCTGCTTGGATTGTTTGATCCATTGTGTGACGCACTGCATGGAACTCTTGATTTACAGATCTTTATGTTAAATATTCAGTTACAGGATAAGAAGCAATAAGTACAAAATGAAATCCAAGAAATTCCATTTAAACATCCGAAAAAAAAGTTACTGTGAGGGTGATTGAACACTAGAAGAGGTTGCCCATAGTGGTTCTGGAGCCTCCATCCTCGGAGATGCTCAAAACCTGAGTAACCTGCTCTAGGCGACTCTGCTTTGAGCAGGGAGTTGACTAGACATTCTGTAGAGGTGCCTTAAAACCTCAATTATTCTGTGACTGTTGAAGTGATTCTGTGCAATAGCATGGTCTTTGTAAGACCTTTGGTAAAGTCCCAAAGGAGAAAATTTAAAAGTTAAAAGAAGTACAGACATGTTTCTACATAATTTGCCCCTTTTCCCAGTGAATAAGGCATGTATTTAAAAAAAACCCAAATCCTAAATCAGTAGGAACAAAAAGGCTATTTAAATTTGGATCTAAAATCTTCATAAATCTACAGGGAAAAAAGACCCCATAGTTCACAGTATTAAGAGTGAGTTCATCAAATCTTTTAGACAGTGCTTGTTTGTGTGATATGTTCCATCTTTTTCTAATTTTCAGTTTAAGTCTACTGTCAAGTAATCCCAGGAAACCAGAAATATACCTGCCTTTACTGAATAATTCAACTTAAAATATTGCTAAAAAAAAAAAATACCAAAGAATTGTGAAAGGCTGGAAATGACACAGTTTAAAAGATAAAAAAACCCTACCAAAATCCAACCCTCCCACACACCTGTGATCTACGTTCAGGACAGAAGAAAACAGACAGATGGATGACAGTTAGGAGGGCAATGACAAGATGAGAAGTTGAAAAGTTTCTCCATATTAATCAGAACTTGGCTTGCTTTTAAGTTTAAAGTTATGCTGCTAAATTTAATCTGATTTTCAGATGTAGTAAGTGCTGCAGCTTCATTAACTTCAATATGGATGCTCAGCCTCCTATGAGAGTAAGGTCACCTTTCGTTAGGTGCTTAAGTATGCGTTTCATGGGCTCTCTTATAGAGGTACTACACACCCATAATATCCACTGAACTCTGAGGAATTTCAACACCTGTGAAAAATAGGATGTTAATGTCTACTTCTAAGCATGGAACTTTGTGACCGATTCTGATTAAAGAAATTACAAACACCGTTGTGGAAACAGAGTTGATTGTATGCAAGAACAACACTTATGGAAAATTTTATATTCTCATTATACTGCGAAAACAAGATACAATAATGTTTAAGATCACTCTTCATTTCAAGTGACATTAAATTTCTCTGATTAGTCACACTTCTTCCAAGAAACTGTGAAGTTTTTTATTTTTCTTATATTTTCAATGTAGCATAACATACCCAAGAAATATTGGAATAAAGTGTTACTCAGTTTGGACTTATAAGAGGACTACTCATACATACACAAGTTACCAAAATCCATATACTGCTCTGAGCTGATGAAGTTTCCATCAGTCAGTGAAGTTAATGACAGATTGCAGATATCAGTGTTGTAATATATACATACATAAAGAATATTATATATTCATAAACTGATATCAATAGCTTCATAGGTACTAGTAGTGGCTAAATAAAAAATACATTACCAGCTTTGAAGTGTATTCTATTTTGAATAGCTTTCAGCTAAAGACTTCAAACATGAACTGAAAGAGTTCTGTTCAAATAACCCTTAGTCCGAAATAAACTGATAACAAAAGGAGGGAGATTGACTGTAGAGAATCATTTTACAATTTGTGATCATATATTGCCATGCTGAGGCTCTGAATATATTTATTGATTTGGATAGGAAAATCTCCTTCATATTTCTGTGTATTTCATGTAGACCATTAAAAATACTTGTATCTAAGTTGGCAGAAAAAAAGTCATAATATAAAAAGTTGGAAATTTATGCTAGTCTTCTTTATGGACTGTTATAGGAGTTCATTGAGTTTTGAGTATGCATCAATAAAGAATTTATCATCCCTAGAATATTGTAAATTATCACAGAATAGATACTGTTAAGGGGACAAATATCAGATCAGTTTTAAATTTCATTATATCATTCAGGTGGGATGCTCTTCCAGAGTAAGAAATTTATATATCAGTATCAACATGTATGGGTAGGAGTGTAAGTTCCCATTGTCAGTAGTGGGGATGCAAATTCTGAGCTGGAGTTAGAATGGAGCTATGGAGTGATTTGACTTTTGCTAAAGCACATGGTTAGGAACCAATCCATTTGTTAACTTATGTGTCAAGTGCCATTTGAGAGGCTGTAGGGGATTCAAGAAATTTGCAAAGGAATGCTAACTGTGACATAAGACATTTGAAAGGTACAATACTATATGACAAGCTGAAGGCCAGACAGAATACCCCACAGAAGCTAAAATGGCTCTAGATGTTAACTGAATCAAATTTTTTTTCCAGGAGAGAATTCAATTACCTAACCATAGATGTCTAACATATGAGGTAAAAATTTGGCCCTATATCTACTAGTCCTGAGCAGATGTTTCAGATACCATGGTGGGTATCCCATGGCACCACTCAATCTATTTGCAGGTAACTAAATGGTACGTGGTCAGCTGAATAGCCAAGAAGGCACCAGTGACTGTATGGACAAAATCTTGTTTTGCTTTTTAGTCTTAATCTGAGAATGGATCACACGTCCTTTTCTGAATATTGTTTAGATTCACTGACACTGGGGAAAAACAATCAAGATTTTAAAGAAAAAGTTAAACATAGACTAATCTTTAAAAGATTTGTGATGTAACAATATAAGCACACAACTGATCATTAGATGGCTCTTCTTATTGCTTACAAATAGTATGCATCCAATTCCTAATAGAGGTTCTGCCAAGTTCTAATCATTTTACACTAATACTAAAGACCATTAGAAATTTCTGTTATAAAATTGCACACACTGCCAGTATTGTGTTAAACACAGTAACCTGATCAATACCATTTTTTTCGCCAAGTGAGACCATTTCTTCCCCAAGTGAGCTTAGCTGTGCTATAGAAATTTATTCCCAAGACTGTTCAGCAAGTCTTGTAAAAGGTGGTTCTTATTACTTTGCAATGGTAAGTCTGAAGCTGCACCAGCGTTTTGCTCTCAAGCCTGCTTTGCTGTTTTACTCAGTTATTGACTAGTCATACATTTAGCATTTGTCATTGATGCTTACTTTTAAAAAAACAGAATGGTTTTTAGAGAAAAGTTCTTCAAGACAATGAAGTTCTGCAGTGATCAATGCCCATAACACTTAGCTTTCCTAAGAAGAGTAATAAATATGTTGTCATAAGCAGAGGGCTTGCATGCAATAACATTTATTTCATTAGATATGCAGTACTTATTGCATGCACTTTTACAAATACATTTTAGCATTGGCATAATTCCGCAGTAATTTATGTGTGACTCTTAGCAACTGCTTCTTTATGATACAGTTTCCAAGAAAATACTCTAATGTTTTCTTGTAATTCCTGAAATGGTTTATGGCTTCCTATTCCAGTAGAGTATAGAATTGGGAATCTTTATTTAGACAAATTATTTATCTTTCTTTAATGGCCTTTATAGGAAATGGATGTTAGAAAGCACATAACTTTAAGAAAGCAATATTCTTCTTGGTATATATCATACCAGTTAGACAAAGAACAGAAATCCACCAGAATTTCTTTCTTGATGCACTCTTTCCCTTGTCCTTATTTTTTTTAACTTTGTTTTTATTTGCTTTTATTTTCAATTTTTAATTTTTTAAAATATGTATATAAATTGGGCTAAGGCAGAAACTTAAAAAGGATGTTTGGAACAAAGTGACTTATCAAAAATTAATAGTTGTGAGGGGGTCCATATTTTTTTTGTAAAAATAACTTCTTAGCGTAGATATACAAACACCATGATTCTCAGGATCCATAGACAATCAGAGGAAGGTTAAGTACTGCCAACTCTTCTAAAAATAGGTGGCCTTTAACACTTTTAAACAGCTAGGGTAACAGCTCCATTAGATACCAACTGAAGAGATTTTGTATACCAGCTATCTTCAGAAGGGAGCTGAAAATATCGCCATGGTATACAGGACAATTGTGGATATGCACAGAAAACTTTAATTTACACGGTACCCAGAACTACTAAGATTATTAATATCTATCAGACTCTCACAAGTGTAAGTGAATTCCAGTCTTGAATGATCCATGGTTGCTTATGTTGCAACCTTTCAAGAAGCAAGTTCTTATTCCTGCAAACTAGCAGGCTATGAACACAAAAAGGAGGTGAAACAATGAAATGCAATGAAGTGAATGTGGATGTATGAGTAGAGGAGGAAAAGAGCATAAATGGTAACAAAATAAATAGTAACATCATTTTTTCATAAACTGAGAGAAATAAGCACAGTTTATGAAAGGACTTGAAGTAGAAGAATATTTTTTAAACAAGCTTGTTTTCCTAGTATTTCTTTACAGCATCTTTTGGGAAGTATCTCCAAACTCCAATGAGTAGGACAGGAAGAGGCATTAAAGAACAAGGCTGGACTAACCAGTGGTAGCATCTGCTTCCAAGGGCACATGTTGCATGGTAATTATTGAAAGAAAACAGAGCCACCAGAAGAAGGCTGCATCTGGTGAGTGCTTGGTACTTAGGAAATTCACAGCCTGTGCTGGATAAGAAGTAAGACACATACCAAAGAGATTTTGTTTGTAGCATTAATAATAGGCTTGCTAAATGATGGGCTTTCAGCCACCTCATATCCAAATCATAAGAGCTATTAAGCACCTTGACACTAAAATTAGTGTGTATCATCTTCATGTCCAACATGACTTTCTTTTTTTGCATTTCCAACTGAAATATATATTTGCTAGAGTTACATTTACAGGCTGTGTGCTGTGCCATTCTCAAATTTTCCTGGACTACTTCTTGTTTAAGATAGGAAAAATACATGCTAATTTTGTATGTTAATATTACCTCCCTGTATTTTTGTCTTATGGAAAGGGGTGAAAGGCACCTTTCTGTCTTGTGTAGAACTCTACATTTCCATTGAAACCTCATTATTTCCTCCATCAAATGATCTGGGAAAAAATACCACAAATATAAGCAGTCTTGATTTAAGAAGAGCTTGATATAAATCTAAGCTTTAGACCTTTGGTTCATCTATAGTGTATACATTCCCAGATATTATGGATCTAACAGATCTTGGCTGGAACAGGATTTAGAGAATAAACTCAGCCTGTTGCTGAAGGTTCTCTATCTGAAATTTCAAATCCAAGAGTGAAACATGCAACTTGCACACAACCAAAAACTGATCTGAGTGGGAAGATATTACTGTGGTTAATATTACTGTGGTTAAATTAAAGGGGGGGGGGGGGGAGGGAGGGAAACATAAAAAATCAATCTATGAATCACACTCAGATGTAAAATTATTTTTAAGAAGACAAAGTTTATTCACTATGTACCTGTCATATTAGAATCTTTTCTCTATTTCAGTTGCTTGTGCTATTCTATTAAGAATATAATGTTTCAGAATACTCCTTTCATGTTGACAAGACATTAAAAAATTTTATGGTTACTTTTTAATGATCAACGGGAACATTTAATCATGTTTGCCATATATACAATGTCTTGAATTTAAAATTTGCAGCATATTGCATTAGTCAAGTTTTCCAGTCTTATAACCTAGACCTGTTTAGTGCAGGAAGTTAACTTATCCTGTCCAAAAAGGGAAAAAGCTGTAATATTCTTCATTAAAAATTATGACATCTCTTCTTCAAGGTAGATAGCTTAAATTAATTTTCCAAATATTCTGTTGATTAGAGTAAAAATTGTGTATATCAGTGCAGTTCCATACAGCTTATTGAAAAGTAAATTCCCCCACTTGTGATATATATTTTAAAAAATAACAGATAATTTTCAATGAGTTAAAAAATAAATTACTTATTTTTAAGGAAGTATATCTATCTGGATATTTTCCAGAAATTCCTGACCTTAAAGAACCCAAACTACTGTGTGCCTATTTTAGACAGCAATTTCATTTCCCTGAATGACAGTTCCATCCATAAAAGAGAAATCGCAATGCCCTCTGAAACTTCGGACATATCCACTCATACATAGCCAAAGTCTCACACTCAGAACTTTGAACAAACAGTCCTGTGAGCAATTTCGTTCTTTGGTTTACAAGAAACGGGAAAAAATGGGATTAAGTCTATTTAGGAGATACATTTTGTATATACCAATGCCATAGTAAACTGGACATGCATAAGTCTATGGGGCCAGATGGGATTCACCCAAAAGTTCTCAGGGAGCTGGCAGGAGAGTTCACCAAGCCTCTCTCCATTATCTATCAACAATCCTGGTCAACAG
>JAOQGH010000001.1:193485447-193501451 GCA_025769975.1 Gallinago jamesoni
TGTTTGTTTGTTTTTGTGTGGGGTTTTTTTTTGTTGTTTGTTGTTTTTGTGGTTTGTTTTTGTTTTGTTGTTGTGTTGTGTGGGGGTTTTTTTTGTTTTTTTTTTTAATGTGTTTGGACTCGATGATCTCAAAGGTCCCTTCCAACCACTAAGATTCTGTGATTCGGTGATTCTGTAAAGTGTCCTTAATAATAGAAGACAGAATGATTTCACACTGTAGCTATTTTTAGTGTAATATTACTCATTTATCAAAGAAGTCCTCAGAAAATATTTTGTGTACATGTTTTAGTCCTCTCCATTGAGAAAACTCAGAAGCTAGCATCAGTTTTTATATGACTTCTGAGGGCTTCTGTTCAATAACAGTAATCCCAAAGTGAACAAATAAAATGAGAGAAGAAAGAGAAGAAAAAAGAGACCAGGTTTGGAAACACCATTGGTAAAGCAATTTTCTTTATTCATGAATTACAATGAAAAATTAAAATGTGTTTTCTCTGTCTTATGAACTTTGAACTTCTGTAACATTTCATTCCCATTTTAAACTGTTTATCAAGACTTATTTATGGAAAACGTGAGGCTATGCACACAGTATCTAAAACTAAAAAAAAAACCCCTGTGTTGATAGGGAACATAAAATGTTTTTACTGATTTCAAGTTCATCATTCTTCAAAATAATACTGACTAATCTGCTTCAGTGAATTATTCCAACTTGAATGCTATTTGTAGAAAATTCTTGCATTTTAGTTTACTGCCATTGAGTTCTACTTATTTTGCTTACAGAGCATATAATGGATTTGTTCTATAGGTGGAGGAAATTCAAAATAGAAGTTTGATGAAATGATTCTTAGTTTCTTCATGATAGAGAAAAAAAACAGATGTTTCCACTTAGAAATGTCATTATTTGCCTAGATTCTGGCATCATCAAATTAAATTTAATGGCCTTTTTTCTGTCTTTTTAACTATTGAAACAAAATTAAATATCTAGTCAGTGCTACATATACGTGAATACTAGGACCAACGACTCTTAGAGGTTTTGCTTTTCCTTCCTTCCTATTACTTTGTGGCAAAAGAAAGAAAATCTCTTCTACAATGGGGCTCAAAAAGTTATCTGAATTCTATGCTTTTTTCTAAGTTCAGTATATTGCTAGCAACACTATCTTTCTCTGTACAGATATATATTTAGTCTCTTCTGGGTTTTTTGGGTTTTTTGTATGTACTAGATTCAGTGCATAAGAAAATGCAGCAGGACAACAGTATCTATAAGGAAGTGGCTGTCAGAAATGCCTACATTCTTTCTGATTTCAGTGAATTCCCAGGCTCCACTTAAGAGTATTTAGGACAATGGAAACCTGAAAGTTTGAAGTTTTGAGAACAATGAATCTCTGATTGGATTACTCTGACTCTTCCTTTCAGAAAAAGTATTAAATATACAACAGGAAGTCCAAAAACTGAGTGTGCTGCCTTATGGAATTGCTCTGTAGATCTCCAAATCTAACTTCTAAAATATAAATATTATTTGTCATTTTTTTCATTTTAATAGAAAGATCTCTAAAATATCCCCAAACAAAATACTTTGTGCAATTCTAGATGAAAAGTATACTTGGTTACTGAATTCTAACTTCCTTAAGCAAGTCTTAACAACAACATGAACAGAAAACAAATAGATTTGTTTTTTCACACAGTTGTACCACTAGGTGAGCACAGAAACAGAAGAGAAGACAGCTTTTGAGAATCCTATTGTTGCCTAAGAGGAACCGTAGAGCAGATGAAGAAAGCAGAGTCATTTATAAATACTATGGGAATGACAGAGAACAGGAATGCTTGATGAACTGTTTAAAAATGGAATCAGTCTAAAAGGTAAAGATTATTTCTAAGTAGCCTCTTAAATAAACTGGTTCTCAGAAATATTTAACATCCAGAATGCCTCATTTATCTTAACAGTTCCTTTCAAAATCCACGAGGAGGTGAAGAATGGGGGTATATTTTTCAAAAATGACCATGAATATCTGAACTTTTATTTGTTGTGCATTCTTTTATTTCTCTTTTCACCATTTTCTTATTTCACCTCCCTGTAAGACTCTGTTTTCATTAAGAATATTTGCATGGTAATTTTCAAAAACCTCTGTAAGATTTATTTTAAATGGCTATATTGTACTTATGTAATTATTTGCACTGTATACGTCTCTCTATTAGGCATCTACAAAACTGCTGCTTTGAATCAGAGTTAGCTAATTTTAGTGCTTTTCTTTTTTTTGTTTTTCTTTTTCTTTTTTTTTGTGAAAAGCCAGAAAAGCTGATAAAATCAAGTAAAACAGAAGATTGACAAAGTAAGCTATTAACTGCAAAGAGTGTTGCTGTTTTCCCAGGAGACTAGAGCTCTCATCAGGGACCTCATGGCAGTTCTAAATTTCAAGAGAGAGTGTGTGAGATTCATCTCATCTAACTATAGATATATAGAAATAAAATAGATCATATACAGAAAGTGCCTACTTAATTTATTAATTTTAAAGGAATCTAAAATGTATTGATCAAATACATATAACTGCATAAAACATACAATTTTTTTCAGATATTGTTTTATTTCAGTATTTCTTTCCAGTTGCTATATTATCGTAGTGAAATAAATACAGCTTAGACAAAAAAAAATAAAGAATTATCATAGATACTGCTTTTCATACTCTTCACAGTTTCCAGGACTTCCAAACACAGCTTAAATGGCTGAAGAAACTTCATTTTTAGAGTGATGCTGTAAATATAAAACTGTACAAGCGGGATGGAACCATTCAAAGACATGCAGTTGCCAGATAGGTTACCTGGAAGGATACTGACAAAGACACAGACAGAAGCTGAAGATACCGCTAGTCCTGGAACTATGTCATTTTCTTTGAGAATGGTTCTTGTATTTTCTTGCCACCCAGATTACACCTTTTCCTTCAATAGGAAATGCGATTATCAGCTGCCTTCTCGAATTCCCTCAGTGCCTTTTCTACTTATTTTAATATTAGCAAGTGATATTCTTAATAATATATTCCCTTTGTCAGGAATGAATCAACTTAGTTTCTAACCTGATGTCGCTCTGCATATTACGAGACATATTACATATTACATGGACATGAAAACTCACAAATACAATACCTGACCATGATATCTTACATATTAACTATTGCATGAAGTCACTGAAATTCCAAAGACTAGCGGACAGTATTATTTCCATGCAGCATTAAATGAAATCTAAGCCTGATTCTCTCTTCTTTATCTTTGTAATATTCTGCTATAAACACTTTTGAGTTTGCAATGCCAGCTTTGAAGACACTCTCATCTGATGGCAAAACTTTGCCTGATGTAAGTTTTAGTGAAGACACAGATGTACTTTTTCATTGATCTGGTCTGTGACATCAAAAGGATCCTTCCTAAGTGTTTACACAGCTTTAACCACTGAAGCCTTATAGTCAGTAGTGTATTTTTAAATTTTCATATATCCTCTAAGATAGAAAAAAAATAATCACATTTACTTAGGAGGTTGTCAAACCAGAACATAAGTAGGTTACGAAATTTGCATTAGATCTGTAAACTCTCAGTTTGAATTAGGAACTGACTCTGAGGGTAACGTTCAGCTGCTTAAACACTGCCATTTGAATTACCTGATTATAGCAGAGATGTCTGCAAGGGCCCCAAAGATATGACCTACTGGAAATTGCAACCTTTTGAACTGGCTGCATAAAGTAAAGAAGATGTCTGCAACTGAAAAAGCGCTAAGCTGTGCAGGTTTGAGCAACTGAATTAATTGGGAACCTATTCTTTTTACTGAAGCTTAAAGCTTTTGTGCTTAGAAGACTGAATCAAGCACGTAGTGACTGAAGTTACTAATGAGAACTATATTCCTTAGGTACTCTTTACAACTCTAATTCTTAAGTGGTACAAAGAAAGGAAAAAGTATATTCCAAAATTATGCAGCACTAGAATTTCTTGTATCACACTAAGATGTGACCTTGCAAAACAAGGGAGACTGGGAAGCCTTGGATGCTAGATACTGCCACAATATATCTGAAGTCAATGAACAACCTGAGAAAGATTTTCTTGGAAATGATCGCTAGCTAAGCTCTTTTACCAAAACAGGGTTATAAAGGAAAAGTAGCTTTTTATAATGAGGAAAAATCAAGAAGTGAGTATGTCAGTTTGAGCTATGTTGTGATGTTGGATAAAAATGACAAGCCTGGCAAAATCACAACACAAATTTTTGAAAACATTAATTTAAACAATTGACACCTTAAATCAACTAGGCTGTCTAGGAATTGATTGAAAGAAAGTTAATAATTAGATCTCTTAGTTTCTAAGAACTTTAGCAATGTGACAAATACAAACAGCTGTTTTCTCACACCGTTTTATGTTAGAGATCCCAGAAAATTGAAAGCAACCCATCATTGAAGCATTTTTCTTCCAATAGAAAATGACTGAAGAGTTGAGTTTGACTGGATTAATCCAAACTCAAATTACAGAAATGTCTATATTTGGTTTTGGTGTTTTGAATACTTAAAACTGGATGCAATTGACCTTATAATGCTAGTATGTGGCCTGCCAACAATACTGTATGGTTTTTTGATAACCTAGAGGGAACAGTAAGGCCAAAAAGTCTTAGGATTTTGTTTCTTCTCTCCAAATGTTTGAATGTGTCAAGTCAGTTCAGAGAAAGGGATTGTAAGGATGATAGCAACTGCTTTTAGTCACAGCAGATCATTGGGAAACCCTAAAATTGCATCATGTAGGCACACATGATTTGTGATGCAGTGCTTTTATTTCCCTGGAGTAAAAATGAATGGAATCAAACTGCAACAGGAGAAAAAGCTTCAGACTGAGGAAAGGATAGGAAGCAAAAATTGTAGTTATTTTACGGAGATAAAAGGTTTATCATTTTGGTGGTATAAGCATTGCCCTCTCTCTTAATTTTATATTTTATTTCTTTCTTTTCTTACTTTTTATTTTTTTCTTTTTTCTTTGCAGTCCCTTGTTTAGTGTTGAGAAAGCTTGCTGGTTTAGAAGGCATGCCAGAGCCCATGACAAGGGTGAAAAAAGCTATAAAATATGAGACTGAGGTCCTGAAAACAAAGAAAACCCATCAAATGAAGCAAAGTGACCTAATCCAAGTGACCTTTCTTTTAAGTACAGACTTCATGAAAGCAATCCCCTTCTTTGGGAACTTCAGAGTGTGTTACTGAAATACAATACATATCTCTGAACATGTCATATTTTTTAGTTGGTGCCCAATACAGCTTTTTGCTACCTTAGTGAAATTTAAAGATGAAGTGTAGATTTCACCCATGATCTTGTTACATGGTAGGCTTCAGTTCTGTTTTCTGTTGCAAATCCAGGTGCTGATTTTACTATTAAAAACTTCATGTTCTAATATAAGTATTTGTCGGGTTTTATCTTCGTACTTTAACAAAGGAGTTAGCTGACATACTAAGACTGTCTATCCCTAAATTTTCATAAGGACATCTGTTTATTTCTTTATGGTCTGTATTATGGAGGAATTTAGGTTGAGGTAGTGGCAAAAAAAAAGAAGCACTTCACTGATTGGCATAAACTTTAGATTTTTTTTTACTGAAGACAATGAGCACAGCAAGTGGATAACTTTCTGTTTCAAGGTTTCTATACTTCTAACACACTCATTCGCTTTGTACAGAATACACTCACACCAATGGAGGTTCCCTGACCCTTTGGTCCAGCTGTGATCAGCTTCACAGACTCAGAAATACAAGAAACTTTACTTCAACTGGTCAATGTTCCTGAGTCCTGGAAGGTGTACACACCTAGTGATTCCACCTTGGGTTCAGCCTTCATCATGGTATGGGATGCCTATGGATTTGTTCCAATGGAGGGTCTATAATTTCCACTATATATTGTTTTCTGAGTTAGATGGTTGGCAAAAGATGCCAGTGGTCTCACCAGCCACATCACCCAAGCCAATTGCTTTGCCTTTCTCCATAATTAAGGCTGTTTTCTCCAAGTTTACTAACACAGTTTTGTCTCCTGCCCTAAATGTGTTGTAAGTTAAAGTTATTTAGAGTTCACTTGTGTCTTTCCCAGCATGCACCTAAACAAGTAGCAGGGCAGATGCAGCCTAAGCATTTAGAAGAACTTCCTTCATACATTCTTTGCTCTGAGGGTAGTGAGACACTGTAACCAGTTGCCCAGAGAAGTTGTGGATGCACCATGCCTGGAAGTATTCAAGGCCAGGTTGGATGGGGCTTTGAGAAAACTGTTGTGGTGGAATGTGTTCCTGCCTATGGCAGGAGGGTTGGAACTAGATGACCTCTAAGGTCCTTTCTAACTCTGTTATCTGATTCTATAGCAATTATCTGTGCTTAGTTTGTTTTTCTAGTACTGCTAGAGGTAGAGGTAGAGGTAGAGGTAGAGGTAGAGGTAGAGGTAGAGGTAGAGTTGGGCAGATGTGGATAGAGTCTTACACACCTGAGCAATACTTTCAGTCAGGCTTTAATCCATGGCATTGTAACATATAAACTAATACTTGATTGAAGCTGGAGCTTTCCCTCCACATCATCCAAGAGGGAACTTCTTACCAGCTCATCATTTATTAAATCAGAATATCTGAGTATATTTGGGTGTCTAACTTCAGATTTTTTAATTTAAATGTCAAATTTGAGTTTCAGAGGAAATCACAAGAATCACATCCCAAATGAAAAACACACCACCATTTTAACGCAGCTGACTTCTGACAGGCTAACCAAAAGCCTTCCAAAAGGAAATAACACCTTGAGATTTTAGTGCCCAAAATTTGTCAGGTGGTCAATATTTTTGTGTTTTCACACATCTAACTTCCATTTCTAGGGACTGCTCAAAAAAACAGGCAACCCTGTCAGCATGCCATCACTGGAAGGGTAATATTTACTTATGGATGAGAAATTTCTCCAATGGAATATGCAGAATCATCTTTTGCTTTCATTCTTAAGAATAACTTTATCTTTGTTCTTTCCACAACAAAGCTCTTAATCATTTGCCAGAGCAAGGGCAGTTCTGTGTTTTAATTACACCCTGTTTTGCCTGTGCTGTTTTTAGTATTATATAGCTGATTACATTGCTTTCATATAAGTTGTTTATTTCACTTTCTCACTAACACTGGGGAAAATAAGTAACTGAGAGCATGAAAAAGAAAAGAGCATGTATTAGGAACAGAAAACAGAGGCACTGAGAACTGAAATTCTGGTATTAAGTTTGGCATTGAGCTGCATTAAAGAAACGATTTGAGAGTGCTCATGTGAGCACCTTGCTACTATGTTATTCCCTCTCCAGTCCTATAAGAGAACCTATAAAGCACTCCAGGATCAATCAAGTATTCCAGAACAGGCCTTCAAACCTGTTTGTAAATATGCTCTTCAAAATATTGCCTTCTGTAAATAAATTGGGAGGAATATGAAGCTTGATTCTAGCCTTGCAACAGGAACTTGCATGTGAGGGAAAGATAAGAACTGTATATAAAACTACTTTGTGGCATGCCCCAAATAATTGGTTTAACTCATTGGTTTGGAAGATGGCCTATTTATTTTGATTTTAATATTTAAATAAATTTATTTTATGCAGGCGAAGGTGGCAATACCCTACATATTGAAAAAAAAAATCATTATGGTTGAAGAGGCCCTTGTAGTCTCTAGTCCAACCTGTCTTCTCAAAACTGCATCAGGTCAGGCTGTCTTCTCAGGCCCATGTCAAGTGAGGTTTTGAATATCACTAGGGATGGAGACTTCACATCTCTGGGTAACCAGCTTCAGTCTTTGACTACTCTCACAATCAAAAAGGGTTTTTTTATGTCCAATTTCCAATGTTAATATATTTTACTATATTACTATACCTATTACAATATATAGTTCTTGTATTGCTTTTTTTCTCTTCACATTATTTTTTGCTATAGATATTATTATAACTGTGCTGACGTGCACCACTTAACCACTATAGAAAACAAAACCGGTGAGATGTTATTCCAGTAGTTTTGGTGATGAGATTTTAAGCCCGGTGAAAGCAAAAGATGTACACTGATACTATTGCATATTAGTTAAATAAGGTAAATCTGTGAATACTCTCTCTCTGTATATGCAGTTAGCCCTTCATTGGTGTGGTGGGTTGATCCTTGCTGAACATCAGGGTTCCATCAAAGCTAATCTATCACTCCCCTCCTCAGCTGGACAGGGGAGAGAAAAAGATAATGAAAGGCTCTTTGGTCAAGATAAGGAAAAGGAGAAATCATTCAGAACGACTATGATGGGCAAAAAAGACTCCACTTGGGGAAAAAAATAATTTAATTTATTGCCAATCAAAATCAGAGTCAGATAATGAGAAATAAATCCAAATCTTAAAACACCTTCCCTTCACCGCTCTCTTCTCCCCACAGTCAGCTTCACTCCCAATTTCTCTACCTTCTGCCACCAAGCAGTGCAGGGGGACAGGGAATGGCGGTTGTGGTCAGTTAATCGCATGTTGTTTCTGCCTCGCCTTCCTCCTCAGAAGGAGGACTCCTCACGCTTTTCCTCTGCTCCAGCCTAGATCCCTTCCACAGGCTGCAGTCCTTCAGGAACAGACTGCTCCAGTGTGGGTCCCCCAAGGGGTCACAAGTCCTGTCAGCAAACCTGCTCCAACATGTGCTACTCTCTCTCCACAGGGTCACAGGTCCTGACAGGAGTCTGCTGCAGAACAGGCTCTCCATGAGGTCACGGCCTCATTTGGGCATCCACCTGCACCAGCGTGGGATCCTCCATGGTCTGCAGGTGGATATCTGCTCCACCATGGACCTCCATGGTCTGCAGAGGGACAGCCTGCCTTACCATGGTCTTCACCATGGGCTGCAGGGGAATCTCTGCTCTGGCACCTGAAGCACCTCCTCCCTACTCTTCTTCAATGATCTTGGTGTCTGCATAATTGTTTCTCTCATATTCAAACTCCTCTCCTCTGGTTGCTCTTGCACAACAGTTTATTTTTTGCCTTTTCTAACTATGTTATCCCAGAGGTGCTACCACCTTTACTGGTGGGCTCGACCTTGGCCAGTGGTGGGTCCATCTTGGAAGTGGTTAGCATTTGGCCCTATTTGACACAGGGGAAACTTCCACAGCTTCTCACAGAAGCCACCCCTGCAACACCCCTACTACCAAAACCTTGCCAGTGCAACTGAAAACATCCAGAAGGGCTTATTTATTTTGAATTCTCAGTAAATAGCATAAAGTTAGCTTCTCTTTGAAATGCAGAGATTTAATGTATAAATCTGAAGTTATATCTCTATTTGCAGCACAAAGAGTATTAATTACCATGAATAATGAAAATCTGTTTGAGTTTTATAATAAAACTTCATACCAGAATTAAAACCACATATCAAAATTGGTTTTGATTTCTTAGTAAAGCTGATTGTCCAACAAATTCCCTCAAAAAAAACCTGGACTGAGTCCTCCATCTCTTCTTCTTCAGTAGTAGTAGGCCCATATTTTATTATTCTATAATGTAGCTGAAGTTTAACTTTATGTTTCTATTAAGTAATAGTTTACAGATGCTAAATTACAATTGTATGATGAGAAAATACATGACGTCCTTATAAACGTCAAGTGAATTCTTTATGATCAGTACTATTGTAACAAATACCAAACAATTCCATTATCATTAGTGCTATTACAATGAATACCAAAGTAATTCATGATAATGAACAGCAGTAGGCTGAATAAGAAATGAGATGAAAAAGAGATACTGGAGAAGTCTCTTGAAAAGAAGCTTTAAACTTCTGTGATTTAGAACAATTATGGTTATTTAAGACTGAGAAGACAACAAGATTGCAAATACTGTCTTCAAAACAATGAGGTCTGTTTCACCCCACCAATAGGAAGAGATATGACTTTGTATTGGTCAGATTTTTAGTGATTCTTCTGGAGACAACATAGACAGATGACAAGAGTGATTCTTCATGTGTCCTTTGGCCTCACACTGTCCCACGCTATACTCAAATGGAAAGGAAACTAGTATTTATAGGTGTTAAAATATTTATAGTTGCTTGGAGAAATAGGGAAATAAGGGAATATGTGTTATAGTGCTCTGTTTAAAACATGTTGCTCATAGGTAGTGCAATTCTTTAATTAAAGTTGTATAAGGGTGTACCACCTAGCACTCAGAGGTACTAAAGTCAGTATGTTGTCAGTCCTATATAATGCAGCACTACCCATGCAATTCCTTAAAAACTTAGGTAATGGTTGCCAGTCTGACCAAATAAATGAAGCTTTCATTTGCATATAATTTACAGTTTTAATCCAGTAATTGTAGCAGGATCTGTCATGTAAAATGCAGTGGCTTAATGTTTGGGTTATTTTAATCGTAACAGAAATGAATTTCTTTAAGCAAAACTCTGCCATGGTTTGGATAATAATGTATTTTTTTCTAAGAGAAAATACCACAGGGATAAAGGATGTGTAGGATCACTGACAAGCTTATCAGTTTTTGACAAAGAAACTATATAAGATTTCTAAAAGAATTGCCCTCCACCGTGTTTTATCTTTCTGTTTCAATGATGCTCGATGTTCCCCTTTGCTTCCTGGATTTGATTTTCCTAAAGAGAACTGAAAATACTTTCCATGTTGCCATTAGTTTAGCTACAGCAGAGAAAATAATTGGCTGATTGTTCTGTATAGTTATGGCTGCTATTCATTAGCTGCAGTTATTATTAGTTTACAAAATGATTGACTTCCATGATACCCGTGGCTAAAATGGCACATTCTTGTAGATCCTGAAGATAATTAAACTCCCGTATAAACTAGTGCTTGTTCATCCAATGTTTGTATGTTGCACATGTTCCTATTATGGTTCTTCAGAGTCTATGCAACTGTTATGTTTTGTTCAACCACACTAATAAAAGTTTTAAAAGAAACAAATTAGTGTATCTTTCATTTTATAAAAGGAGAAGAGATTTAAAAAACCAGAATGGAGGATGCAAAGACAAATAGATTACAGTTGGATTGCTTTTTTTTTTTTTTAAAAGAAAACCTGTGTATCTGCATTTATATTTGTATCTTCATTATCCCAGCTGGCTTTTCTGAAAATTATTGTACAAATAAAACTTAGAAAGTACACTCAAAATTTCCATTCCTTCCTCACACTTCTATTTGAAATCTTTAATTCTTAAAGGAATTCAGTTAAATAAAAAAACAACACAAAACATTTATGGGATGTAATTAATAATATTACATGAGCCCTATAAAAGGCCCTTTTGATTAAGTTCTTAATTGAGTAGCATTATGCATACCTCCTGGCAGTATAAAAGGAGGCAAAACATCATGTAAAAGTGAACTGAGCAGGCAAGACCTTTAGATTGACTTTTATCAAACAGAGGACTTAATCCGTACTGTGACATGTCTTAACAATTCCCATCACATGAGTCCAAAGGCCTAATTTTCCCTCTGAAGGAGAATTTGTCATCTCTGCCAAAAGAGAAAACCCAAAGACACTGAAATATTTGTAGGACAAGAAATCTTTGTGTAAAGGTCAGTTACCACAGCCCTTTTGTACTTTCAGATTGTGCCAGAGCAGGAGCAGAGCAGAATCTAACTGGTAAAAAAATTAAACCAAACCAAACAACAGAAACCCCCTCAACTTAAAAAACAAAACAAGAGGTATGAGGAATTTGATTAACTTGAGGTGTAGTTGCAATGTTTTTGGAGGAAATAAATGATTGATAATAGCTTTTGATAAAATTAATGTCTGAAATTGCATCCTAAATTTTTATGAAGTTTTTGAGATCTTGGGATTTTTGGAAGCTTGAATTAAAACTAAAATTAAACACTGCTTCATGATTGCCTCTTTGTAAGGTAACTTAAAGTTGAGGGAAGCTGAAATAACCTACACATTTTGATATAGAAGTATTTTGTTGCACAGGGAGGATAACATATTGCAAAATTTTAACTAATAGGATAGGAGTAGCTGTACGTGGGAGGTGAAATATTCTAAAATAAAAATTATTGGAAATGTTCTTATATCTTGGGAAAATTATGATTCTTAAATGTACATAGTAACAAAATTGCTAAATGCTAGTAGCTCTGAAGCAAGGGAATGGTTTCAGCACTAGACCTGTGCCTTGTGTTCTGGTTCACTTCTGTATTTCTCTTGATCCTGTCAAATTTAAAAGTACAGTACAAGGCCTTTTTTGTTCCTTCTGTTTTCCTTGGTAAGTGAAAAAGAGCTGAGGGGTACATGGTATTTCCTTTGTCTTTCTGCAGTCCATGGAATTTCTCTCATAAGTATCAAAAAAATTTTGAATAGGACTGTTAGTATCACTGTAATTGGACTAATGATATCTAGTTGTTACATTTTTATTAAACTGTAAAGACTTTTGCTGGATTCACAATAAATTCTTGCCTTCATAGAATCACAGAACCACAGAAAGGCAGAGTTTAGAAAGGACCTCTGGAGATCATGTAACCCAGTCCCTATGAACATAGGATCGCTTCCAATTGTCTGAAGAAGATGTAATTTAATTATTCTTCCTGATTGTGCGAGCTATAGTAAAAACCTGCCATGATGTTGTCATGTTACATGTTAGTCCTAACCCACAAATTTGGGTTTTGGCAGAGTTCCACGCATCATTCCATGAATGCAAACATCTAATTCTTCCTGATTGTCCCCATGCTCTGTGCACACAGACACTTCAGAGAGGTACTCAGTCATGGAAATTTCCCAGAAAAAGTATATGAGAGCCAGTGCCATCATGCTGTCCTTTTAGTATTTCCATATCTGCGCATACATTTGAGATTGGTTTCCTTCTGCCTTGTTTCATTGATTAAAAGTTCTCTCTTGTGCACCCAACAAATTGCTGTCCAGCTAAGGTCACCACTTCCTCACTTGATTGTGGATCATAATCTCTCTCCTCCGCTCCTCCTAGTTTAGAGCTCTCTTCACCAGTTTGCTCCCCCTGTTTGCAAAGAGGTTTTTGCCTCACTTGATCAAGTGGATCTTGTCACCACTTAACAGTCCTCAGTCTCAAAGAGATCCTGTGGTGGTAAGAACAAAATCTTTTCTTTTAAACCAGAGGCACCACCAGTGTTGACCCTCAGGACCCATCTATTCCACCTCAAGCCCTTTCCCCTCACCAGCATGACTGAGAAAAAAAATACCTGGGCCCACCAAGCCCTTTACCACATCCTTGGGAACCATGTAATCACACTTGGTATGCTTCAGGTCTCCCCTGACAGTGTCTTGGTTAAAACTTCATGTGTGTTGCTTTTCTAATATTACAAAATTTTGAATGAATGAATAATTAGGGTTCTAGATTTAGATGCTTATGTGTAAGCACATCAGTCTGCCAGAATCTGAGATTCTTTGAGTGTCCTACCTAGCTTCTGAATGCTACTGAAGGAGGATGGTGTTTCCTATGGATTCTATTTACTGCATCTGTCATCTCTGTATGTCAAATCTGCCAGCCTGCTCCAGGTATTTCAGACACTCTGGAGTGCCAGTTTTGACAGTCATGACTTTTTAAGAATGAATCAGTCCCCAGGCCACTGAATACCTCTCTTGTCTCCTCTGATGCTAAGGACTAGATTCAGTTGCTTAAATATGGCATCTAGTGACATTCTGGATTCTCCATGCTGACCTCCATCTTTCAGCCATAAAGTTTGCAGGTACCATATGTTCTGGATCATATCTGCCAGTCCCATCAGGTAATTTGATATACATGCAGTCATCTCAGCTACTACGAGACAAAGTAAAAGATCCCTAGATCTCCACTGCCTATGCTGGGAATTAAGACACTCAACACATAGACACATTTTAATTTACATTTCTGAACCTGGGCCTGAATCCCATCCTTCTGATGTGCATGAGATGGATACAGTGTTCACACCCATGGTGTGAGGAACTGGATATTTTTCATGTCAAGTGGACATCGTACGAATGCACACAATCTGTTTGAGGTAGCAATTGCTTTGAACAGTGTAGGTGTTATCAAAGACACACTTATTGGCTTACTAAGCAGTGCTCAAGTCCTAATGCAAAGATAATAAAGACATGTATACTAAACTGAGTGGGAACTGTGCCAGAATTTCACCTTAGAAGGAACGTAATAATCTTTTGAAAAGTATATGCTTTTTTTCAGATTGCAGCCAAAAGAATAGAACTGAGCTTGTAATGTGTGACAGAGTTTTATATAGTTACACCTGTCAGAATGTATGCAATAAATGGATTAGTTTGCTAATATCACAGGGTGAATTTAAGTAGAGCAGAAGACTGTGTTATTTTTTTTTAATCTAGTTCTGAACAAAAGCCTATGCGTCTGAGTACTGGGTCTGGCTGGGAGGAAGTTAACCTGCTTCATAGCAGCCCAAATGGTACTGTGCTTTCGATTTGTGACTCAGTGTATAGAAGTCACCAGTGCTTTGCCTATTGCTGCATAGTGGTTGCACAACATCAAAGCTTTTTTTTCCTCACTCAAAGAGGTATCCTATACAATATGACATTGAGCTCAGCAATAAAAGCTCTGGGAAAGGAAGAGACGTGGGGGACAGTTGTGGCTATGGCATTTGTCTTCCCAAGGAACTGTCACATGTGAAAAGCCTTGCTTGCCAGGAAATGGTTGGACATCTGCCTGCTGATGGGAAGTAGTAAATTAATTCCTTATTTTGCTTTGCTTGTGCACGTAGCTTTTGCTTCACCTATTAACCTGTCTTGATGCCATTCCATGAGTTTTCTAGCCTTCTCCTAGCCATTTTCTTCCTGTCCCTCAGGTGAGAGGAGCAAGCAAGCAGCTGTGTGTGCATTTGGCTGCTGACTGGGGTAAACTCACTACAGTCTGAGACTCCTTGGCATAATCCTATCCCTAGTTTGACTTCTATCATGAACAGAAATTTTAGTTTATTTTTGTCTATTGTCAATAGAAAAAAAAAAGCCATTTTACAGAAAAAGCATACACTGACATGACTTTAGCTGAGCAGCTGGCAAGAAATATTTAATACTGTTCTGTATTTTTCTTAGCTTAATTATGATTTCACAGCCAGCTTTTTTTTTCACCAGTCTTAAACTCAGCAAAGTAACTGTCACCTTGGTAAGAGTAAACATACAATTCTTTCGAGTAGCTATTTCTCTCCACACAAACATTTCCCGCATGACATCTCTTGGAATTGTGAAACTTGCTCACATGGTCTCTTTGCACCTCTGTAGTCATAACACTAGGGATGACACTTTCAGAAGTCAGTAACTGAATTAGTTTAAGAAGTGTGGGATCAGCTGCAGAAGCATGTAGGGAAAATAGTCCGATTCTCCTTTCATTGCCTTCAGTACCTCATCTTCTCAGGATGGGTTCCAAACGTGACACTGAGTGCTGCTGAATTCCTGCCAGCTGGAGCACAGCAGAAGACAATATTTTCAAAGTGTGAAAGGAACACAGTGAAAAGCAGTCCAGATATTGGTGGGAGTAGGGATAGGAGGATGGGGGGAGAAAAAATATTGTCACTGCAGTCACGGATATGGCACTGCAAAGTCTTTTTCTGAGCTGAGCTAAATACACTTTCAAAGATTACGTGTTGCTGTGAAAACAATTCATAGGTCATAAAGTCTCTCATGTTGGAATGAGTTTTGAAATGAGCCTAGTTCAATTCATTAGCCTCATGTCACATTTAAGCTGTCACAAATCCTTCCGTTAGGTAGGAAATTAGTTTACCCACTGGTGAACCAGAGAGATGAAACATATGAATGGTATAACTGGAAGCCGGACTCTGCAGAAAAACTGACAGGATTGCTTGATAAAGTAGAGGAACTTCTCTCGGGGTTTGTAAATCCTTCATCCAACCTGTGCCCCTAAGCAGAAGCAGATGCACTGCTCTGACATGAAACAAAATTTCCAAGGTTTAGTGCCTGAATGGGAGATCAGGCCTCTGTACATTTCAAGCCCAATGAAGCTCCATCACAAATCACAGAATCACAGAATCACAGAATTGTGGTGGTTGGAAGGGACCTCAGAGATCATCGAGTCCAACCACAAA